>CAWUFW010015809.1:0-340900 GCA_963921515.1 Calotriton arnoldi | reverse complement strand
CCACCCAGCTTAAATTAAGTTTGTGAGAGTGACATGGGGGTGAAAATGATAGTATAACTTCCTACTGCATGTATAACGTCCAATTGTAATTAAAAGCCTGAGTTTACATATGGCTTTTCAAAAAGAACTGGAAGTAAACGGAAACCCTGTTTTAGCTGCAGCCCCTGTGGGAACAAACAGAAAGGCAACTGTGAAACTAAGAGGTGGCACAGATTGGTCTCACAACCGGGCGGCGAGGTGTACAGCGCAACCACAGGTATAGAAGTGCTGTAACTGTCATTATCAGGCAGTGATAACGCGTACGGCTCACTGAGCAACAAATGAAGGTTGTTTTGTATCTTACCAATGTACAACAGTCTGTTTCTTAGGCATTCTTCAAATCGTGCTGCTCCCCCGACCTCCAATGGAACAGCCGTAATTCATTCAAAGGAGTAAAGGAAGGTACCAGCAGTATCACTTCCGGGTGCAAAACAGCGCTTCACAAGACAACAAGGGAGTACGCGAATCCAGTGGTGGTTTGTGCGCATGCGTGGTGACTGGACCATGCTTCGGCTTTCACAATTGTGCAACATGCAGCTTCAACCGGCTCACTCGTAGAGAAGGCATGGACAGCGGGAGGGAGGGGGGAGAAGGCACGGGAAGAAAATAGTGCTCATGCAACACTCGAAGTAAAGGGGCCAGTAGCCATGGAAGGATACAAATGACAACATGGCTGTCATAAGGAGGGACTAACAAGCCTATAAACCAATCGGAACGCAGCATTTAGAAAGGACAAAGACACAAGCCAATGAAAAAGATGAGCAAGATGGAATGGAGAGGTGTGGTGCAGCGGCCAGGGCAGCTGACTTCGGAGCACAGGGGTCACGGTTCGATCCCCGGCGGCAGCTCAGCTCCGCACCATGTGACTCTGGGCAATAGCTCACTTAATTTCCACGATGGCCCCAGCGCCTTGAGACCCGTAAGGGTGAGTAGTTTGCGCTTTACAAATACGAATTTACATATTTTTTTTTACAAGATGGGCGGGGGAGTGGGCGTGGCTTCTCTCCCCATACTCTACTACCACAGATCAACCCCAGAGCAGCGCTTGCACGCTGGCTCAGGGCTCGACCTAAAAAGGGAAGGCAGACAATGCAGGCCTACGGCCAAAGCACATTGACTGCCTTCACAAAACGGCCGCCAGCCACATGGCCAGGCCACAACAACAAGAAAGGGAAAACCGACAATGCAGGCCTATGGCAAAAGCACACTGGCTGCCTTGACAAAATGGCCGCCAGCCACATGGCCAGGCCACAACAACAAGAAGAAGTAAGCCAAGAGGAACAAAGGAAAGACATGCAGGCCTATGGCAAAAGCAGCACACTAAGTACCACCACAAAATGGCCACCAGCCACATGGTCACTCACAACAAGCAGAAGGCCTGGAAAACAATGAACTCAAGCAGGCCCCATATGGCCAGACAAAGGAGGCATGCTAAACAGCACAGCTTTAATGCAACAATGCAAAAACGAAAATCCACAGGGCTAAAAAAGGTTTGCAAGTTACACAACAACCACACCACACACATCCAACAAAGGCACTTATTGAACACACACAAAAAAAGTGAAATACCCAAAAAACAACACATTTTGCAATTCAATCTAATGTCATCCATGCTCTAAATGATGTTTAAATTCAACAGACACCACATAAACAGTTGTTTCATGCACCCATGAGTAGCTCTGGGCCTACTGGCTGAAAAGCATATAGTATTGGCAGACTCCTGTGCTAGTGAATTAAATAAATATTGCAAATTAATTAATTTCAAAAGTTGGAGAAAATGCAGTGAACTGTGCAGCATGTTTCCTTTATAAAAGATGAAAAATTACTTACAAAGAAACAACTAGGCTCCTACTGAACTACAGGCTACCCACCACAATAAATTTTTAAAAAACGATGAAAAGTACAAAAAAAAATGTAGGTGCAATGCCCCAATCAAACAAACAACAGCAATTTTCCAACTTACTTGTGAAATCTCAGATTCAAAAGTCCTCAAATCCAATGATATATGATGCAGCAGCCACAAAGAGTGATCCTTCCAGCTTCAAATCCAAATGAAAAGTGAACAGGAGATGGACAAAGCACTGGGAGGAGCCAGCTGGACAGGAACAGGAAGTTGGAGACTATGGGGCACTTCCCTCCTCTTCAAAAAAAAAGTAAAAAAAGAAAAAGGACTCCTTGCACAAAAAAGTACAGCCAAATGTCAATCGGAGGAGTTTTTTAATCCAAATCACCGTTTCGAGAAGGTCTTGATGCTGCTCGAGAGAGATTCTTCTCCAGATTTCAAATTTTGCATGTTTGGGATCGCGATCTTCGCAAAACTTCCGCCGAAAGTCCGATGGTGCGCCAGAATGACGTGTTCGCGATCGCACACTCTCGCAGGAACGTGCGGCCTGCTACCAATTCTCGTGGCGCTCGCATACAGATGGGAAATCTCGTCGCCGATCGCAGACATCCCGGTAAGTCGCTCCCGCGTGCGAAAAAACGCATTTTGAGATCGCAAACACAAAAAAACCTCCGCTCCGGAGCGTGGAGTTTTCGGTAACTCCCCATTCTACGCGGAACACGGAGTTGCCAAAAATCCGCAAACTCCATGAGCGGAGCAGATTTTACGCCCAGGGTTAGCCTGCGCTGGACGTGCCATGGTGAAACCCTTCATCTGCTGACAGATGTCGCACTTTAGGACAAAATTCTTTGTCTGTTTAGTTAATCCTGTCCACCAATAGCATTGTTTCAGAAAAGAAACCGTTGCGGTAACTCCTGTGTGTGCAGAACCCAGAACCTCGTGTGCAGCTAGTATTAAGCCTAATCCGCGATCCATGTTTGGTATTACTCTATCCCCCACTCCCGGAATTTATGCATACGGAATGTTATTTGCATCTAACTTGTAGGAGTACTTGAGTGGAAATTTCTTCGGTACGGCTGAGCTGTTTTTGCGTGAGGCAATGACAGCCACCATTATGTCTCCGTCTATTCTCGTGCTAGAACGAGTGATTGCAGCTACGGCAGCAGTTCGTACTGCCCCTTTTGCGGCTTCATCAGCCAATGAATTCCCTTCAACGTGAACGCCATCACATTGATGACTCAGCATGTGTATCACATGAGCTCTTGGTAGTTCGTTTTTCAAATCAGCTACCTGTTCCCATAGCAATTTATGCTTAATTGTGCAACCTTTTGAGTCTTTAAACCCATTTTGACCCCAGTAGTGTAGATATTCATTGTATGACTGGACACAGTAAAATGAATTGCACACAGTCAGTGTGGGGAATTCTCGATCCGTATTTATCAGTGCCAGTAACAGGGCTTTTTATTCTGCCAGCTTTAACGTACAGTCTCCTAGAGACTGTGTATTCATACTGATAGGATGGAACTTGCCTTCCTGCATACTACCCTTCACAATCACACATGCAGCGCTGTATTGCTGTTTACTTCCTATGGCCGGCTGAGCCGATCCGTCATAGTAAATAATATATTCATACTCATCTAGAGGCATTATTTCATTCGGGAACGGATATTCTTGTTCATATTGCAGGAATGCTTTCGTTGTAAGTGTAGAGTCAAATGTATAATCTACATCCGTTGCAAAAAGAGAGAATTAGTCCATTGAAACCATCTGGGGTGTAAAGCTTTAGCATTTGGAACGCTTGCCTTTGTGACAGCCTCTAAGACCGGTACTGGAGTTATGACAGTTAGGGGCCGATTCCGATTCAGGCCGGAAATCACTCCGACCGAGCCGGACCCGGAGAGATTTCCGACCGAATCGGACTCTAGCAGCCCGACCGAACGAGTACGATGCGTACGCATGCTATCGGACTCGATTCGGTTGGAATCCCATTGAAGTCAATGGGAGCCGGTCGTACAACGCGTACGCGGGCTCCCATTGACTCAATGGGTGCGAGGCGAACAAGGGCACCCCCTACAGTGGGTACACGGCGATGCGACTCGTGCCGTACATGCACAGGTAGGGGGGACCCAAGGGTCCCCCCTGTGTGTGACTCGCGCGGCTACGCGTACAGGGGGGTCCGACACGGACCCCCAAAGTCCAGCTCCGACTGCTCTTTCGAGCCAGACGGCGTGAGTCGGTCGGACTGCTCGAGGCGCGCATTGTACTTGCCCGGCCGGGGAACGTCTCCATTGCGCGGTGCGAACAGTGTCCGTGCGAGTCGGTCGGAGCGGGTCGGACCTGCGTACGAGTCGGTCTGCGATTTTGCGAGCGCTCGCATCGTACTCACTCGCCCGGACGCACGTACGAATCGGTCGGGAAAGAGGGCTCCGAATCGGATCCGGTTAAGCCGAATCCGATTCGGTGCCCTACCGGCCGAGATCGGAATCGGCCCCTAATTCGTTTTCCCTGAGCCAGTGCTCTTTCTCTCACCACAGCAGTCTGTACTGCTGTCAAAAACTTTCTGTTGAAGCAAAACGCATTTCTGCGTTTGTGTATAAGTGTGATTTATATGCTATAGGTACCGTTTTTCCTTCATTGAAGGATAGGTATGTGTACCCGGATTGACCCGCTACAACACGGATCACCAAATTTGTGGTGTTTACACGTGTGTGTAGGTGTTTGGAAGCTATCATGTCAGCTTGTAAGGAACGAAGGATATCTGTGTGTTGCTGTGTCCAATGCCTAACCGAAAAATCAGGTCTTATTAAGTTGTAGAAAGGTTTTACTTTTTCTGCGTAATCTAAAATGTAAGTTTAGTGAAAATTCAAGAATCCTAATATGGATTGTAAGTTTTTCAACGATTTAGAAGGTTGGAGCAGCACACACTTTTCTAAAACGTTAGCTGCCAGGCTTTTCCTTTCACTCGAAAGCTCATATCCCAAGAATAGGACATTGAGGTGGGCCATCTTTGATTTTTTTAAAGTTGAATTTGTAGCCCCCCAGAGGCGAATCCCAAAATTATGTTGCTCATCCGGTTCAAGTGATCCGTTAAATCATCATCCGTCAGATAAATGTCATCTACATGGGACAATGCCTCTTCATCCAAATTCTGAAGTAACTCTGTTACCCTAGCTGAGAACAATGCAGGGCTATTCTTATACCCTTGGGGAGTCGACAGAATTGACGCTGAGAACGGAGCACTGAGATTGCTGTCAAATATCTGCTTTCAGGCGCTATATTTTGGCAGCAAAATCCATTTGAGATATCTAATGTTGTTTTGTATTTTGACCACACAATCTTATTCAGTAATGCGGCACTGTGTGCATTCTGTACTGCAAATGTTCTAGTGCATGTGTTCAGATGTCTGTAGTCTAAAACTAGATGGTATAAATTATTGGGTTTCATTACAGGAAACAAAGGATTATTCATTGAAGAGGTGCAAGTTTCAATTACAGCCTGGTATTCAAGTTGATCTAAGATCTCCCTGACTTGCTTTTTCGCTTCTTGTTTTATTGGATATTGTCTCTGTGGTGTTGGAGTAGTTTTTACTGGGATTACACAGTGAGGTGACTCAGCATCCCATCCAACATGGTTGCGATATAATGCTGGAGCAAGTGCTACCGCCCACTCCTGCGTGTATGAATGTTTTAAGTGTACTGGAACGAGGTCAGAAAAAGCCAGTAAAATTACCGTTTCTCCGTTTGGGCACTCCATAACAATTTCAGACGGACAATCTTTTTCAGCTAAAAGGATGTCATATCCCTAAGTCAGGTTCTCCCAAAAGAGACCTTTAATTTTTCTGGGTTTTTTCCCCTTCATTTGGAGTCTTATTTCATGTAACTTATGCGGGACACTTACCCTTGTATCAGGTGTCTCCACCGTGATATGTTCATTCAACTCCGCTGTCACCAGAAATTCCATCAGGTTCTGGTGAGCTATTGTTACTTCTGCTGCACTGTCTAGCATCCTTAGAGCCAATTCTTTAAGACCTGCTACTTTCTTCTTTTTAAATTGAGGTTTTGATTTTGGTTTCTCTTCTTTTTTGGAAGTATAGTCTGAAGCACGTTGCATGTCTCTGGACTTTGTACGCTCTTCTTGTCTGTGTTCTGACTGTCCTTCCCTCCTGGAGTTTTTTAATGAACCTTGAAAGGAACAAGAAGAACATGTATCAGTATCCTGATACCGATCAGGTTTTTTAATGTTATCTCTATTCCTAAAGTTGTACCTCCTTTCGGAGGCCTCCTGTCTAGGAGACTCACCCCTGGATTGTGACCTATTTTCTAGGCCTGGGTTGTCAACTCCACTCCGTTCACGGAGTTTGCTGAGTTTTCTGCACTCTGCGCTCCACGGAGTTCGTGTACTGCAGAAAAGTCCGCACTGCGTAGTGCAGCAGAGTTTTTCCCCCGCTCGCACTCGCAAACAGTATGTTGGCAAGCACGAGCTGCCGCTTGGGTAGAATTTCTACCAGAGTGGCAGGAAGATCAGCGTGAACGGCAGTTCGCACTGCACTCCGCCACTTGCGAAACTATGCCCAGGCCTGCTATTTGCTCTATTCTTTTGTTTTTTATTATTATTATCCCATTTCTTTTTGGAAGAATCAGGTGCTTTCTTGGTGTTGTCTTTATCAGGACCACCCATGAGTTGAGTTTTTTTTGCTCTAGCTCCCAAACTATCTCTACCTAATTCGGCATAGGTATCTTCGATAATTTTAGGTAAATCACGTTCCTGTTGTAAAGAAGTGAAATCCCTCAGGCGTTGGCATATTACCACTGCTGCTGCCTCCCCTTTTATGTTTGCTAATATAATAGTTGATACCTGGGCAAAATTTCCTAACAATTTCATCCCTAAGTTCAGAGCAGGTTCTGCTCCATAATCATTCTGTATTTGTCTTAATACACCTGGTATTACTGCTACTGAAGTCATACCATGAGTTCTGGTATATATGGCAGCGAAAACTATACCCCAAGAGGTACAATCCTCTATCTGGGGAGCTATCCCCATTGGCAAGCAGATTGTTTGCATGTTGTGTTTTTCTTGAGGGCCTCTGTGTGGAAATACTGCCTCTAACTGTGTTATCTTCTGAGCTATCCAGAATGACATTTGCTCATGTCTAGTGGGCATTTTACCCATAAGTGTGTGTAGCGTTTGTGGAGTTATTTAAGTTGTAGATCCCTGAATTTGTCCTGTAGGTGTTGCCCTTGCTGGCTGAAGTGTGAGTGTCCTCATCACGAAGTGTGTCAGGTTTCTGTAAAGTTTTATTATTTCTTATGAAGTGGACGCAATCGGCTACTGGCATTGTGTCAATGTCTGGATGTGGTGTGTAAGCCGCTAGGACTGGCCAAGTTGATCCATCTCTTCCGAGCGGACTGAGTCTCACCTTTTCTTTTGTGTATGGGAGGGCATCTTTAAACCGGTTTATGTGCTACTGGTAGGTGAGCGGAATTTCAATGTCCTCATATAAACAGTATTCATCGGGTGTTTCATCTTTAGTGTAAGAATGAAATGTATTTGTGTGTACATCTGCTTGTGGGAATTTAACCCGGGAATAGAAAACCTCTGTTCTATATGACTCGTGTGCCTCAATCACGATTGTTACTGTCCCACCCCTAGCTGTGACTCCATAGTCTGCTAGTTTTAAAGTAAGGACAGTTCTGACATTTTCTGAAATGTTTATTTCGCCTTCTTGTTCTCTTTCCTCTACTGCGTTCACATGTTGTGCTGGCGCAGCGGCCTCTTTGTCAGCCATTATTTGAAGAAGGAAAAAGTTTCAAGGAAACTGAGATAAGGTTTTATGCACAATAGGGAACAATTTGTCCTTCAAGATTGATAAACCTACAGCCAATACATAGGATATGCCTACTCGGATGTGGCGGATTGTTCCCTTCCAACTCCAGACGTCTCTGGATAAAGTGTGAGTAGGGGTCTCTGAAAATAGCATGACTGAACTACTCAGATTTGACCGTTAAATAAGTAGCAAACCAACGTTGGCAGCGAGCGCCATGTCGTGTAGTTCCTATAAACCTATGTAGGATCTGCGCGTTTAGACAACAGACTGTGGGATTGGTGTCTAGACTGATTCCAGACACCCCCACCGGGTATGTTCGCCTGTATACCAGCCAGCTCACAGTGCCACTGTAAACTCCTCTCACCAAGGAGAGAATAATTCTTGGCAACTATCGAACATGACAGCTCTGTCCCATCAGGGATCGTGGAAACAGTACAGTACTTTTTGCTCAGTCACTCCTGCTCACTTCGTCTCAGGGAAATATACAGAATAAACGGTGGGGACATTTTCAATAAGCATTTATTGAACCAGCGTCATTCTAGTGTAAAATAGGTGTGCTGAAACAACCATAAGACAGAAACAGATATAAATGATTATAAGCACCAACAGAGTAAAAGGATGGTAGATTCCTACCATAGTGCTAAAACAATTAATACAGGCAGGTATAAAAATCTATGACAGTAATGATGCGTACTCCTACGATGTGATCCCAACTAGATGTACCTAAGTGTACCTAGCATGTATGTAGGTGCAGAGCCAAGAATCCCCCTAGGATAAAGCCAACCCCATTACCTGAAGTGAGAGACTGTGGGACCTCGCCTTGGTCTCGAGATGGACACCCCACGAGGAACGTCAGACAACTGCGAGCTGGAGTGTCTGCATGCAGGAACCTGAGCGTCTTGCGTCAGTGTGTCGGCATGGAAGTCCTTTTTCTCCTCTCCCTGCCTCAGCAAAGATATGTTGTTTATATACCCAAAGTGGTACCCTCAGGTGATCTACCTTGCTGTGTCATGTCGGACTAGGATGACGGAAGGAATTACCCTTATACATAGTTATTATGCAGGAGATGGTAGTCCTGCTGAGATTCCAAGAATCCTCATGCATAATGGATGAGGCTAGTTTTCGAAGAAAAACCCTGTGTCATTTAAGCAGTACCGTAACTAGGTAAAAGGTCAGTACCAAGAAACATTATGTAGTGTAATGACAGGGGAAATATAGGTGAAAGGTTTGGTTACTACCTATGCCTATATTGGGGTACCTGTATGAAACATAACAATGTATACTTAAATATACACAATAGGGGGGAAAAGGCCAGCATGACAACCTTTTACGATGCGCTTGGAAACTTAGGACCCAATTCACGAAGGTAACTAACAAGTAGTATAGTTACAAGGGCAGAGTCTCTGCACTCGGGGTGGAGTCTCCCCACTGTGCACTTCAGAAAAGTGTGCAGTGTGGAGATTCCGCCCTGAGTGCGGACACTCCGCACTCCTAACTTTACTACTTGTAAGTTACCTTTGTGAATTGGGGCATTAATTTGTAGATTCCTTCTATATGAGATTCTGGGTCCTGGAGACTTCCATATACCCAATTAAGACAGACCCGGTGAAACTTCCTTAAGTATCAGCACTGATTGAGCTGGTGAATTAATCAGTCTAGGTCGAAGAACTATTGTATTCACCAGCAACTCCTCACATATGTTCTAGGGCATTCCTAAACTGGACTACTCTTTTGTGAGCTCTTTCTTACTGGAAGTATGTCTGGCTTTTAATGTGCTGGCACGCTTGGAAAGCGGCCATTATCCAATTAAAATGCATTTTCTACCAGAGCACTTCTTTGCGCCTCGATTAAATACACTGGGCAGTGCCACTGGGAAGGAAAAATACAGCTACTATGAAGACTAAAGTGTAATCAGGTCTCTCAAAACCAATACAGTACATAGAAGCCCTCACTACCAAACCAGTAGATTCTTACTGGTCACTCGCAATCAGACTGGGCCCTTATATCGGACTCAACTATCATTGCTTAAGGGGAAAATAGAACAAGAGCCAAAAAGTAGTTAGGAAGCCTGGGCTCAACTCCTGCCCGTAGTACACTATTGACCCTAAGGAAAAGCAAAAGAGCCTTAAATGCAGTGACCAGAAGATGCAGGCAAAACACATTAAACTCAATTGCGCTACACCAGCTAAGTATAATGACAAAAGCTCTTCGTGCCCTTCTGTGGGAAACAAAATCTATTTTTGTGAAAACAGGATGGCTCCATACACAGTCACTGATATCTCGCAATAACCAACACAAATTCTAGCAATACATAAACTCTTTACGTAATAAATAAACTATCAGAGGAAATGGCGTCCCTATGGAAAAATATATTGAGCACGTCAAGTTCCTCCATATCGATGCAGGCTTAAAAGGCAGAACCATCAGCAAACATCAGTGGTTCAATCCAGAGAACAATCCTGACATTCTCCCAAGTGAGGTCTTCAATAAGGCTACTGTTTGCAAATTAAATCCATCAGCGAACATGGACCCCCTGGTCCCAATGGCTTTACCAAGGTCACTTTTTAAATCAGACAATGACTTCTGTACAGATCTGTTAACCCTCCTCTATGTGGACTGGTGTCAATCTTTGGCAGTTTCACAGTCATGGAAAGGGTCCATTCCTCAGCCAATTTATAAAAAAGAGAATAGCTCCATCCCAAGGAATTATTGGTTAATTGCCTTACTGGACCTCAAGGCGAAAGTATATACAAACATGTTACTCTAGGAAGTAGAGACTTTGGCATTTGGGGCGAAGAAAATTCCCTATTATCAAACAGGTTTCAGACGATACTTTTCTACAATGGATACTATTGTCGCCTTGTCTTACCTGGCACACCGTGCTTCTTTGCCATCTCGGCCACTGCTTTTTGCATCTTTTGTAGACTACTCAGCAGCCTTCGATGGAAATTGACCGTAACAAACTCTGGGCCAAACTTGCAGACTGGGGAATTCCATCTACTTTACTAAGAGCAATCAAATCCCTATATTCAGATCCTTTAGTCTGCATTAACATAGGCAAAGAGAATTGCGCAACAAACCAAATTACAACAGACCAGGGCTTAAAACAAGGGTGTCTGTTTGCTCCTATGTTTTTTTAACCTCTACACTGATGATATGGGCAGCACACTGGTAAAGACAATCTCCGTCTGCCAAGAATTGGCATACATAGACTCCCCATTATTCAATACGGCAATGACCTACTCATTCTTGACCAAAAATAGGCATGCAGAGCTCTCTTGCTGCATTAAATAGCTACAATGAAGACAATAAACTGGTTATCAATGGCCACAAAACAAATGTAATCATCTTTGGAAGAAACAAGAGCAAATAGAAACTTTGCTGGAGGTTACGGAAGTTAACCATTGCAGAAACAACATCCTACAGCTATCTAGGTGTATGGTTCTCCAACAATGGCAAGCCCTATTTACATTTAAAGCATACTACAATGAAGTCAGCAGGAGTGGTATTTACTTTATCCAAACTAAGGGCCTGATTACGATGGCGGACGGACTTTAGTCCATCCGCCATCGTTTCCTATTTTGGGACCGCCCACCTACAAGGTAGCAGTCCCACAGTAGGAATTACAATGCGACCACCACCAAGACGGCCGCATTATCTATTTTTTGTTTTGCAGCTAGTGCTGCTGGCTGCAGCACATGCCCAAAACAAAAAGTGGCACCACACATATCCCTGCACTACATGGCAGGCACCATGCGGTGCCTCCCACATGGTGCAGGGACACTATGGTGCCCCCCAGTGCCCACAGCCTAGGGCCAGGGGGGAACGCTACAGGCCCCCAATGTCCCTTTCCGCCAGCTTTTCTATGGCGGGTGAACCGCCATGGAAAGGCTGGCGGGGAGGGACATCATAATCCCTATGGCGGTGCCTGGTAGGCACCGCCACCAATGCAGGGATTGCGAGGCCCTCTGCCCATCGTCGGATGCGTGGCAGTCGGTGTTTCCATCCTAATGTGGCGGGCGGTAAAGGTGGTCCCGATGTCAGTGAGACCGCCACCGACAGCCTGTCGGTGGCGATCTCACCGCCATCGTAATGACCCCCTAAATTCGAAGCTGTACTCCTTATTAGCTGAGAGTATCATTCAAGTCACACGGGTGAAGTTAATATTAACCTTTTTTATAGGGGTATAAAGGCTACCCTTGGCTACCCTTGGAAATGTTCTTCTGTACACTCAATGCTCACTCCTATGTCTGGAATTTGGCCTGACTGGGCATGACTTTGAATGCAAGGCGTCCTTTCTCAAATACTATTCTTCCACTCAGCAAGCCAAGTCGGATAGGTTAAAGAAAGCACTTCAGGAGATCCACTCAAATCCGGGCAACCCGTGGTATCAGCACTTTATTGAAGCTGTTGTTTTTAAAGCATGGGATTTCAACCTGCAAGGATGGCTTAGATTTCTGCTTGACAACCAAAGCCACTATGAACTTGGTTCGTTTTGGGAAGTATATTGATTTGATATTTTCCACTATCAAACTGCAAGCAAAAGCAGCAAACATTCCTTTTGAATGGAAGCATCAGTCCACTCTGTACATAAACTACTCATCCTGCTTCATTTTAACTTTTGCACGGATATATTTTACTTGGAACACCTCATAAACTGACTTTTATCTTTCTTTGGATGCACAAGGTCTTCCACTTTACATGGAACAGTGCAGTGCTGACAGGTCCACTATGTGGTGGCTACCTTAAATATGTGCCTGTGTTATGAAATAAATGCCGCTGACGAGTACCGGATAATATGGGCTCAAATTAAGCACTGCTAAAACGAATTTACTTTGGACGTGGCTGGGCTGTTCCACATGCTTAGTAAGTTACAGACGGGAAAGGAAGAAGGCAAGGTAGGTGATGGCAAGAGAAGTGAGTGAAAATGCTCATGAAGTTAAAAAGGGAAAAATGACAAGAGATTGAGACAAGAGATAACACAGGAGAGAAATAGAAAAAGGGAGAAGATATATATACGGAGGGAAAGTAAGAGAGGGGAGCGATATGTAGTAGACTATGTATAAATATAAAAACTAGAAGTGGCAAGGGAGCACTAAAGCAGCATAACTGCACATATTTTCGTTTTTCTGTTTCATCTTTAAATGGTTGTACAGCTCAGTGTCCTCTCCCTCCTGCCTCTTTCACACCATTAGTAGGAAAAGACTATATACAGGTATAGTAAGAGCCCAGCACGTGAGATCTAAGCTTCATTGAGAAATGTACTTGTGAATGGCAGCAGTCGGGTCTACCGGAATTAAAAGACGCAACACTGCAGGATATATGAACAACAGGAGCTACGGCAGTGACAGTAGGACTCTGTGTAACTGCAGGAAGACTTTCAAGATGTGACAGAAACATCACTGACAACATGTAGACTTAATGCAGGAGACATGAAAGAGAGTCATAAGAATAATGGCAAGGAATGGCATCATCCGTAGAGTGGTGCAGGAACCGATATATGCCACTCATGTATTTAATGTACATGTACTGTAGGAAATTGAAGCTTGCACCACTACTCCTCTGCTGTACCTTTTCTGCAAGGAAGTAAAGCTTGCACTGCTGCTGCCCATTTTGGACCTGTCTTGTAAGGGGGTGAAAAAGTTGCACTGCTGCTGCCTACGCTGTTCCTGATCTGTGAAGGGAGGAAGCTTGCACAGCTGCTGCCCAAGTTGTAGCTGACTTATGAAAGAGGAAAGCATGCACTGCTGCTTCCTATGCTGTACCTGACATCTGAGAGAAGGAGAGTGAAGCTTGCACTGCTGCTGCACAAACTGTACCTGCCTTGTGAGAGATGGAAGCTTGCACAGCTGTTGGTCTATGAATGAGGGGTGGCACTGGTTTGGTAGGGAGGCTTGCAGAGTTGATGCTCCAGTTTTACCTCTTCTGTGAGGAAGGGAAACGTGCATAGTTACTACCAGTATTCTTCCTGTTCTGTGTGTAGAGCAGTAGCGGCTGTGGTGGGAGTGCTGCCGGGCGGTGACGTGGGGCGGGGGAGGGGCCAAATGTGATGCAGTGCGCGCAACGAAATTCGTTTTATTTATTTATATGTTTACTTACCTCTATTCGGCCGAATTCCGTAGTTTACTACCCCCCACCCTGCCCCTCCCCCGCCCCACGTCACCGCACGGCAGCACTCCCACCACGGGCCGCTACTGGTGTAGAGCAGAAACTTGTGTTACTCTTTTTGCTGTTGCCACCTGTCCTATTTTTTGTACTGGGGAAGTTTGCAGCAATTGCACATGTGTTGTGAGTTAGAAAGGCTAGCTATAAGAAATATTATTTGAAGTATGGGACTAACCACCTCAAGAAATGATCACAGCCTTTGTCAGAGTAAACGTTCAAAGTCACTAAATTAACCTGAGCTCCGACCCCTGGCAGCTATGGCCCAGCGCATACAGCTTAACTTATGGCAATGTGTAAAGTAGTTTTGCAGTACCAAAACAGTAATAAAGTCAAAATGCAAATGAATAAAAATCCCAAACCAAATTTAAAAAGTCAAAATGCAAGTGAATAAAAATCCCAAACCAAATTTAAAAAAAAACGTAAATGTAATAAAAGAAATAACACCAAAATGACAAAAATCTAGTAAGGGACATCGTAGATATGAATTTTCAAAATTTTCTGTAGAAATAGCACCAAAAAGCACAAAGAGCTAATGATAGTCAATGATTGCGTTTGACCTGGACCTAGGTGCAATTTGAGGCTGACGGCAATGAGGCGCAGGTCTTATACACCAATCAGGTTGATCCTGGTCAAGATTTTACCTTCTGAATTAGTCCTTTAAGTCCCAATCACCCACAGGAGTACACTTCTAAAGCCCTCCAGGACCTCAAGGGAAGCACTTAGAGACCCATAGAGTGTCAGGGAGAGACAAACTGCATGGTCGTGTCAAGGTCCAGTGGACACTGGTCATCAGGGTACTTCCAGAAAAAGGCCTCTTGCAGCATGTTGTCTGCCTGCAGACATACAGGAGGTCAGCCAACTGACACTTTTTTGTACTGGGTACAAGATGGAGCAGCTCCTGTACTTCAGGGCTCCTCTCAGGTCACAGACAGAAGATCTAAAACTCTTCTGATCTTCCACAGGTCCAGAAAGTGTTCTGAAGTTAGTTCCTGGAGGTACCACATTTATGCCTGGCACTGGCTAGTGGGTGGGAATTACTTCTGGGTACGCCTTAATCAATGGGATAAAAGTTACCGGGCCAACCTAACCCGGTTCGGCACTTTACGGATCTTCTGAACTTACTTTGCGATAACTCCAATGACGAGGCAGACACATTATGTCAAAACTTTTATTTAATAAAAAAAATATATATATTATTCTATAATATATTAAATCCAATGGCACCTTTTTTCACGCACAATGCACCAGGCACTTATATGAGACTGTCAAAACCCAGAAACTAAGGACTGCTTACTGCATACTGAATTAACTGATATTACGCAGAAGCCCTGCATAAACTAGCCAGGGTGAACTATGTTGCGTAGTTTACATAAATTGTATCGTAGTCTTTTATTGTTTGAAACTACTCATGATGAAACTGTGGTTTTATTTTGATGAATTATGTCATCGAGTGAACATTGTAAAGGTTTTAATTAACTTATACAAATAAAAATTACATTAACCCCTTTCGGGCATTTTCAAAATGGTGAAAGTCTTCAGCCACACTAAACTTGGGCTCTGAGGGCTGGATGTGTGTGTGTGGCGTTTTCTGTGTTAATCCTAGTGTCCTCCCGCATCTAACACTAATATCCAGAATGAGGCAGCCACACTACCCACAACAAACTCAGGGACAGAAGTCTGGCAGGTCAAAACCAGAGTCCTTCATCAGCTAGACAGTAAATCCACAAAACGTTTCTTGCAATCTTGTTCTCTCACCTTTCAAGTGTGCCCCAAAGGTTATATGTTAACCCAGCAGTCCTGTCAAGCAGGATTTTACTATATAGCAGGATTTTACACTGTAGTGTCAAAATATATGCTCACAGACCCCTCCGTGAATATTCTGTGGAGTGCAGAGGAGTCATCTCTGCTTATTCAGGTCAACCTATTGTTTTCTCCTGGGAGGAATATCACATCTAGTCACAAATATTTGGCTAATTAGTGCCTGAAAGAAGCCAGAGATTAAATGCAAATTAGCCTCCAGGAGCTTCATACAAGGAAAAGATAACCTTCTAAAAGTTACTTATCCTTAATATTTATTTAAAATCAGACTTCACTATTGAATTGGATTTAATAACTATTAGAATGAGTTGTTTAGTTATTTTTGTAGCTTATCCCATTCCTGAAATACAGTATTAGTACCTTAATCTGTACTCTGGTTTTCAGAATAGGGCAACTAGGCCTGCCACAGTGAAAATAGCTTTTGAGTGCTAGACACTGCAGGAAATGTTAACATTAGATTTTCACATGTCTGACTTTTACATACCACACACCGTGTCTTGTAGGCTACAAGACCTACATAGGGGTGGATAAATAATATTTTAAAAAGAGGTTTTTACTTGTCACAGGGGTTTATTGTGACATGTTCAATTGCAGGTTTTACACTGCTACAATGAAGCAACAATAGTAGGCCTGAAGACATGTTTGCACTACCACTGTAGTGATTGGCACAATAGGCACTGCAGTCCACTAGTGGCATTTAACTTCCAGGCCCTGGGTACACTTTGTACTATATACTAGGGTCTTATAAGCAAGTCAAATATGCCAAATCAGAGTATGCCATTTCAACCATGTTTAAAGGGGGAGTACAGGCATTTTACTGCTGGTTAGCATGGATAAAGTGCACAGAGTTTTAAAGCCAACAAAACTATAGGGTCCATCAAAAGGTAAAACGTCCAGAGTGACCATGCAGAAAAGCCAGACCTCCTACCCTAGGTATAACATTTTTCACTATACAATAGCCAAAATGATTGGCATTGCCAATGCTTATTTTAATGCATGCTATGAATGAAAGAGTGAACACTCACAAAATGAGAGTGTAAAACTTACTTTTGATTTTCCATGTAACACAGTTTTTTAAATGGACTACATCAATTTGTAATGTTTGTAACATATCTGTCAAGTGGCTCCATATCATGTGTGACACCTTCAGCCAGTTTCTGTTTTTTTAACCAACATCCTTTTGCATGTTGGCATTTTCCAGCCCGTATTAACAGTATTAAAAGCACAGCTACAAGCTACGGAAGGCAAAATGAAGTTGATGAGATGAAAAGTTGAGGTGCTGGTGGTGCCATATGTCTTGGATAAAATTAATGTGCCTTTAATTTCAGCCTTTTTTGGAGACATTCAAATATTAAACAGACAAGTGGAGCAGAAGCAGCTTTTTAAGTGCAGGTGCAAGCATCCCACTGCTAACTGGAAAAACATTAACACTCCTCTAAATCACAGGTGCATGCTCAAAAGATGATATATTGCCTGGAACAATGAGGGACTACATGGGGTTTGAATACTCAGAGACAGGCCACCACCTTCAGCCTCTATCCCTTACTTGAGTAAGATGCAGCCGCTGAAGTGCTTGAGGCACCACTAGAAAATAAAAAAAACAATGTGCTGGTCTGGAGCCAATACTGCACCTGCAACATCTTTGTGAAGCACCCTGCATTGAACAAGTGCAACATGTGCTACAGGTACTGCCCTGTGAGTGCCAGCAGTGAGATGTTATACATAACAGAAACAAGGTTTTTGGTTGATAGAATGCTGATCGTAGAGGAATAAGTCCCTTATATTTTTAACATCTTCTTGAAAGATAGAACAAACATAGTGGGGGGAGGTGTTGCAGTATTTGCCTATCAGTCACTTCCTCGTACTGTTGATACCATATAGGCTAATGGAGAATTTGATATTATGGAGTTTTTCTTGAAATCAGAAACATAACTTGTAATTTGTTTACTACATCATTCATTAAATGAATGCATGCCAATAGACACATTCCAGATGGATTCATTCACATTGGAAAATGGAATGCGATCTTGTAGAGTGATAGGATCTTGTGGCTGATACTCCTGATTGGCGTAGCTTTTAATTTTGTGAGCGTCCTGACAGTATTGAACTTCAGGCACTTGATTTTCTGCCAATGAAGTGACCCTACTCAGTTCATATGGATTGACAACTTTGGGTTTCTACTTTGTCACTGTCTCCATTCAAAGGAGGGAGCAGCACAAGTTCTAGGAAGATTGTAGAAAGTTTAATTTGCAGAGCACCAATTCACACTTTAGTTTGGCTTTTTGAACTCGGGTCCTCTTCTTCTAACTCAGACATCACTGTCGTTCTTGAATTATTCAATAGCAGCCTTACTACTGAAGTTAAAAGTCCATCATTTAGAAAGGAATGGGAGTACGTGGTGGGATTGGCAATGATGATCCATGAGTTATTGTCCTACTCATTCTCAGAGACTGTCACCAAATGCTACTTCCTGACCATTACAACTGCATTGCAATCACTGAAAGAGTACCAACTAAATCCTAGCAAGCAGATACAAAATAAGGGCCTGATTTACAAAGGTAACTTACAGCTAGTAAAGTCTTGAGTGCGAAGTCTCCGCACTCGGGCAGAATCTCCACATTAGGGGCTGAATCTCCACACTCGGGGCAGAATCTCTGCACTGCGCACTGCAGAGAGTGCACAGTGCAGAGATTCTACCGCGAGTGCGGAGATTTGGCTCTGATTGCGGAGACTCTGCACTCTTAAGTTACCTTTGTGAATCGGGCCCTAAGTGTAGATGGAGGTATTCAACTCGCCATCCCCCGCAATAAGATGTGGAGGTCCGCAATGGTCTTCAGTCTCTTCATGTAATCTATGGGGAACCTTCTAGCCGAATAGGACATCACCCTTTATCAATATACTGATGATGTGCAGCTATAACAGAAGTATGTTCAGTAACTGTCATACACTAAGATGCTGCCTGTGCCTTTTCCAATCCTGGATGTCAGCATCTATCTGAAACTTCCTTGGACCAAAACATACTTCAGTATCTTAAACAGTAGCACACTTCAACTCTAAACCATAGACTAACTTAATAACATCTAATTGGCCCTCAACACCCTCTCCACCAACACCTAGTCCCTGTGACCCTGCTTCCACCCCTGCAACTTGATATTCTTGCAAAGGATCAGCCCAACAACGCGATCCCACACTTTGCACTTCAAAGTGCAAGCTCTCATCTGATATTCACCCCCCCCCCCCTCCTGAAATATATGTAGCATTCAGCTTATGGCCATCCCTGGCCAAAACAATTGTGACCAAAAAACTACCACGCTGAAGGAATTTACCTGACTTCTGCTTCCAACATACATTAAATTCAAATCACTTTTCAACCTCTGGAAGAAAATCTAAAACAGCAAACCAAATTACTTCTCTGAAAATGATTTCTAGCTGAAACAACACCACATGCATCAAGGGTTGATCAAGCTGCGGATCCCCTCTGCATAGCTCACCCTTTCTGAAGCAGTTACCACCCCCTTTGAGGGATGGTAGCATTATAATGGTGTTACTGCAATTGCGGCCACAGAACACTGATACATTCGACTGCGACTTCCAAATATGAGGAGGATGCTCCCTTCATCCCCTCCTTTTTGGGATTTGGCAGGGGTTGCAAAATCACTTTTCTGAGTTGGAAAGGCTTTTACCACTCGTAAAACCTCCTTTATACATAGCAAATTTTTCTTTGTGTTTTTTTTCAACTCCCAGGCACTGCAATATTAAATGAGTATTATACGTGAGCCCAAAAATACCTTACATTTCTCCTGAGATCTCCCGTAATTCCCCCTCTGCCACTGTCAGAGGCCTGCCTTCCCCTCCCTTCCCCCTTCGTTATCTTTGGTGTCTTTATACTCCCGCATTGCTAATGCTTCTTCATTAACATATTGACGCTCAATCAAGAGACCCTCTATAAAGATACAGTACAGGCGCATATGATAAAGTTGAGTTTTTGGAAAAGTTTCAATACACCTCATTTGAAAAGCAGCATTTACTTGGTGTATTTCAGTGTTCTGGGCACCGTGCCTTTTAATGCCACGGCATTCAACTTCAATCACATTGTTTTCGCTGCATTGCAGTGAGGGGCTATTTGCAACCTGCTTTATGTAAACTCCATAAACCCATTTCTGTTTTATTATCCACCACTGGGCATTTCTCTGTTGCTGATCTTTTTTATGTTTTTCATTTGGTTGTCTTATAATGGCATTGTCATCTTTCTCTCGTATTGACACACGCTGCGGTTATAATTATTTAAAGCCCCTTCAGGGAAACGCTTCCCTTCTGGAGGATTTGTACTCTCGGGCAAGATTTCCGAAGCAGAGTCACTGATGCTTGAAAGTTTCTTTATGATGAAGGTTTTGTCAGATACAGTGCTGCTTAATGCAGCACCCTTAAGGAAAATCACGAATTGGTTATTGATGCTCAAAGTACAGTTTTTGCAAAACCTACATACATGATTGCAACCTAGTGGCTAAAACTGAAAAAAAGAAAGACAAGGGGCCTCATTTACGAAAAGTAGCGCATCGCTGCGTGAAAACAGCGATGAGTCACTTTTCATTGCACCCTCCTTGCGACCTGCTGGATGCGTCATATTTACAGTATGACGCATCATGTCGCAAGGAGTTACAGATACGTCAGTATTTCTGACGTATCTGTAGGCGCAAAAATTACGCATTGCTGGAGTGTGTCACAAAAGTGACACAATTCCATCAATGGGTTATTTCACATGGGCAAGTCCCATTTCAAATGTGCCTGCGTCAGTCTTAGTATTAGAAATAATGGGGCGACCCGGTGTCCCTCAGAACCTGGGTATTAGAATTAAATAAAACAATTGGTTCTGTCGGGATGTTTACAATTGCTTAGGATACTGTCTTTTACTGCAGAGAGCAAACAATTATTTATAATACACACAACAATACCTCGGGGGGAAAAAAGGGGAAACACACACCGAAAAAAGATTCAATGATATATTCAAAATAAGTATCGAATACTATTGGCTGCCACAAATACAAGTTCAATTGCAGCAAAACAACAAGTGACTGTGGTGAAAAAGTGACATATAGTGAGTAGTGATATAGACAGTACACTATGTACATGACAAATAAACGTGAGATAAAAGGGGGAAGGGAGATGGCTTTTTAAGTTCTTGTCTGTCTATTTTTGCACATGTAATACAAGATCCATTGATGAATCAAATCGTGATCATGAGAACTGTGCGGACATATGTAGCATGTCGACGTTTCGACCCTGGAAGCAGCGCAAAAATGAAGTGCATCAGAGCGGGTCTTCCTCAAGACTATGGAAGGAGGGATGGACAGCCACAAAGCAGAAGCCTCAGCTGATGAGATCAGAAGAGAGTGGTTCGACTGCACCGATGAATAATTAATGTAAGGCAATCAGGAAATTCTTTCCGTCCGGAAAAGTTCAAGTAGGTCTCCACCAGCCGGTTGGAGCCTCATCTAGTAATTCACTTGACTTCCACCAGCCGGTTGGAGTCTTTTGAAATGTGCTTAGTAATCCATAATAAACATTTCTATTGCATTGCTTATTGCACGAAATGCGCATCCGTGCCTGACGGATGCGCATTTCGTGCAATAAGCAATGCAATAGAAATGTTTATTATGGATTACTAAGCACATTTCAAAAGACTCCAACCGGCTGGTGGAAGTCAAGTGAATTCACAGATGAGGCTCCAACCGGCTGGTGGAGACCTACTTTGAACTTTTCCAGACAGAAAGAATTTCCTGATTGCCTTACATTAATTGTTCATCGGTGCAGTCGAACCACTCTCTTCTGATCTCATCAGCTGAGGCTTCTGCTTTGTGGCTGTCCATCCCTCCTTCCATAGTCCTGAGGAAGACCCGCTCTCATGCACTTCATTTTTGCTCTGCTTCCAGGGTCGAAACGTCGACATGCTACATATGTCCGCACAGTTCTCATGATCACGATTTGATTCATCAATGGATCTTGTATTACATGTGCAAAAATAGACAGGACAAGAACTTAAAAAGCCATCTCCCTTCCCCCTTTTATCTCACGTTTATTTGTCATGTACATAGTGTACTGTCTATATCACTACTCACTATATGTCACTTTTTCACCACAGTCACTTGTTGTTTTGCTGCAATTGAACTTGTATTTGTGACAGCCAATAGTATTCAATACTTATTTTGAATATATCATTGAATCTTTTTTCGGTGTGTGTTTCCCCTTTTTTTCCAGAGGTATTGTTGTGTGTATTATAAATAATTGTTTGCTCTCTGCAGTAAAATACAGTATCCTAAGCAATTGTAAACATCCCGACAGAACCAATTGTTTTATTTAATGCATCAGTCTTACGCCTGCAGTGAGGCAGGCGTAAGATATTGACGCATTTGCGTCCTAGAAGTAACGCAGTGAAATCTCATAGATTTCACTGCGTCACTTCTACGAGGCTTACTTGCGTCGGAAAGCCCACCCTGCATATATTATACCTAGCGCAGGTATATTGTGGCGCAGGGGTTTACAAAGTGACGCGTCTACCTTGATGCGTAACTTTGTAAATATGACACAACATGGCGCATTTTTTACGCTGCTAGTGCGTCACAAAAGTGACGCAAGGGCTCATAAATAAGCCCCAAGGAATAAAGTCAAAGAGGAACGTCATAATCTTCAGCAAGAAGTAGAGAAGAAACTGTTTTCTAAGACAACTCATGTCAAAAAGAGCAGATGAGTCACGAAAGGAAACCGGCAGAATCTCACGACTACAGGGAGAGAATGAAGTAGAAAATAGCCGCCAGATTTTGAAAGCCAGCAAATATACATGCGAAGGAAAAGGAAGCATAGCTGGCTGCAGACTGCTTAGAAATCTACAGGCATCTGGCCACAATCACCAGAAAATAAAGGATTGCAATGGAAATGGTGGTGCAACGTACTGGGGTACGTGATTATGCACTAATACTCTGGACACCGCATGCACATCACAGCTGAATGCATCATTATCAAACTGATAGGCCCCTAGCAGGTAGTGTTTAGACACAAGACTTCATCATGAATTATAAAGCTGTGCTTCCTTCCCTTATTCATTTTTTCTGAACTGTCTTATATGCTTTTCTTCAAATGAACTCAACAATCTGCAAACTCAGTGAAGATGCTCCACATTTTAACAAGCAATACTCAGCTACAGGGCTTAGGCTTTATTAAAGGCTGGCACCACTAAAGTTCATCTCAATACATAGGTGAGAGTATCCTCCTTGTACCAGGCCATTAGATGGCTAGTTGTTGGTGGCAGCTAAATGCAGTTCCACTGGCATTTTACCTGCTTCCCTGGTGAATAGATTAACCACCTGACTGCCCCACCCACTAAATAACTTGATCCTTGACCTGTGCATTTGAAATAGTGTGTTTCATATTTAGGGGAACCAGGATATGTGAACATGAAGGACGGTGTGTCTGTGAATTATAGACATGGTGGTGCTGAAGCGGGGAGTCTCGGTTAAATTATAGGTTGATGAGAGAATAGTATCACCTAGTCTGGGAGAACTCCCCACTATTATGTCGACAGAAATTTGACTTTATTGCTATATCTACATTATTTTCTTAATATTATCTTTAATTTTATCAAACAGTACTTGTTGCAAAAATGAGCCTCTCTGCAGGGTCACCCCAAACATTGTGCCTTCCTACTCCACTTTTTCTGACCTTATTTATGTTGGCTTTAGGACTCTGAGCACTTTGCCACTGCTAACCAGTGCTAAAGTGCATGTGCTCTCTCCCATACACATGGTAATATTGGCTCATACCCAATTTCCATATTTAATTTTCTTATAAGTCCCCAGTAAGGTCCACTACATGTGCCCATGGCCTGTAAATTAAATGCTACTAGTGGGCCTGCAGCACTGATTACGCCACTCACATAAGTAGACTTCTAACCATGTCTCAGGCCTGCCATTGCAGAGCCTGTGTGTGCAGTTTAGTCTGCCATGTCGACCTGGCAAAATAAACCTTTTGCCAGGCCCAAACCTTCCATTTTTATACACATGTCACCCCTAAGGTAGGCTCTAGACGACGCAGAGGACAGGGTGCAATGGATTTAAAAGGTATTTACTTTTATGTTTTGTATGTCCTAGTAGGGAAAAACTCTCAAAGTCGTTTTTCACTACAGCATGGACAATCTCTCCAACAGGATAACATTGGGATTACCGTATTACATTTTATAAGTGTAATTTCCAATTGGAGAGAGATAAAACCCCCAAGTCTAGTTCTCTGGAATCACAATTTAAAATCACAATTCATGGTGAAGTCGAATTTTAAATTGCAATTCTGAAAATGCCACTTTTAAAAAGTTGATATTTTCTTACTTTAGCCGTTTGATGCCTGCTGCCTGTCGCTAATCACATGTCTGGGGTGGGTGACAGTTGAGCTTTGTGTATTCCTCCTAGACAGACACACACAATGGGAACTTAGGTACGACTAAAGGGGCCATCCTGGCAGGAAGTGTGAATGTGAAGGAATTTGGAGGATAAAAATTAAGTTAGTCTCCTCAGATTAATTTGTGGGAGAAATACAAGTTCATCAAATACAATATAGTATGGACGATGAGTGGCCTCAATTGAATTCAGAAAAGTTCCAACATTCCCATTAAAATAAAAAATTTCCTTATTTTAAAATTATTTTTGAATTAGGTAAAATAGTTCATCATTTGTTTATTTCTTTGATAAATTCTTGTTTTTATATTTTTTGTGTATTGTCCTGCAGTTTTAATTTATCAATAATGATTAGGATGGGGTCCCCGGCATCCAGCAAAGACTCAGTAGGGTTCCCGGGATTCCAAAAATGATTAAATGGGGGCCCTGGATTTCAGTAATGATTAAATGGAGGTCCACAGACGTCAAAAGGTTAAGAACCACTGCTCTATGTTAATTTGACTCATCTGCCAATTTAGAGAGTCTGGCCCTTCCATAGAGAGAGCACCAGCACACTGATCAGCTTTCTTTCTCTTGGATTTCTTTTTTAGAGCAATTAATAGATAATACTACCACCACAAAGTTCATTATATGCAGTGCTCAATTCATAAAAGAATGAATACGAGTGCCCAAAGTTCTGCTTAGAAGCCTGCAGCCGGCGCTATTATATGTTCAGCACCCGGAACACCAAGGCTGTGCAGTCTGGAATCCATCTCATAGTCCTGCTTTTTCCCTTTGTGACGGGTTTCCATCTGTCTCTTTCTCCTTCCTCCCCCTTTGTTTGTTTATCCACTCTTGCTCTCTGCAAAAGCCCCAGCAGAAAAATAAATGCCAGTTCGCAAAATGAGTGCGGGAGGGCCCCACCGACTACCACCGTCTCAAATTAAGTACTGATCATATTTGCTTATTTCCCTGCCTTCACTATGACAGCAGACTCTACTTTCACTCATATGTATCTTGGTCTTTACATTACTACTACTCCCCTGTTCCTTTTTTTCTGTATTTCGGATTTATTACTACCAAAGCTAACGAAAACAACAGCCAGCCACAATCAGTGGAGGCTGGTGAACTTACTAAGTGATAGACATAAATACTTTTATAGAACTCAACTGAAATAGTGAGCACAGTGGGAAAGAATTTTAGAGGTTATGAAAAGGTATTAATAAAATATTCCACTGAGTTTGTGGTGTGCCAGGCAGGCATTCTCCTCCTCAGGTGTTAATGGGACCTGCTCTCCCCAAGAATAATTTTGAAAACATTGTGTCAAAACTGTGGATTTTTCAGCATGATTTCCCTAAAAATTGGCTAAAGAAGTTTATATATTTCATACTCTTAAACACTTAATAAGCATTTTAATATGGCCTACAATTTCTTCATTTCATGTTTCCATTGTGGCCTTTACAAGTACATTCACAGTCATATATTATATGCTACTGGCAGGTGTGGAAATATCAAACGCTATTTATTTAATTAAATGTTTTCCGATATAAATCACAAAACGTCTTCCCTCACGTAATGAAACAACTGTCATAGAAGTAAGAACTCTAGCCTCCTGAACTCTGCACAATTTACCTCTCACTTATCACCTTAAAATGTTATTCTGAGGCTATGGTTGGACGCCAGTCAAGATGTCCGTCTGAGCTCAGAGCTCCCTGTTGGCTGACTGCTTCCCAGCCAGATCTTGAAAGCGAAGAACTCCCAAGCAGCAATCTTTTGTTCTAGCAGTTTCTAGGCACACCGTGCTTCCACTCAAGGGGACTGGCGCACCTCTGCAGTGTACAGAGGCTAAAAACAGCAATCCTCACATCCTTGGCTAAAAACAGCCATCCTCACATCCTTGGGTTGCGGCGCCTGCAGGACTTGGATGTGTGAAGGCGCTAGTGGGTGATTGCAAGGATGCCCCTGGAGGGTGGACGCCCTTGTCATTCGGCTCCTTGGGTCTGCCGGGCCCTGGCAGATCTGGCCACACATGGCCACCATTCTGTTTTTCCTAGGCCTGAAGCAGCCCCAGCAGTGAACCTCTCATCTTGCTTTGCGACACCTGCATTGGAGGCTTCTGTAACCTGGGCCCAGCTCTGTTGTTATGGGATAGGATGGCTTTGCACCGGCTCTCTGGGAGCACTCCACTCGGGGCACCATCGATGACACTGTTAACCCTGTGTGCATCATGGACAAAATTAAGCTTTCTCGTTTTACTCTTTTGTACATTATACACACTCAGAACTGATTGCTGGTTGCCATCCAGCTGGTTGTGGCCCTTGGTAATTAGCATTTCCTACCCACACTGCGTAATAGTTGATCATCCCCAGTCATTTTAGAAATGTATCCCCCATCTGTAACCACCCGCATACAACAGTTGCACTTCCTTTCAGAGGTCCTGCTGGATACAGTGTACCATACTGCTATGTATAATCTTAATGTTGGATCGGTGGAGCAGGTTGGCGCTGCCTGGGAAGCTTTTAAAGTTTATTAGTGGAGTGAAGATTTCCAAGCAGACTGTGCTCTTGCTGTTTCTCAGGACCCAGCTGCGCAAACTAGAGTCCACTTTGTGGTCATTGAAGGAGCACCATGCTATGAGAGGGTCAGATGATACACTAGCAGAAATAGATAGACACCTCCTGCTGTCTCGGAAGTGAGAGAGACAAGGTTTGGGTTGCCCGAATCACACTGCAGAACCTGGACTCAAGGCATGTGAATAAACAAAGTTTTCTCTAGAGAGAAAGAATAATCCCCTCGTACAATAATAGTGTACATATGATTGGAAATGCAACCTAATTTGCTTCAATATTTAGTATCACACGTTTATAGGACAATTCAATAAATAGTTGTTTCCAAGATATTAGAATGTATGATTGTACAAATGTAGTCGAAAAAATCTGATACAAAAACTTCAAAGGATTCAATTAAACATCCACACATTATCAGTGTATCACATTTATTTGTGCGTGATGGGCATTTCAAACAATACGTCTAGTGTCAACTTATACGACTTGTTTATAGTACACCCCAAGATAGTTCACCGTGTTAGTGCAAGGATGTGGCACGGTTCACCGTGTTAGTGCAAGGATGTGGCACGGTACACCCATGGTATTTAGTCATGCCTTGCTGTCCTCCTATGCTTGTAGTGTTTTCCTTATAGTGAACACCTCTAAGGACAGCTCCGCGCGTTTCCGTCTATTCGTTCAAGGCCTCCTCAGGACACAATAAGGTTGTTTGTAGCCATTGGTGCAGAGTAAGCATATATACATTTCTTAGACAATTATCAATCATATCTGTGCAAATTAAAAAGAGCTTCACACAGTGTGCAGATACCCATCGCCACCACCAACACCACGTGAATATAAAAAGGGGTTACTAGTTATTGGAAGAACGAAGGGGATTGTACCAGTGTAACTTGAGGATGCTAGCATGCTAACCCTTGGAGGCAGCCCAAACATCTCACACACTGCTGGAGTCTATTAGTAGGATTCCAAAATAAGTCATAAATACCAGTGGGCTCTCAGAGGTTAAAGAACTGTGGGGCATATTTACAAGGGCCTTATCTCCGCTTTTTTGGCTTTAAAAGCCAAAAAAGCGGAGCTAATATTAGCGCCCTAACTACAAGGGGATGCTAACATGCAGTAGCGCATGTTAGCACCCTTTTTCCCGACACCTCGCTTTGCATCTCTAATGAGATGCAAAGTGGGCGTCACTGGGCAGTACAGCCTGTAAAATATCGCTGATGTGCACTTCGCGATATTTACAAGGCGGCCCACCCATTTTAGCAGACGTTAGTTTTGGGCGAAAACCGCTGTTTTCGCCAAAAACTAACATCTGCTAAAATCCTGACTCATGTATGTTTAACATGGGGGTGGATTCTTGTGTTACGACCACAGGGTTGTATCATCAAGCATATCGCCGTTTTGCAGGGAACATCGCTGGAAAACCAGCGATGTTCCCTGCAAAGCGGCGATTTCCCCGCTATCGCTTGAATTTACATCGCCCTGGAGAAACGCGTTGTTAATAACGCGCTAACAGGGCGATAAATTCCAACGATAGACGGTGATAAATACAAAAGCGCTAAGCGCGCTTTGCGTTATTCATCGCCGTCCGTTGCTGATATGCCCCTAAATCTGTTGATCAAAGCTTAATTAAATTCGTGGACGAAGTCCACGGGCTTTCCAAGGATTGAAACATCATAGTTTACTAAGTGCTTGTAAGGTGTAAGAAAAAGTGTCCCTAATTAAATGGCACGTTCTGTAGGAAAATGAAGCACAATTTAAAAATGAACCCACGCTGGCACTGCAGTTTAAACTGTGTGAAAAGACAACCGTCTGCTGGCTTGCCAAATGTAGGAAAATGCACCATTTTAAGTAGTCACCCCTGTTTTGTGCTGGATATTATTGCTGTTTTTTTACTCTGTTGACTGCTAACCAGGCCCTAGTGCATGCTATCTGACCCCTAAACATGGAAAAATCAGTTAACTCCTAATTGGCATATTTAACTTACATATAATTCTTTAGTATATGTCACCAAGCGTACTCTTCTGTAAGTTAAATATCACTAGTGCGCCGAGCACCCATTGTGCCACCCACTCCAGCGACAGTACAAACATAACTGCAGGCTTACCATTGTAAAACTGCAATTTGGCCTGTCAAAATATACTTTTGACAGGTCAAAATCACCCTTTCAAATATTAACCCCTAGGTCATTGCATTGAAAAAGCCCCACAAGCTATTTCCTCTGTAACAAGGCTGCCTGTTCCACAGAAAACACTGGATTACATTATGACATTTAATAATGCTAAGTTTGGTTAGAAAACAGCTAGAAATATAATTCTAAGATTCTTTCTAATAGTTATATCAAATATAATTTAACAGTAACATAGAATTTGTGATAATTATCAAGAAAAATGATCTTTTAGAAATAACTCTTTTCTTGCCTAAAGCCTGTGGAGGCCCATTTGCATGAGCTTCAACTGTCACCTGAACAGCCCCCTTGATGAGGTATGACAATGGCTATCAGAGCAGAGCAAAGGCCTTGGGAGTGGGGAGGAGCTCTCCAACCAGAACTTAACAGCTTCACTGGGACCTTGCCCTAGGGCTATCTCATCTCGTAGAGCCCTTCTGAGCCACAGCCTGTTGCTTAGCCCTGCTGGAGATTTTTTAAATCCATTTCTGAAACTCATTTATGAGGAAGTGATGCAGTGCAGCGCAGCAAGTGGCATTGCTGCTCTGCACTGCTTAACAGCGAAAGGGCAGGAATGCCCCATATTTAAGGCAATACGGAGCATTCCTGTCCTTTCCCTTGGGCACCTTCCTGCACAAAAACAATGCTGGGAAGCATATTCCTCTTTCTATGTGTGCTGCAGAATGCAGTACACATAGTAAGAGTGTAAGAAACGAGAAGAAATAGAGATACTCCTCCTTGTTAGCCTCCCCTAAAAAGGTGTACGTTTTTGGTGCATCCCCAAGTTTACAAGTTCTTGTAAATCTGGGGATGCGTTAAAATCTATGGGAATTGCATGGCAACACCCACGCAACGTCCATGGAATGCCTACCCTGGACAGAATAACACAACACAGGTATGTGCCCTGTGTTGCATTACTCCAGATTTATTAAGCCATTTAGAGCCATGCAAAGTGGCTTTGCGTGGCTTCAAAAATCTGACTTAGAGGTTTGGATCACATACGTACCACGTTGTGTGGTGCAAACGTGACACAAGCCTCTCATAAATCTGGTCCAAAGTATGACGGTAAAACGTCTTACTAGGTACAACCTGGCTAGTGTATCCAACCACCGTTCCATCGTGGTCAGCCTCAAATCATGCCCAGGTTGCAGTTTACCATGTCCCGTTGACCACAATTGACTCTTAACACCTTTTGGCACTATTTTCATTTAAAGTTTAAAAAAATCCTATCTCTGGTTCCCCTTTATTGGAGCTTTGTAATTTAAGTGTCATTGTGTTCTCTAAATTAGTCTCTATTTTTTATAAATTGGAGTGGGACTTTTATTGTGTTTGTTTTTAACTTTTTAACTGTGTTGGTACTTATAAATGCTTTACACATTTTCTTATGTTAAGCCTGTCTGCTCTGTGACACAGCTACCAGGGTTTGAGCGCTGATTTAAATGATTGAAACCTTTACTGGGCCTAACAAGAATAGTGACAGTATTACTTGTGGTGGGCTACAATCCGCCACTATCTAATGATTGTCTCTCTCACACCAAAGCTAATCTCTAGCGATGTGTGAAAAAATGACTGCAGGGAATGTCCAAATTGCGATCCTCGCAAGAAATGGAAACACTGTGTCTGAAAGTTCCGAACAATTGCCGGTTGGGTCAGGAGGAAGTGTATGTAAAATTTTAGAAGCTAAGGCTAAAAAAGCACGGTAGGAAGTGCTGGTACCTAATATTCATGAGCCAACAATGCTAAATATTTATGACTCAAATATATGTATAGGATTTCATACCAATGGTTGGGGATGTGAGGGATGCCGGAACCTGCTTCCGTGGGGGGCAGAGAGTGAGGTGAAATTTCTGGGTAAGCACACTAGATCTCACATATACAAGGAAAGGGATCATCACACAGGCTGAGCATAGGTGTGGATTCAGCAGAAGTCTCATCACTGCAGTGTCTCCTTGCTGAGTGGTTCAAATGGTGCCTTCCCACTGATAGTGCAGAAATCCTGAAAGTATGTTAGACACATCACACATGCCTGTAACAACTCAGTGGGATGTCTGACTTTTTTGCAGCTGATCTCATATTTGGAGAGTGTCACACTAGCATAGACTGACGATTTCCATAGAATCCCATGAACTGAACCTTTAAATGTCACTGAAATAAAGCCTGCAAATGATAGCCTGGCAAGAGGCAAGACACCTGGTTTTGATGGCCTAACGTGTGAGTTTTATAAGATATGTAGATTTACTGGTTCTGCAACTACTTACTCTCTATATTGAGACCCTTGACAGTATTACCCTCGTCTTCAGACAATGATCATTTTACTGGTTAAATGCAATAAAGATGCTGCAGCATGTTTGTCCTATCACTCCTTTCTCTTTATAACCTGGATAATAACATTTTGGCCATGGTTGTAGCTACTAGACTTTCAATTCTAAAAGATAAGCTTGTCTTGCCAGATCAGGCCAGATTTGTCCTTGGGAGGTCTACAATGTGTAGTCTCCATACATTCTTTCTATGCTATCCCAAAGCAGACAAAAACTGGACACTGTCTAAGTCCTATTGAACATTAAAAAACTTTTGATTCCCTTGACATGGGCATTCCAGTTAATGGTTCTTCAGAGGATAGGAGTGGGATCATATTTGCTTTTTTTTTTTTTAATTAAACTGTTGTACTTTGAGCCCTTGGGTATGATCGCTTTGAATGGCTTCCTGTCAGATAGGTTTCAAATTAGCAAGAATATGTGGTAGGGTTGTCAATTGTCACCTTTACTCTTTGCACAGCCATATATCCTCTAGCTTGTTGGCTTCATGAGCACTACCATCATAGAGGAATTGCCTTCCCTTCTAGAAAGTTCATGATTTTGCTATATGCGGAATTATATTATGTTATGTTACACTGTTTACAGAGCACATCTGTTACCCCAAAGGGCATCTTGCCACTGATACCTAATTCTAAAGATCAACACACAATAAAGAATTACTCAAACTGTTTCACTTTCATTGTTTTCCTGAAGGTAAGATGATGAAAAGTTCCTTACAGGGAGCGAGGCAGAGCGTTCCAATATTTTGCAGCCAGGTAACTAAAGACTCAACCACTATCATGGGTATGTTGGAAGCAGGGAATTGTTCAACTGAGTTTAGAGGTAGGACAAAGGGAAAATGATGGTCAATACACTAACATTTTATCCTGTAAGTAACTCAGCCTTCTGCACAATCTGATGGATCATGCAAAGAGACTTAAAAATGATTTTATGATGTAATTATGCTCTTTACTGAAAAATCTAGACTCAAACCTCTGTCTGAGGAATCTCATCAGATTCAGCATCTACTGTTGCATCCAATTTAACTGGGAAAAGTCAGAGATCATGCCTTTTATGTCTGCAAGTGACAACCAATGTAAACTTACATTTCGTAAGGAGTGAGTAAGGATTCAGTCTGTTATTGGGGTATTCTTTTCCGTAGAGATAAGGATATAATACTGCAAGATAATTGAGGCCCAGTGGTTAGTCAACTATCATCCCAAATTGAATGGTGGATTATTTTACCATTATCAATTGCCAGCAGGGTCACAATCATCAAGATGATCCGAATTCTTATATTACTTAGAACCCCATTCCCTCTCACTAGGTCCCTCTTCCAGGGGCTCTGGTCCAAATTATTTAAGGTGACTTGGGGCAATGGACAACCCAGATTTGATGGAACCTCCTGAACCTTCCGAATGAAAGGAAGGATTAGAGATCCCTGAGAGAACGTGGTTCTGCCCATCTATTCCGCTTGGATTTTTTGTTTTTTTACCACCTGCTTTTTTCTACTGTGAGGGAGCCTCATAACCTGTGACGCACCCACGATAAACTCATGATAAAATGGACAGTGCATGTTTACCGCCAGTGTCCGCTGTTTAAGATAAGGCCACTGTGATGCAGCAGGGGTAAGAGGCACTTGGCTGGTAACATGTGAACATGTGTGCACCCACATGTGCACACATGTGAGGGCTTGCGCATGGGAGACTCCTATTGTGTGCAGTCCAGGAGCTGCACACAGGTAGCCTGGCACAGCAGAGACACTGCAGAATTGGGTATTAACTTGGGATAGGCCTTATAATGTTGGTGTACACAGAAAGGGAAGTCAGTGTGCTTTCCTGTCTTGTCTGCAAAGACACTCCATTATACACTTATGGGGAAGGCTGCCTTACAGTGCAGCTCCACTGCCCCTTGGTCTACAAACACCAGGGTGGTATCGATGTGCAAAGTAACCTGTGTGAAAAGAACAATTCTCTAAATCCAAAGACATACCTTTATAGTTTAAGGGTCATCTACGAATGTCATATTTCTCTGGCTCAGCTCAGGATCAGAGCTCAGGCCATTTGAAACCCTGCTGGGTTGGGTTAATTACTTTTCTCTCCAGTCAGAGGAACAAAGGCCTCCCCCCACAAAGGGAGCAATTGACAGTGCTTAATTCAGCTCCTGAGGAGGAAGATGTGGGGTGAACTCCTCTGCATCAATCAGCTAGCTGTCATCCTGTGCCAGGCCAAATAAATGAGGGGATGGAGCCCAGACCCTGGAGCCCAACCAGGAGGGGGCTCCTTTGAAGTTATGCTGGGGCAGACCCTTGCAGTGATGTGAGCCAGGGGTGGAGCTGAGACCCCCAGAGCACCTGTGATAAGTGACTCCTGGGTGACACCATCTTGATGTATCCCAGAAGGCTATGCAGGGAGGTTGGCACAGGGGCAGAGAGGTCATCTGGCACCTCAAGAAAGGCCAACGGTGCATCCCTGCTTTAACCTACTACCCCACTCAAAAGGTCATGCACAGGGAGGAGAGCTCTCTCTTGGTTGTGCTTTTCTGTTGGACGCTGGAACTGGAGGCAGCCGCCATGGAAAATTGGAAGGAGGGACCCCCTGACTTCCATATAGCCTAAGGACTCTAACTCTAATTGACCCCAGGACCAGTGGGGCACTCCCCAGGACCAAGGAATCGGGTCCCCTTACACTGCCTGAGGAATAGTTGTAGGAAAGACTGGGCATCTGTGCAAAGAAGGAGAGGCCCAGAGGAAAGTAAAGAGAAAGGCTGGTGTAGGGAGCCAGTGAAACCAGCTCCCTGCACGGTTCATTTCCTTTGAGGCAAGGAGGCCTGAAGAAAGTTATACCAGGTGGCTAGGGCTCACCACCAGGAGCAAAATGAGACCAAAACCGAACAAATCGGCCCAACAGGGCCCGAGATATGCCCTTGTGCATTTGGGCGACCTTTTGTTTCGGCCAGAGGGTGTGGAGGTCTGTCACACAGCTGCTTTCATCCCCTGAGGTGGGCCAGGGTCCGGGGGCTGCTGCCGAAAGAATGTGGATAATTTGCCACTTGGCAGGGGTGTGTGTGTGTGGGGCCCCCTCAGCATCCAAGGTGCCTGGGGACCTCAACCCCCAGACCATTAAGATTTGGGGGTGCAGGACACCAAATCTTGGCGCCCAAGTGCCAAGTGATGCAGTCGCACTCCTCCAAAGACCGGGGATTTCTCTAAGGTGAGGGAGCGACTTCTAGTTCCCCGCAAAGTCAGGGCTCCCAAGGCTGTCCCGCAACATTGGACCATGCGGGGAGCCCGGGTGGGAACAGGCACCCCGAAACAGTGAAAAGGATCGGTGGCTTGATGCCACACTCCCCCAATGAAGGTGGCACCGTGAAATGAAACAAGTCGCAGTTTTCCCAGTCGCAGTGGAAGAGCAGCAAATGAAAGATGCGTGGAGCTCACGAGGAGCGTCCCATAATGCCCTGGGGAGCTTGCCCACATTTTGATTTACAGAAACCACTCGCTTGTGGCTTTTGGTGGCCCCAGGAGGTCAGAGTCACCACCAAATGACTGTTCATCTGTGAGGGGAGCTGCAGGAGTAGCACAGCCTTCCCCCAAAAGGATTACCAGGGTCCCCACCCTACGTTTGGTGAGACGCTGGAAAGATAACCCCTCAAGAGTTTCAAAGCATTTTCAAGCACTCCCCAGGCTGGAGCAAGTGCTGTACAGCTGGGAGTGCTGTGCCTTCTAGGGGTAGAGACTATGGCTGCAGTCTCTGTGGCCTGATAAGGTTCAACATGAGTTTTCATGTTGCAAACACCCTCTAGGGGTGAAAGGTTGTAATTTCACATGGGCTGTGATTAGAAATGTGATGCCTTTTAGGGGCTATGTTTTAATTGCGGTATTCTTACTAAAAGTTATGCTGAGTACAGACTTGCATAGACCCTTCCCCTTGTGAATGTTTTATTGAGTTAACAACGCTGACAACCACTCATGTTCAAGGTATACACGCTTTTTTGCGAATATTAGGTACTCATGTTAAAGGTATACATGCTTTATTCCCAATATTAAGTGTGTTCATTCAAAGTGATGTTACATTAATGCATTTCAATACAAGTGAAGGTTTTGATGTGATTTGTTGATCTAGATCCCCCTGCATAGTATTGAGCAGTGTGTGTGTGGGTAATAAATGTACTCTTCAAAAGAAAAAATGCAGACTGGGCAATCATTTATTGAGTGTTATTATTGTGTATCTGTGAATGGTGATTGCTAGCCCACACCACCTCCGTTGAGTAGGCCTTGGACTGCTCTGCTTCGTTACCCTGAGAGAACCAAGTGCTACAACAGGGTTTTTGGTTCCCAGTGAAAGCCAAATGTGGACCCATTACTTGTGCAGGTCACACAACCACTAACCCATTTTTTTAACAATCCCAGATGTTGAAAAATGCTACTTTACAACACTAGCACATTTCACATATTTTGGGAATGATCCCCAGCATCATCTGCCACACATGATTATCAAATAGAGCCTAATAGGTCTGCTACATACCATTCTGGTGCAGCGACGGCCCAAACCTACCAATTCCATTCAGACGATCCATTGAATGGCACAAAATGTGTGGGAGGGCTGGGCTCTAGGTGCTGTAATACCCTGAGATCTCCCCTACTGGACAGCCTTATGCTCCCCGTGAGCAGATAAGCGGAGAGAAGACAGTGAAGATGACTCCAAATCAGTGGCGGCTCGCAGAGGGAGTGCTGCGGGGTGGTGGGGAGGGGCGGGGCAGGGGCTGGGTGGGGGGGTAGTGGAGTAGGACATACGACGGGCAGGAGTAAAGTAAGTAAATAAATAAATAAAACTATTTACCTTGAACTCGCTGCATCACTGAGTTGGCGATGCAGCGAGCGCAAGGTAAATAGTTTTATTTATTTATTTACTTACTTTACTCCTACCCTTCGTATGTCCGACTCCACTACCCCCCTACCCAGACCCTCCCCCGCCCCACCCCACCTCCCCGCAGCACTCCCTCTGCGAGCCGCCACTGCTCCAAATAACAGATGGCACATCCTTACTGGGCACCTCTTTGCAGAAGGTAAGTCAAAATTTGTAATTATTTATTTAACAGTTTATAGAACTGTCATGCAATGTCAAGTATAATAGTTCTTTATAATATAGCACAAGCAATGAAGATAACTTCTAATATGTAATAATGAAAACTATATGAACAAGCAAATTCTGAGCAGATGAAAGTAAGGTGACGTTGTGCAGTAAATGAACTCTGGAGGAGAGAAGGACGGTGAGAGGGGAAGATAGTGTAGAGATGATCTAGCTAAAATAAGTTGACAATAAGCAACTAAAGAACTCTGTGTAACAAATACATTTTGGAGTGGGGATGAAGGACATCTATAGCCATAATTATGCCAAGTAAGCCCCATGTCAAGATTGGATCACTGTTATGTTAAGAGTAGCAGAAATAATGCCACACATGCCACTACATCAAGGTTGAGGCATATTTAAACAAAGGACGGCCAATATTTAGCCCCATCTCCCAGCCACCCCACCAATCACTACCCTTTTGTGAATCCGACTGAGAACAGGGTACAAGAGTCTAAGAAGGCCTGGTGGGTTTTAGCATGGCCATGTCTCTCTCACTGCATATGTCTAGCACTCTCCCTCAACCTTCACTCTTATTGCTCTGCTCTGACTTTTGCTGCCCATTAAATTTCGCCGTGGCTTTCCTGCTTTCTCTCCTTCTCACACTTCCAGTCTGTACCTATTCTGCTATATCACAGTACTTCCTACTCTCAATTCTCAGGTCACTATCCATTCCATTTTCTGCTTCTCTAAGTTCCATGCACGTTGAACCAACAAAATGCCATGGTTAGCAGAAGTGACATCACATACCCACCCTTTGCCCCAAGGCCAACACAGGAGGTGACATGATAGGATTTGTAACACTTAATTCTAATAGGAGGTGATGTCACCTTAACTTGATGAAACTACAATACTTCATATTGTTGAATTTAGCGACCCCTAAAGTGCACAATTACACAATAACCCAACAGTTACTAACACAGATTAGTGTCTATATTATATACCACCTATTTTAAATAGGGTGCTGACATGATAGGCACATTATACATTTCTCTTTTTACTGCATGGAATCATATTAGTTTTTTCAAAGAGGAAACACTGGGAACCTCAATTATTTAAATCACAAACATACATGATTTATTGGATCTTCTAGTTCATACACCAGTAATAAATTATACTGGTAAATGACAGGAAGACACTTAGAAAAACAATAGTGGTTTTATTCATCTGTATTAGTTCATGTAGACCTTTTTTGAATGCGAGCTATGGTATCAATGTGTTTCTTGTCACAGTTAGTACATTTTCATTATGATCTATTGTAAGGCATTATCTACCTGTGCAAATCACAGAGGTGACCTATGTTAAACACACAATTTAACATATTTGTACAATATTGAAACTGGACACCATTTTTTTTTAATCGTATTTCATTTTTAAGAACATTCAGTAAAGTGTGCATTGCATTGCTGAATTTATTTCTTCAACTAAATTAAAAGTGTTTTTTTGGTCCTCATATGCGACAATCGATTGAAAGGGTGTTTGTTTATGATGCGTTCACGGTCTGGATTCGGAACATTCGCCCACATCCTGTAGGATGTTTTCCTGCCCCTACTACACCTACATTCAACCTTTACTTCGAGGCAGTGAGGTTACCCTCACTCGCCTCCCCGTGGATTAGAGTTTCTTAATCCTTGGACCATTTAATCATCTATTACTGAGTAGGATTCGGATTGTGAAGTACAAGGGGTTCCCAAGTGCTAATTCACTTCTCTGAGCCATTAACGCAGAATAACCGACCAAATGGCCTAGCCGCGTTTAACCAAACTGCACAAGAGGGAGGACTAATAAAAAGTTCAATTAATGCATATTTCCCTACGGGCAATAATGATCAAAATTGGCAACAGCTGCTCTAGTAATTTCCTATTCCTCCCAATAAAGCCAGCATTAGCCAAAATCCCAAAAATTATCAGAGATAACAGCTGTTAATACTTTACCCACATCTAGCCAATAAGCATGTACTCCAGGACATTGCCAGAACATGTTTACATCGTCTGCTTTTGTCAATCCCCACTTCGGGCAGCACCTGGCTTCCCCTCCTATTCTGGTCAGTTTCTTGGGGGGCCAATATTCCCTATGTAGAGTGAATAAATGATTCTTCTTTAATGGGGCATATTTAACAAACGAGCAAAATACATTCATAGATACTTGCCAAAGGGTTGCTACGTCGATGTTGGGTAGGGCAGCTTTCCACTTTTCCTCCAGTGGCGTATTATGAGAATCTTTCTCCTGATCCAGCATCCAATACCATTTGTCTGTCTCTTTTGTTTGAGGAAGGTTGCCACATAGCGCTGTCTCCCACTTGTTCGGAACTCCTATGGATGCTTGGCTTTGGCCCCAGTTTGTTAATTGCAGATATTTAAATCTAGACAGCTGATTGTTGGTTTTCTTTGATAGGTGGTTCCAAGTAATTTTATTCTGCACTTCCGTTAGTTGGACCCATTTCTCGATTGCGACTCCCATGAGTGGTGCGGATAGTGAGTCTTGTAAGCATACAGGGGTCCCAGGTGTTTTCCAAATTGGGGCCAGTTGACTATAATAAGATAAGTTCAATATTCTCCGGACCTGGCTACAAAGCTTACACGCCGGGCTCAACACCTTTAGGCGGACCTTTTTGAAAATTTTAGGGTGCCCGAATTTGAACAAAAAGTAACTGCCTTGGTCAGCTAGGGCTTTCGTCAGTGCTCCATAGCATGGCCGGATTGAATGGCAATTTTTGATTAGCAATGTTCTAATGTTTTTTAACTGGAAGGCCCAACAAGCTGAAAGTCTGGTAAAGCGAGTCCACCTTCTATCTTTTTTTGCATAGCTTTTTCCATGCGACTCTAGGATTCTTGCTGGCCCAGATAAAACTTGTCAAATCACCTTGTAGTCTCTTGAACCACTTTGTCTTGAAATGCAATGGTAGGGCATTCAAAATGAAGGTGAACTTTAGGAGGATTATCATCTTTATCAAGTTTACCCTGCCGATAATCGATAAAGGTAGGGAGGACCACATTTGCAAAAGCCATTTGGTTTCTTTCATGAGCTTCAAGAAGTTTATCTGGGCCATTTCTTCCAGACTTTTGACCACCTGGACTCCTAAATATCTAATCTCCCTTTTCACCTTTTATTCCAGGGTGACACCAAGTTGTACATTCCAAGCCAGTATCTCCGTTTTTTCTTCATTGACTTGGTATCCTGCTACCTTGCCGAAATCCTTTAATATGTGTATGATAATCGGGAATGATTCTATGGGGTTTTGTGTATATATCATTAAATCATCGGCATAAAGAGCCACTTTCTTAGTCCAACCTTAATGTTGAAAAGGCCGGATCCTCAAATCTCCCCTAATCCTCCTGGCTAGGGGTTCGATGTATAGATTAAACAAAAGAGGGGCGAGAGGACAGACTTGCCGGGTGCCTCTATATATCCTAAATTGTTGGGTGAGGGAACCATTAATCAGGATCCTTGCTGAGGGGCATGTGTATATGTTTTGTATTGCACTCTTAAATTTACCCCCTAACCCATTGTGACCCATCACGGCATATAGGAAAGGCCAGCTGACCCTATCAAATGCCTTGGCGGTGTCGACAGTCAAACAGCTAATGGGAGATTTCTATCTGTGGCCAGATCTATTGCGCACACCAAGTCATCAGTAAGGTCATTTAGCTGTCTGCCTTTCATAAACCCTTTCTGTGAGATCCCGATTAGGTCTCCTAACACTTTATCTTGTCGTTTAGCCAGTATACTTGAGTATAGCTTATAATCGTTGTTTAATAAGGATATCGGTCTGTAAGACTCGCATTTTTTGATTTTTGTTGGGTTTCAGAATGAGAGTTATTGTGGCTTCATTCCAGGAGTCCAGGACCACCTCTCCCTGTATATATACTGAGTTGTACAGTGAGGTTAATGAGGGGATGATTTCATCTGCCAGGGCTTTATAAGCTTCACCGGGGATTTCATCGGGCCCAGGGGCTTTCCCATTTTTTAGATTTCTTATTGCTAAAGATACCTCTTCAGATGTTATTGGGCTATTAAGGAGGGATTTCTTGTTCTGCCTGAGTTTAGGTAGAGGGTCAGCTAGGAGCTAGGTGGATAACTGCTCCTCAGACAATAATGTCTCTTCCTTATACAACTTTAGAAAGAAAGCAGTAAAAGCACTCCCAATATCTTGATCGTCATAGCAGCTTTCACCCGACCCCTCCAAAACTAGTTCTTCTATTGTATTCCGTACTAATTCCCCTCTGATCTTCCATGCCAATAATTTTCCGCATCCCTCACCATACTCGTAATGCACAAGTTTACTGGCGACCCATTTTTTCTTCACTATGCCTTCTAAATTCTCCACCAATTCTTTTTTTCCCTCATCAATTTGTTCTGATATCTTATTTATTACTTCGAGGTCATCTGCATCATGGAGATCTTTTTGCCAAGCGGTTATTTTCTTCTCTATCCCCTCAATTTTGTTATCATTTTCTCTCTTCCTATACGGGGCATAACTGATAATTCTCCCTCTAATGTACGCTTTATACGCGTCCAAGATAACCCAAAAGGAAGAAGAACCTGTGTTTATTTCAAAGTACTCTAGGGTGTCTCGTTTTAAATTTAATTGTATTTCCTGTTCGCCTATGAGGGACCTATCCATTGTCCATCTGGATTTAGGCACCTCGTGCTCTAGGAGTAGTTCAAGCCTGACTGCAGAGTGATCGGATAGATGGGCGGGTTGATGTAAAACAGCCTTGACCTTGTTACTGAGTCTGAAGTCAATTAAGAAATAGTCCATCCGGGAGGCATGACCATATTTCTTATTTTGGTGTGTAAACTCTTTTTTTTTACCGGCTCTCTGTCTCCAGTGGTCTATCAACCCCAGACTCTGCATAATGTTCTGTATAAAAGCCCGCATCTTTGGGGCATTAACTGTCGGCCTGAGAGTAGATTTATCCAGTTCGGGATCAAGCAGGGTATTGAAGTCCCCTGCCATTAAAATGGGGTTATCATCATTCAATGTTTGTTGTAGTGGTGATGGGTCATTGATATTTGAACCATAGTAACTTATCATGGAGTAAGTTATGCCATTAATCCTGACTGAATTGTTTCTTTTGCATATGTCGCCCTAAGTGGGAAGGGTATGCCCAGACGTGGGTCCCATGCTCACTACACCACTGGATTCAAGCTAGCCTGGCTAATGAATGGTGATGCCCTGAAAATGGTCCCAGGATGCTTGTTTCCGGTCTAGGGAGGACCTGGCTTGGCAGTTCGGGCTGGACTGTTCCCATTGGAGCAGGGTCAAGACTGATTTGCATATGGCTGGGTCCAAACTGGGGTGGTGTGGTGAGCAAAAGAATGATGGATTAAACCCAGATCCTTGTGACTGGGGGTGAATGTCTGCATTGTCCAGCATTCCGTCCATCAATTGTTTCTTTTGCATATGTCGCCCTAAGTGGGAAGGGTATGCCCAGACGTGGGTCCCATGCTCACTACACCACTGGATTCAAGCTAGCCTGGCTGATGAAGGGTGATGCCCTGAAACCGGTCCCAGGATGCTTGTTTCCGGTCGAGGGAGGACCTGGCTTGGCAGTTCGGGCTGGACTGTTCCCATTGGAGCAGGGTCAAGACTGATTTGCATATGGCCGGGTCCAAATTGGGATGGTGTGGTGAGCAAAAGAATGATGGATTAAACCCAGATCCTTGTGACTGGGGGTGAATGTTTGCATTGTCCAGCATTCCGTCCATCAATTGTTTCTTTTGCATATGTCGCCCTAAGTGGGAAAGGTATGCCCAGACATGGGTCCCGTGCTCACTACACCACTGGATTCAAGCTAGCCTGGCTGATGAAGGGTGATGCCCTGAAACCGGTCCCAGGATGCTTGTTTCCGGTCCAGGGAGGACCTGGCTTAGCAGTTCGGGCTGGACTGTTCCCATTGGAGCAGGGTCAAGACTGATTTGCATATGGCTGGGTCCAAACTGGGGTGGTGTGGTGAGCAAAAGAATGATGGATTAAACCCAGATCCTTGTGACTGGGGGTGAATGTTTGCATTGTCCAGCATTCCGACCATCAATTGTTTCTTTTGCATATGTCACCCTAAGTGGGAAGGGTATGCCCAGACGTGGGTCCCGTGCTCACTACACCACTGGATTCAAGCTAGCCTGGCTGATGAAGGGTGATGCCCTGAAACCGGTCCCAGGATGCTTGTTTCCGGTCCAGGGAGGACCTGGCTTGGCAGTTCGGGCTGGACTGTTCCCATTGGAGCAGGGTCAAGACTGATTTGCATATGGCTGGGTCCAAACTGGGGTGGTGTGGTGAGCAAGAGAATGATGGATTAAACCCAGATCCTTGTGACTGGGGGTGAATGTCTGCATTGTCCAGCATTCCGTCCATCAATTGTTTCTTTTGCATATGTCGCCCTAAGTGGGAAGGGTATGCCCAGACGTGGTTCCCGTGCTCACTACACCACTGGATTCAAGCTAGCCTGGCTGATGAAGGGTGATGCCCTGAAACCGGTCCCAGGATGCTTGTTTCCTGTCCAGGGAGGACCTGGCTTGGCAGTTCGGGCTGGACTGTTCCCATTGGAGCAGGGTCAAGACTGATTTGCATATGGCTGGGTCCAAACTGGGGTGGTGTGGTGAGCAAAAGAATGATGGATTAAACCCAGATCCTTGTGACTGGGGGTGAATGTTTGCATTGTCCAGCATTCCGTCCATCAATTGTTTCTTTTGCATATGAATCCTGACTATAGCATTTACCCATCTTCCTTTGGGGTCTGAAACTACTTTAACTATTTTTGAATGAGCCGAGTTCTTAATCAAGATTGTTACCCCTTTAATGCTACAGTTCTGATTGGTGCATACATACTGTTGAATCCACTTCTGTCCCTTAAGTATAGACTCCCATTCTGTTTGTCGCAGGTGCGTTTCTTGCAACAGTATTATGTCGCCCTTCGATTGTCTAAGAAATTGGAGAATTCGCCGTCTCCTGTCTGCTACTCTTAACCCATTTATATTCCAACTTAGTATCCTCAGGATGTGTTTATTATCTACATTAGCCATTTCTTACGGCAAGGTGCTTCCTGTGCTTCCCTACTGTATGTTTGATTTTGTCATATGAGGACCAATTTTAATTTTTTATTTTCTCCCAATGCTCCCATCCCCGTCTGCTATTTACATAGTGTGTGTAGAACATCCTGAACCTAGTCTCACTACCCCCCCCCCTACCCAGGGGAACCCTCCCTTTAACCAAAGTGGGCATGGAATCTGTCCAACTGCCCTCGTCTCTCCGGACTTGTGTGTCTTTAGTGTGTCTATGGACTTGGCCTATTTATGTCCTTATTTGTTTGACAAAGCTTTCTACTTCCTGCGGATCCTTGCAGGTGTGCATTTTATTATTCCACATTATTTCTAATGTGGCGGGGAATTTAATTTGGGCAGTGGCACCTAGGGATTTGAGTTCCTGTATTTGTCTACCTAGTTCCCACTGGCACATTTGAGTTTCTTTTGCAATGTCAGAGCATATACGAAAAGACCAATCATCTCTAACGTAAGATCCAACTTTCAGTGCCTCAGAAAGAATCTTTTCTTGAACAGAATAAGTATTGAAGTTAATGAGTATTTTCCTGGGCTTATCTCTGTTGAGATTCCGCCTAAAGGGATCCCTGTGAATTAGTTGGATGTCCTGAAAAAGATCTAGGTCCCAACTTCTGGAATTATTTCTTTGATTACGTTTATGAAGAGCCCTTTTAAATCCTCCCCTTCCTTTCCCTCCGGCACATTGAGGAGCCTTAGATTGGTTCTTCTCAAGTTGTTCTCTAACATCTCGATTTTCTCTTGGAGGGCTTTCTCTTTGATCTTACTTTGTTGAATCTCTTTACTATTGTCAGCTGGCTCCCTTCTCATGTCCTCTGTGGAAGTCTCAAGGTTCCTAATCCTGTCTGTCAGGTCAGAAAGTTTTTTTTCGAGGTTCTCATAGGCGTCACAAATCTTAGCTTGGTTCGCCTCTGACATTGCAAATCTATTTTTAATTTCCTCAGATAGTGTTTGCAATAACTCCCCTATGTTTTCCTGCCTCAGGATATGCGTGATTGCCCCCTCTGCCGGCCGAGATGCAGCTGGCGCAAGCTCATTCTCAATGGGAGGTGAAGTATCCACCTCCAGGGCTTGGTACCTGTTGGCAAGGGGTAAGCTGGTCAGCTGCTGGGACTCTTCAGCCTTTTGTTGACTCCTAGTTTTGGTGCCACCCGGGAGATCTACTGTCCCTATGTCACTGGCAGGTACGTTAGTGCTCCCACTAACCTTAAAAAAAGACCTTAGTGAAGGAATTATTTTTATTCTAGACCCCCCCGCTAAGGCTGGAATATTAGCACCTCGTTTTTTCCTATAAGTGTGTTTAGGAGTGTGGTCTTTGCGAGGTGCTGCTGTTGAAGAACAGGGGGCCTGAAGTATGGGGGAGATAATGGGCGTAGAAACCTTGCCACTACTACTCTGATCTTTTTGCGCTACATAGGTTTCAACAGCATCCATACATTGGTTTCTCAATTTGTACCTGTTAGTTCGTTGTGCCTTTAGCTCCACGGGTGATGATGGCTGCTTGTCCTCCAATTTCTTCCTCTGAGATAATTTAGCGTTGGTGATCTGTCTCCCTGATGGCTTCCACTCTTTTCCTGGCGCGGGCACTCTTTTGGGGCTCATGTGCTGAGAAAAGCCAGGCACTGTCTGGTCCAGGAATGTTTGTACTGAGGTTTGCTGTACACCTGAGCTGACTTTACCACTTTGGTCCCGAAGAGTGACTCTTCCAGCAGCCCGCTGATCCTGGTGTAGCTGTTGGGTGGCCAGGAACCACGGAAGCCCGTGCGTGGCTGGCCGCGTACTATGAAACACCTCCGGCGGCAGTGTGTTGAGCAGCCCCCACCGCTACCGTGGGGGGGAAGAGTGACGATCACAAAAAGGGAAATTAGAGGGCTTGCTTGCGTCTGCCAAGAGCAGAGTGTAATGTACAGCAAGAGCTCTGAGTGCTCCCCAGAATGGCAGACTCGAGTGAATCCAGTAACTTGCTGCTATCAGGTTTTAAGAAAGGAAAATAAAGAGGAGAAAAGGTCAATAGGCTCCAAAATAAAACAAAAAGGAAAACGTGTCGCCGAGCACACCCTTTGAACTCTTGGAGCAAGCAGTATTATTTACAAAAAAATTCCCAGAAAAAGTAAGTTAATGTCTACATAGTTCAACTGCTCGTTTCGTTATCATATAGAGAGTTGGCCGTGCACTGAGGCTTATGGCAACAGCATTGCAAACAAACCCCCCCATCCCACTACGAAGAAGGAAGCAGTAGCCCAGAGGAAGTAAAATGGGCGATAACGCTGCAGGCGGAAAGCGAAACTGCTTAAGGCTGTTCCGCAGAGCGAGCGGCGTCCTCAGCGTTTTCAGAGTCTCCAGCAGCCAAACAGACTCACCCCACCAACGCGGGGAAGGGAAAAATGCCCCGGACAAGGAAATGCGGTGGTGAGCAGACTCCCAGTGCTCCGAGGTACCGATGCACCACGTTCTGCACACCCCAGCGACGGGAGCTTCTCCGGCATCCTCGGTATCCTCAACGCACCTGCCGCCGCGGGGGAACGTAAGAATGCCCCCAGGGAGGAAAAGAAAAAGTTAGCGGGCTCCCAGTACTCCGGGGTCCCGATGTGCAGTATGTGTGCTCCCAGTTATTAGGTCCTGCCAGCTTCGTCCAAAATTGAGTTAGCGGGATGCTGGAGAGACAAGTGCTGCAGCCTTCTCCTTAGCCGGCCGCCATGTTCCCCTCAAAACTGCAATTGCCCAAATTAAAAGTTTATTGTCCCAGGTTGCAGCTGGAGCTGCAGAAAGTAAGCCATGCTCATATGGGCATTGTTTACCTTCTGTTCTTGGCATTGCCTTTGACACCTCTGAGGCCAGGGGTTGAAAAGGCAGTCATTCAATAAAGTATGCAGTTCCTAACAAGAGAAGTAAAAAATGCAACAGAGATAAGGTTGGTGGTGAACTGAGAAACCAGATCAGGAGATCTGATTGCTCAGGGCCATTGCTCCTGGTTGCTCCTGAGCAATAAGATCCCCCGTTCTGGTTTCTCAGTTTACCACCGACCTTATCTCTGTGGTATTTTTGACTTCTCTTGCTAGGAACTGCATACTCTATTGATTGACATAGGGGATAATTTAGATCTTGGAGTGCGGGTTACTCAGTCACAACAGTGAAATATAAATCCCATAGGACATAATGGGATTTATATTTTGGCAGACGAGATATCCGTCGCCATTGTGATGGAGTAACCCGTCCGCCAAGATTTAAATCAGGCCCTTTGTTGGACTTGGCCTTTTTGCAGGGTCATCCCTAAACTTTTTGCCTTTCTCCTAGCCATTTTTATGACATGGTGTTGGTGGTTTTAGGACTCTGGGCACTTTAGCACTGCTGTCCAGTGTAAAGTGTGTGTGCTCTCTGTGATAAACATGGTAAGATTGGTCTACACATGATTGGCCTATTTAATTTACCTGTGAGTCCCTTGTAAAGTGGTATCTCATGTACCCAGGGCTGGTAAATTAAATGCTACTGGCGGGCTTGCAGCGCTAATTGCGCCACCCACCAAAGTAGCCTTTCAAACCTATCTCAGGCCTCTGTCATTGCAGGGCCTGTGCGCGCAGTGTTACTGCCGCTGTGACGTGGCACCTAAAGGGTGTGCCATGTCCATGACCCCCCTTTTACCGCATGTCAGTCACCCCTAAGGTAGGCCCTAGCTAGCCCTATGGGCAGGGTGCATTGTAGGTAAAAGATAGGACATGTACCTTAAGTGTGTGACATGTCCTGGTAGTGACAAACAGCCATTTTGGTTTCTCACTACTGTGGGGCTGCCCTCCCATAGGAATGCATTGGGGATTCCCTGATAAGTGTTTCAGTGGTAATTCCTGATATGAGAGGCGCAGCGTGGTCAAGTTTGGTATATTTGGAATAGTGATAATAAATGCTGCGCAATGGTGTGCGCAGATTTATTAGAACTATTTTAGAAATGACACTTTTAGAAGTTGGCATTTCTGTGTGCTTTGTGTCTGCCTGCCTGATGTGAATTGCATGTCTGGCTTGTGAGTGACAGGGGCTGGGAGGTGTGTGTGGCTCCAGGAGGGGCAGGGTGAGTCAGCGCTAGGCTGAATGGGACACCTGGGCTAGGAGTAGTGGGAGGGGTAATCCCCTGACTCTGAATAGAATGGTGCCTGCCCTAGTGAATGCTGGCTCCGCCCCCTGTGGTGTGTCTGATCACTGAGCCCCCACCTGACGAAGGGGAAGAGGAGCTTCAAAAACAAAGTGCTCCAAATCCCCCCTGAACCAGTTGCATCTGGTTCCCTAAGCCCTGCACTGCAGACAAAGGAATCTGTGGTACAAGTAAAGGGGCTGTGACCCCATGAAATTGTTCGGTACCGGATCCAAAACCTGCGGGGGCGTGCTGCTGCTGGGGCCCAGGAGGACCTGCCAGGAGGGCTGCCTCCCTGGGCCCAGCATGGCCCCCTGGATTCCTACAGACTTCTGGACTTATGGTTTTTGGAGGAAGGACTCAGGCTTCTAGCGCCTTGTGAGCGCTGTATTTTCCTTAGCTGATGGGGAAGCGCTGTGCCTTTTTCACCTACTGCGGGGAGCGTGAGGGCGCTGCAGCGCTGTGCTGCCAAAACGTCCCGAGGAAATCCCGACGTGTGGAGGATTCCCCCGTGCTCTGAAAGAGCGGGTGCCCACCCCGCATTGGTGTCTTAAGAGCGGGTGCCTACCCCGCTTTATGGTTATTTTTAGCAGCGGGTGCCCACCCCGCGTTGTGCCAAATCCAGCGGGTGCCCACCCCGCTTTCGTGCATATTGAGACAGTGGGTGCCCACCCCGCATTGCGCCGCCAAGAAAGGAGAGGAACCGCCGCGGCCCGAGCCGGACACCAGGCAGACTGCCTGGTTATGGGCAGGGCCGCCCTCCCTGCCCATGGACCAATCCGGGTGAACGCGGCGGCAGGAAGTCAGGCGACGCATGCCTGCTCGTAGGCGGGGCTCCCATGACCGGAGAGAGCCCCGCATGCTGTTCTGGCCGGTGAGTGTGACCGGAGGAGAGGAGTCCTGAGAGAGCCCCGGTGAGGGTGGGGGACCAGCCACGGCACATTGGCGGTGCCGGTCCCCGTAGCGGAAGAAGATGGAGCCTCCAAGCCTGCCCGGTGAGTGGGGCTGATGCCGTTTTTCATTTTGTTGGTGCCCGCGAGGCACCAGGGGCAGTGGTGTTTGTTTTCCCTGAGCTGCCCCACAGAACAGCGGGCCTCTCCAACGGTGCCACATTTGTTTCTAGGGCCAGTGGGGCTCCAGAGGCACAGCGGTGCCCGCAGTTGGCCACTCCACAGCTGCCCCCCTTGACAGAGGGCAGCTGCAATGTTGGGGGATCCGTTTCCTCAGTGGCGCCGCCGTAGCGGGCCACTGCAACGATAGGGCAGTTTTTCCTCATGAGCCCTAGAGAGGGGCTCCCGAATTGGCGCATTCTTTGGTGTGGAGGGCCCCAAAGCGGGGCCCCAGGGTGCCAGTGCCCCCCCCTTTCTTCCCCAGTTGCACCACCGTAGCGGGCAACTGCAACGTGTGGCATATCTGATTTAGAGAGTCCCAAAGAGGGGCTCAGGTGGCACAGTGAGTGCCAGTGGCCATAGTCTCTGCCCAGCTGCCCGGCAATTAGCGGGCACCTGCTACGTTTAGGCCAGTATTTGCGCACTTTGCTTGCTGCATTGGCAGTCACCCTGACATTGGGACATAGGGCATTTGAGCCCCAGTGGAAGGCCAGTTGGCCTGGAGGCAAGTTGGTGACATTGGTAGAGCACAAGGCTCTACAGGATTGTGCAATGTACTTATGCCTACTCTGAATGTAGCCAAGAATGATTTAGGCCCATAGAATTTACGCTGATGTGTTTATGTGGGTGATACGTAATGCGTAATGTGTTTATGCTAATGAGGTTTGGGCCTAATGTGTTTATGCCTAATGTCATGTTATGATGTCTTGGGGTAGTGCCTATTTGCGTAATGTGTTTATGCTTATGAGGTTATTGCATAATGTGTTTATGCTGGTGAGGCCCATTGCGTAATGTGTTTATGCTAATGAGGTTTGGGCCTAATGGGGGTTTATGTCTAATGCTAATAGGATAATGCTTAGGTCATTATGGTACCAGTAGTTACTGGTTGTGTTTAATATTTGCATTTACTTACCTGTTCTGATGGTTCTGACCATGGCCCGATTGGCCTGGTCCTGTATATAATTCCCCTGTGAATATTGCCCGTGCCAGTTGGCACAGTGTAAATGTGTGATTCTGTTTCTAATGTGTTTATGATAATACAAAGGCTATTTTTGATATAACCTTGTGTGGAGTTCCTTTTGTAGTGTGCCTAGTGTGTTGCTGCTGTGTGTGGGTGTTGCGCAAACGCTTTACACATTGCCTCCGGGATAGGCCTGACTGCTCGTGCCAAGCTACCAAGGGGGTGAGCAGGGGTTATCTTGTGTATGTAACTCCCTTGCCCTGACTAGAGTGGTGGTTTCTGCCTGGCTTTGGCGCAAGCCTTAGCCAACCAGAAATCCCATTTCTAACACCCATGGTCTTTATGGAAGCTTGTATTGACCATAATGCACTCCTAGTCCCTCTTGTATACTGTCGCAAAGGCAGGGCCAGGGGGCCAAAAGAGGCAGCCCTGGTGTTGCAGTTGCGACCCCTGGCGACCACTATATGACATTAATGCATATTTATTCCTTTCTCTCACTAGCCTGCTCTGTCTATCCCTTTGTCTGTTACTTCTGCTCACTTCTTTCCTCCTCTCTACTTTTCTTTTCTGTTGCTGTTTATTTTGCCTGTCTCCTCCCAGTATGTCTCTCCTCTTCAGTCCTGCTTTTTTTACTTTTTCTCTATTTCCTCTCAATCCTTCCACAATTCCGTCTCTGTCCCCCTTTTCTCTTGTTGCTGCTTTTTTTCTAAATTGCTTAGTGACTTTATGCAACTTTCCAACACAAATCATGAGTTGTGTTGGAAAATAAATCCCAACATAACTCTGCGCTGTATTTGTATCACTTTTGTGACACAAATTTGGCAAAAACTGTTACAAAATTTTCACCTTAGATTCTCACCCTCCTAGGCAACAACAACTGCAGTTTTCTTTTAAAAACCTTAAAACGTATGTACAAATGTATCATTTTTCTATACTTTTAATTTAAATCATGTTGTTCTCATGCGTATATATGGCAATATAAAACTATTGTCCAAACAAATAAAATAAAAATAAAAACATTTCCCCATAAAGGTACATACTTTTTACAAAACATCTTCTTTTACATAACACTTGGTATCGTAACATTTGTCACCTGAAATTATATCTGTAAAAGTATGTAATGCCATGTATACAGTAAGGTTTTCTCACAAAATGGGACACTGATATGAAACTAGTACATAAATAGAAAAAACACAATCGCAGTTCAAAAGTACAAAAATGTTTTAAGGACAAAACGTTACTGCCGACACAATTTGAGCAAATATTTTCACCTTTTTCGTGGCCATGTCGCAGTCGGGAAACCATTCATTCCATCACCGAGCTACCCTCACGGACAGATGTACTTTCTTCCTCATTAGGAAACAGAGGCGCTTGCTTCAAAGAAATGGAAGCATCATATGAACTGTATGGTATGGGCAAGGTTTCTGTATTGATCACTTTTTTTTATTGCTATAGTTACACCAATCCATATTGTGTCAGTGGGCTTCTTCATACACACAGAGCTTAATTCTGCTGAGGACTTGAGGCAAATATTACCAGATTCAATCTTTTTGATTATGGGGCATTGGTAGCATTTTTCAGTTTTTACTGTGAGGCAATCAATACCATTCTCGAACTGCGTTAATTGAATTAACATTAATAGACTGGTTATGTGAAAAGATATGTTGTTTTTATTTAACAGTTACTGTATGGCAGTGATTTAGTTGTTTTCTGTCCTTCATTAAATATCAGTGTCCAGCATCATTCCCCATTTTTTTTAGATAATTTCCATTTAAGTTCAATATGATCCCAAAGAGGTATTCCATAATAGCTTTAAAACACATCCTATTTGTCCCAATCAGTATTGAGAAATTAAAAAAACTGTACAACAGTACAACTCATAGCACAGTGATAGCAAAGTGTCTATACATAAGAGCACAGACAACAAACTGAACACATCATCTTGAATCAACAATTACAAATTGTGGCCCAGATATATTTAAGATGTCTATGCCCCTTGTTGCCCTTTAACCGCAGGATGACTGCATTGAGTTCAACTATCTGGCAGAGTAGAGCCCACCACTCATGAACCATGGGAGGTGCGGGAGCAATTCGGGCAGCTATAATTGCAATGGAAACTATAGTAGATAACCTTGTGCTATTAGCAAGTTTACATGCCAGCATAATATTCTTAGTGGAAATCTGAAAGTCAAACCCTAGGTGCTGAGAGAGGAACACAGCTACATTGGACCAATAAACATTCAAAGGTGGGCACCCTTCTAACACAATATGAGCAGCTTGCAAGCCACATTTCGGGCAGTAATACTTATTGCTGACATTGTTAGTGCCCCACTTATAATTGCTTTCCGGCGTATAATATAACATACATACAGTTCTATATTGCTGAAGTTTAAGACCAACTTAGAATTTATTCAATTATATCTAAGGCATCGGAGATATCTTCTGGTTGAATGACATGTTCTAGCCTGCATCCCCACTTACATTTAAGAATAGCCAGGTCATCATCCCTACGATCCCTCATAATTTTTTTTAAATATTTATAATTTTTTCCTTGCTCTCAGTTGTATAAAAATATATCAAAATTTCCAGATTGTTGAGGGCAATGTAATATGTAGGATTGTATAGAAAATAATCATGATTTTAAAGATAGTTAAAAAATTATTGCTGCAGAAGATCATATATTACCTCCAATACAGCAGAGGTACATAGCCCATTGTAATCATATATCTGCCCGACAGTTATCAGACCATGGTCATACCATGATTTGGGTACAGAATCGTGAAATATAGAAAGGAAATTAGGCTTGCCCCATAGAGGTATGAATGAGTGGATCGTAGGGACGGAGTGCCTAGAGCAAATTTCAACAAAAAATGTACAAATATCCTTAATGGTCTTAACACGCACCTGTTTGAAGAAGTCTCATATCGGCCCCCATAGCCATTTGATAGCCGAGGGCGTATGAATCCAGATCATGGTCAGTTAACAAATACCTAATACAAGCACCCAATGCTGCTTGGAAATACATCTTAAAATCTGGCAGTGAACATCTGCCCCAATTGAAGGGGAACTTCATAAATCGTATAGCCCGTCTACCACTCTTATAACCATAAATAAAACTACAAATGGCCCCCTCAAATTGCTTAAAAAAGGAGTCAGGAACCAGTAACAGAACTGCACGAAAAAGATAAAGAAATTTGGGGAGTATGTTCATTTTAATAATATTACTTCGTCCTACTATGATTTTTGGGAGACGATTCCAAGAGTGCATCTTAGCAATAGATGACTGTAAAAGCGGCTCATAGTTTAATTGCAAAGTCCGCTACACCTTAGCACAAATTTTGACCCCCTAGATAAGTAGCAGCTGGGACTATCCCAGAAATTACTCTGTTTCGAAGTTAAGGATAATATGTGTTTTAGATAGACTCAGCTTATATCCAGAGACAACCCCAAACCACTTAGCCTCAGCTGAAACTTGGTCAATAGCCGGGATGGGATCTGATGAGTATAATGCTATATAATTATAATGATAATTTCCACCCCATCTAATACAATCGACTGAATCAGACAGTTCCTAATAAGTAACCATAAATAACGTTCTACATACAGAGCAAATAGCAGAGGGGACAGCGGACACCACTGGCCAGTACCCCTACATATACTAAATTAAGAAGAGCAGTGCCTGTCTAGAACCAGCCTGGCCATTGGACTTCAATGGAGGCTTTTAACTCTATGTAAAAACCTCTCACCAATACCCATAACTCGCATGGCCGACCAGAGATAGGCACAGGAGACCTGATCAAAATCCTTTTTGGCATTCAGTACAATCATTCCAACCCTGCTTCCCATTATCTCATCACATCAAAAACTGCTATAGCAGCATTGATGTGTCTGGTAGTATCTCTAGCCATGTTGCTCTGAATTGATCAGAGATATAGGCCGATAAGCCCCTCTCTCTTCTGGTTGTTTCTCCTTTTTTAAAAAAAACAATGATATTAGTGTGCTTCCACAAAACTGCTGTAATTTCTCCACCATCATCAATACTAGACACCACAGACATGAAGGCAGGGAGAAATATCTCCAAAACGAATTTATAGAATTCCAATGGAATAGAGTCTTCCCTAGCTGCCTTCCCAAACGGAAGAGATCTAATCGCCGCCTCCACATCCAGCATAGTAATGTCGCCCTCTAAGGCCTGAACCTGATATGGGCTCAAATGAGGTAGACTCACCTTCTGTATTTAGTCATCTATTAGAGGCTGCCTAGGTTAGCGGGAGGACATAAATATCTTGACAAAAATCACCAAATTGATTCAATATAGCTTGTGTACTGTAGTGAGAGATACCCCCATCCTTAATACACCTGATTGAGTTTCTATGTTGCCTTTCTACTATTTGATACGCTAATACTCTCCCAATACTCACACCATATTCATACTGAAGTTCCCTGTGGATCTTGTATGTCGTTGCTCCAGTTCTTGTACTTCTAACCACAGATTGCAGACCTCATCTTTCTCTAACTTGTTCATTTCCAAGATAAACTGCAAGGTGGCTCAACCCCCCGTTACATAAGCCTTGAAAGCATCCCAAACCTCATGCAGTGGGGCTGAGCCAAGATTCACAGCTATAAATTCACTCAATAGGCCTGGCATCTGCATTCTATATAATCAGGACAAGATCAGGACAAGATCAGGACAAGATAGATATTGGGAAGTTAAAGCAGCGCACTCCCGACTAACATTCGGTTGCTGTAGTGTTAGAAGTATAGGGTTGTGATCCGAGGTGATTTTGGGACATAACTCCATATTAGCATTTTGAATCAACCGCATAATGATAAAAATCATGTTGATTCTACAGTTATGTCTATGTGGTGAAGAGAAAAAGGTATATCCTGATCTATTTGGATTTAACGTCCTCCATACATTAACTAGACCATGTACACATGCTATCTCCAAAATCGATGTCTTAATTCTAACCATACGGGGAATAGCAGTTGAGTTCCCATATCAATTGAATTATTCATGATGCAGTTAAAGTCACCCTTGATTAGTAAATACCTAGACTAATCAAGTCGCTCTCAGCTCAGCTGATCAAAAAGGCTTAATCATCAGTTTTTGGGCCATACACCATGCAGATAGTATGCTTCTTACAAATAACCAAGATTTGAGCAATACCCACCTCCCCTTTGGGTCTGATGCGGCTTTTAGTGTTTTATATTCAAACTGTCAGGAGCCAATTATAACAACCCCCATGTAGAGATCGATTGGCCGGTATTGACAATAATATCAGACCCAAGTTGTTTTACCATCACCCTATCTTTATATGCAAGATGGGTCTCCATTAAGCAAAGCAAAGCATCTGTGGTTCATAAATGGATAATTCCTCTCTAACCAAACAGCGCTTTAAGGGGCGATCCAGGCCAGCCACATTCCAAGACATTAGCGTAAACTGAAACAGGATATATTGTTGCATCATCAGTGTACCCCTGTGCCAAATTACAATAAATTTCAGCCTCATAGCTGATCCATCCGCAAAGTGTAAACATATGATCATACCAACTAATTTATATCTTGCCCCCCACCTCCCTCATTACCCATCCCATAGTGAAAACAAAATAACGGACAACAATTGAATCACCAGACACCTGCACCCAAAAACAAAACCCCACCCCATTGCAAAGGGAAAAAGTAAACCCACCCCTTCAGCTGTCAGACCTCACAGACAGCCCTAAGTGCAGCACAGCCCCCTCCACCCCTTGATGCTAGTGAGAGAAAAAAATTAAAAGACCCTGAGCATTTTACTGCAGAGACCGGCTAGAGAAGATATCCCCTTTCATATTCATATAATTACGGTAATCTCGATAATCGCAATAGTCACAGAAGGAGGAGTTACCTTTGCAAATTAGTATACTACTTAATGTATAGACTACTTAATCAGATATCTACTCTCTACCATTGCCGCTGATTAAAGACTTTTCTGTAAAGCAGATCTGAGTTTGACTGTCCCGTATAATTTTCAGAAGTGCGGGCTCTTGAAGGAAGACTTGAGCCTCAACTGCTTTCAGTGGATCAATCATTTGTCGTAGCTTCCACCGATGGTCCATTGTTAATTTGCAAAAATCTGAAAGCTTGTGGAAGGACATTGAATCAACAGTAACTGGTGTAGATAGTCATGCCTTTCAAATATATAGCCAGTCTCACTAGGAAGTTGCCTAAATATATCAAGTTTGGTCGAGGGCTAGAGCTGTCACCAGTATGAGAGAGCGGAAGCCGGTGTGCCTGTTATATCTGACAATCCACATCTTGATCCGATAATTCAGGGAATGCTCTCAGGAATAGTTGTATAATAAACTGTCAGGGATTATCCCCTTCTTTTCTCTGATGAATCCCGAAAACCCTGAAATTGTTACGATCTTTGCAATTTTCCAAATCCTCAGTCTTGGACTTGACCAGGGAAAGCCTGCTTTAGTTCTCTCATTGCCTTTAATGTGACCATTCCAACTTCTTCGGTATCTGCCACCTTCTGTTGAAGCTCCAGTATTTGAGAGGTCAATGTAGTCACTTTTCCTGTTATTTCTGGTAGTGCCTGTTGCAGCTGTACACTAACATGGCTAACCTGGGAGTAATGCTGCAAGGCCTCAGATCAACGCACCTGTATAAGTTTAACTACAGTTGCAAGTGAGGACTCAAGTGTATTGTGCTAGTAACTGCAGACCTCCCTCTGTGCTGATGCTAGATTGTAAAGTTTCCACAATTTTTATTACAACGTTTGCATCAGGTGACCAAATAATATCCTGTCCAACACAGGCATCAGGACTATGAGTGTCAACTCGAGATCTGTAAGTCCCAGTACAGTTGGAGATAGCTGTATTGCTGCTGACTAGGATATTCTTAGTGATATGACGGCAACCAACTGCTGACCATCCTGGCTAGCATCCCCCATCCACACAGCAGCAGGCTTCTACTTTTTCAAGGTAACCCATTGTTGCATCGAGTTATCTTTGGTTCAAACTGCAGTCGACTTAGTTTTACTAGAGTACTTGGAAGCAGGGAAGAGTCTGAACGTTAACATTCAGTTGTTGTGCCTCCCTCTCCAGCCCTCTGTGCTCATTATATATAAACTTGGTAGACTTCAATGCTGTTTCTCCATCAAATTCATGACTAGTCACCTCTTTGAGCACCTTAAGAGCACAGCGTGTTCCATTTCCTGGAGGAGGGTGTTGATTATCATTTAGGCTCAGAATGGCCTCATCCATCTTAATCACCTCTGAGGAGAATCCACAAGTTATCACAAACTGCTGCAGCTGTCGCAATATTCCCCACAACCGGTGAGACAAGGCAAGAGAAAGGGTTTATCCCATTGTTTAAAAAGTATTTGACCCCAAGGAGGTGGTGGTCCCCGGGGCCCAGGGGATCCAAGGGGCCTTCTATCATCTGTTAATTAGCCCCGGGGAGGTGGTGGTCCCCGGGGCTTATAGGAAGCCAAGGAGGGGGTCCGCAAGGCCCCTCTCCATTTTCAAATATAAAGGCCCGGAGAGGTGGTGGTACACTTGGCTTCTAGAAGGTCAAGAAGGGGGCCCCATGTGCCCCCCTCCTTTTCTCAAATAATGCACCCGGGACCTGTCCCACCCTGGGACTTTTTTCAAAACAAGTGTGGGAGCCAGCACTTGTTTTTTTTAAAAACAATTCCCTGGAGTCATGGATCCGCTGTGATTTTCAGCAAGTTTTTTTTTTTTAAATGCTATTTTGTGCTGCTGGGGACCCTCTGGGATGCAGGACCAAGGCTACTGGGTTAGAGTATTTGTACCCTGCCCCCTTTTCTTATTTTCTACGTTTTGTTTTGGGACTCAGCTAGTTGGCTGCCAACACTCCCTGGCTAAAGTATTGGCAGCCAATCAAATCTAAGCATGACATCGGGAGGGTTTGCAGAGCCTTCACTTCCCTAGATATCTAAATTTGTTTTTTATTTAAAAACTCCACACATACTGAATGGATTTACACTAATTTATAAAAATGTGGCTTTCTGGACCATCAGCTACCTTTCTGCTAAATTTGTGCAATTCCGTTCAGCAGTTTAGGCTTTAGTCATGACTTAATTCCCTGTGCGAAAATGCATGGGGAAAACCTGTTTTGGGACCCCCCCATTTTCTTGGCCCCTGCTTGATGAATCACCCTAAAACTTTTAAGACTGCTTCTGACATGAGATTCAGGCTAATTTCGAAAATGTCATGGAGATTCTTCAAACGGCTCCAAAGATACCAAAAAACGCTTTTCCTATGGAAACTAGGTCCTAACTATAACTACCTACTGGTGACCGCCAGTAGGTAATATATATATATATATATGTATATATTCACTGAAAAAACCATAGGTTTCAGGGACGTTATAGTTAGAGATTAGCATTTAAAAAACCTTAGAAATTCACTGAAAAAACCACAGGTTTCAGGGACGTTATAGTTAGTTGGACATTTCACTCGTACAAAACCAGATAAATTCAGCCGTTATAGTTAGTTCAGCTAACTATAACTCGCGCCCCCGCAATGCACTGCTGATGACGTCACATATTACATCATTCATGACATGGTCAGTGACATCACTGATGACATCACTGATGACATCTCAAATGACATCACTGATGACATCATCCAGTGACTGTGTGTTTCTGTAAAGTTTAAGTATATTTTATATATATATATGCCAAGGTGTATTGAAGAATGAGTGGGTGTATAAGTGTCTGAATATATCATTTAGTAGGTGTGTGACTGTCTGTATAAGTGAGTGATTAAACGTGTGCTAGTGAATGCATGGGTTAGTGACTAAACTGTGTTAACGTCTTTATCAGTCTGTCAGTTGTGTGTAAGCGGTTGCATTGGTTGGTGAGTAGCTACATGAGTGTCTATATGGGTTATTGATTGGTTGTCTGAGTATCTGTATGGGTGCCTGAGTGTCTATGTGGGTGGGTGAAGGGTGTGTGATTCTGTGCATAGACGTGTGAGTGGGTGATTCACTGGGTGTATCTGTTCAAGAGTGCGTCTGTGAGGGGCTGTATGGCTGGGTGAGTGTGTGTTTGGCTGTGTTGGTGAGTGAATGGATGTCTCAGTGGTACATGTGTGAGTATCTACATATGTGAAAGGCAGTGTATGTGAGTTTTGAAGTATATAAATGACTATATGTGAGAGTGAGTGATTGTGATAGTGGCTGTATGGATGAGTGTGTGGTTGTATCAGTGATTGTATAAGAGAGTAAGTATGTGTTAGTATATGTATGAATAAGTGAGGTGGTGTGTATATAACTGTATAGGTGAGTAAATGGGAGTGTGATTGATTCTTTGCATGACTGACTACGTGTGTGAGTAACTCTATGGGTGAGTGGCGGTATGTGAGTGTCTGTATAGGTGTTTGAGTGCATATGATAGTGCTGTATTGATGAGTGACTGCATGTATGAGTGTCTGTATGAGTGAAAAAGTGGATGTGTGTGTAGACCTAGGAATCAGTGACTGGGTATGTAGTAACTGGTATTGGTGTGTCTATGGTTTCGAAAATGGTAGTCTGCATTTTAGAGTGGGTGTAGCAAAGGTTATATTAGGGTGTGAGGAGTTGCATCAGATTATCACGTGGATGATGTCATCAGTGATGTCATTTGAGATGTCATCAGTGATGTCATCAGTGATGTCACTGACCATGTCATGAATGATGTAATATGTGACGTCATCAGCAGTGCATTGCGGGGAAGCAAGTTATAGTTAGCTGAACTATCTATAACGGCTGAATTTCTCTGGTTTTGTACGAGTGAAATGTCCAACTAACTATAACGTCCCTGAAACCTATGGTTTTTTCAGTGAATTTCAAAGGTTTTTTAAATGCTAATTTATAACTATAACGTCCCTGAAACCTATACTTTTTCAGTGAATTTCAAAGGTTTTTTAAATGCTAATTTCTAACTATGCCTACAGAGGTAGGACATGTGCAGAAAGAGGAAGAAAGGCGCAGAAATAAGCAAGAGAAATGCAGAAAGAGGCAACAGAAGTCCAGAAAGACAAAGAAAGCTGCAGAAAGAAGCAAGAGATATGCAGAAAGAACCAACAGAGGTGCAGAAAGAAGCCTTGTTGCAAAGTCATCCGGTGCCCCCAACTTTTTGCTGACTGGTACTGATGGTAACTGACTCTGACTAACCAGGCCCGGAGCCAGTGCTATGCTAAAAGACACTTAGAATACAGTGAAAACACCTACATACACTATGGTACACTATGGGTTGGGGTACCCCTGTGATTGACATGACCTCCTCTGTAAGGCCCTAGTATATAATAGGGCAGGGGGATTAAACTACCTCTAAGTCAGAGGTGCAGAAAGATGCTTCTTTAAGTAGTAGTCACGTTTGCAACTACCCCTCCTATTACCTCCAGTAAGTCCCACACAGCAGCATTGGTAAGTACTCATAGCAGGCCACACCCCCTTTGCCTACCACTCTACAAACGTGCTCCCTGGCATTCTCTTGGATGGGGATTGAAGTCCCCTTTGCTGCTGGGGGTCCTTTAGGGGCCAACTAGCCTACCTCTTATCTCCAGTAAGCCCCACACAGTGGGATTGCTGAGAGGTGGACAAAGGCCACGCCCCCTTTCTCCACCACTCTGCAAACGCACCCCCTGGCGCGTTCTAAGTTGGGGAATTAAGTCCCCTTGAATACTGAGGATCCCTGGGGGCCAACTAGCCCACAGGTACCTCCAGTAAGTGCCACACAGCTGGATTGTCCAACTAACTAGAACGTCCCTGAAACCTGTGGTTTTTTCAGTGAATTTCTAAGGTTTTTCAAATGCTAATTTCAAACTATAACGTGCCTGAAACCTATGGTTTTTTCAGTGAATTTCAAAGGTTTTTAAAATGCACATTTCCAACTATAACGTCTTTGAAACTTTCGTTTTTTTCAGTGAATTTCAAAGGTTTTTTAAATGATGTTTTGTAACTGTTATATGTTAAAAATATTTTTACATTAGTTTTTATTTGTTTTAAAAACAATATAATGTTTTTCTTTTCTTGTGCAAAAAAGTGGAGTTGCGTACCGATCGTATACCTACCTCGGTGTGTGCGCGGATTCCAGCCGCCATATTGGTAAAGTCGTGGAGGATGCGCGTTTGATATGCGACGGCTGAGCGGTGTCCGGCCCCGCGTTACGTCACGTACGTATGAGGTCGCGGCAGGTGCGCGACTCCCGTAAAATGTTTTTATTTTAAAAGTATATGTATATAACTTTAATATGTGTTTTAAACCAAGAGATTATATAAACTAATTTGAAGAAGCATATATTAGTAATTTTATTAAAGATATATTAGTGTTAAGTATATCTTCCGAACTTCGCGATGGCTGCACGTGTGGTATGCGACGGGTGTGCGGTGTCCGGCCCCGCGTAACGTCACGTACTTACGTGGTCACACCGGGTGCGCGACTCCCATCAAATGTTTATGTTTTAAAAGTATATGTATATAACTTTAGTATGTGTTTTAATGGAAGAGATTATCTAAAGTAATTATAAAAATTGATATATTTCTATTTGGAATAAACTTATATTATTATTAAATACATTTTTCTTAAGTCGCGCTGGGTCCGCGCCGGGTGCGCGAACCCCATGTGATTCCAAAAGAAAGCATTTCATTGGTTTATAAGGTTTTGTTTCTAGAATGTGAAGGACCCACTCCCTGCTTTTTGTTTCATTCCTTTGACTGCATCCTAGGAGACACAGCTGTTGTGTTCTTTTTCTAGGGTGTACATTTTTTTGGTGTTTTTTGAGCAACTCAAAAATGGCTTCTTCATCTGAAACTGTCAATTTGGCAACAGAAGAAGAAGAGTTGGAGGAACCAGTGAAGAAGAGGAAGGAGTCTGTGGTATGGACCTTCTTTACGATTTCTGAGGGGGAAAAGAAGGTTAATGCAAGGCAAGTTAGCTGCACGCAATGTTCCAGGGTCCTTTCGCGTGGAATTGAAAAGAAGTATTCCTGCGGCACTTCCAGTATGATGAAGCACCTGCAGACACTGCATCCTCGTCATCTGGCCCGCGAGCAACATTGTCACGCCCAGGAAGCAGAGCAGCATGATGACCAAACTGCTGGACCGAGCACCTCTGCAGCAAACCGTGGACTCGACATCCGTCCAGAGTTCGCAAACTTAGAACAGCGCTGCATCAAGTGCAAGACTGTAGTTTGTTATGGCGAGCAGTCGTTTGATGCTGTGGTTTCTGCCGCATGAAACCACTCTTGTTAATTTTTTTGTTGTTGTTGCATTTTTTCTTGCAATGATAGTTTAATTGCAAAGTTGGACAGTTTGTTTTGCTGTTTTCCCTTTTTTTTTAAAAACACCCAAAAAAGTTGACAAAATAGTTAACAAAACACAAAATAATTATGAAATTGAAAAAAGAAGAAAAAAAACGGTTCTGTTTAGAACCACCTACTCTGTTAAAAAAAAGAGCAATAAGTGTATGGTAATGCCTGGATGATTGCATGAGTACATATGTAGAGCTTGAGTGATAGAAAGAGTGCATGGGTAGTGCATAAGTGATTGCATGAGTGCATCACTAGTGCCTGTGTGATTGAATGAGTGAATTGGTAGTGCCTGGCTGATTGCATGAGTGCTTTGGTAGTGCCTGAGTGATTGGATGAGTGCATGGGTAGTGCCTGCATGACTGGACGAGTGTATGGGTAATACCTGGGTGGTTGCATAAGTACATGAGTAGTGCCTGTATATTAGGACATGTGGATGGGTAATGCCTGGATTATTGCATAAGCGCACGGGTAATGCTTGGGTGTTTGCATTAGTATATAAGTGGTGCTTGGGTTATTGGAATTCTGTATCAGTAGTGATTGGGTGATTGTATGAGAGTATCAGTAGTGCCTGAGTTATTGCATGAGTACATAGGTAGTGTTTGAGTGATTGGAAGACTGCATAGGTAGTTTCAGGGTGATTGCATGAGTGCATCAGTAGTACGTATGTGCTTGTAGGAGTGTATGGATAGTTTTTGTCTGATTGGATGAGTGGATGGGTAATGCCTGGGTGATTGCATAACTGCATCAGGACTACATAGGTGCTTGTATGAGTGCAAGGGTAATGCCTGCATGATTGGAGGAGTGCATGGGTAGTGACAGGGTGATTGCTGGACTGCATGGGTACTACCTGGGTAATTGAAGGAGCGAATGAGTAGTGTCTATGTGGTTAGAGGACTGCATGGGTAGTGCTCAGGGGATTGTAGCAGAGCATGTGTTAGTGCCTGGGTCATTGCATGGGTACTGACTGGATGATTAGAGTACTGCAAGGAGAATGCATGGTGAATTTATAAGTGCTTGGGTATTGGTGGAGTGATTGGATTAGAACATGGTACTGGCTGGGTCATTAGAAGAGTGCACGGGGAGTGACAGGGGAATTGCTGGACTGCATGGGTTCTACCTGGGTAATTGAAGGAGCAAATGAGTAGTGTCTAGGTGGTTAGAGCAGTGCATGGGTAGTGCTCAGGGGATTGTAGCACTGCATGTGTTAGTGCCTGGGTCATTGCATGAGTACATGGGTAGTGACTGAATGATTAGAGTACTGCAAGGAGAGTGCATGGTGAATTTATAAGTGCTTGGGTATTGGCGGAGTGATTGGATAAGTACATGGTGCTGGATGGGTGATTGGAGGAGTGCATGGGAAGTGACAGGGTGATTGTTGGACTGCATGGGTACTACCTGGGTAATTGAAGGAGCGAATTAGTAGTGTGTAAATGGTTAGAGGACTGCATGGGTAGTGCACAGGGGATTGTAGCAGTGCATGTGTTTGTGCCTGGGTCATTGCATGAGTACATGGGTACTGACTGGATGATTAGAGTACTGCAAGTAGAGTGCATGGTGTATTTATACGTGCTTGGGTATTGGCAGAGTGATTGGATAAGTACATGGTGCTGAATTGGTGATTGGAGGAGTGCATGGGAAAAGACAGGATGATTGCTGGACTGCATAGGTACTACCTGGGTAATTGAAGGAGCGAATGAGTAGTGTGTAGGTGATTAGAGGACTGCATGGGTAGTGCTCAGGGGATTGTAGCAGTGCATGTGTTAGTGCCTGGGTCATTGCATGAGTACATGGGTAGTGACTGGATGATTAGAGTACTGCAAGGAGAGTGCATGGCGAATTTATAAGTGCTTGAGTTTTGGCAGAGTGATTGGATTAGTACATGGTACTGGCTGGATGATTGGAGGACTGCATGGGGAGTGACAGGGTGAATGCTGGACTGCATGGGTAGTACCTGGGTAATTGAAGGTGTGAATGAGTAGTAGAAAACAACAAGATATCCATGGGTCTAAAAATACAGGGGTAATCTCCCGGCGTAGTTGGCACAAAGAAAACTATAAGTGTAAAACAGTGGAAATCCTTTTAAAAGGACGGAATCCCATCACTCACCGAGGTGACATGCTTCATCATCTGGGATCACCTCTTGCAACCAAGGGCTACAACCCCCTCTCTGAGAGGGAGGAGCTCAGGGATGTTTTCAAATAGGGTAAATATGACTAGGATTTACTATAATCCAACAGATGTGAAAAGGTTTTAGTGAGTGTTGGGCGCAGTGCAGGATGTGTAAAGAAGTGATGTGCTGGTTAAAATTGGTTGTCAATAGAAGAAAAACTTTATTCGTAGTCTATTGGTCACCAAATCTAAAAACAGTGCAAATGCAGTTTGAAAATTATAACTGCATAGATTGAAAAACAAGGTCTACATGTTTCAGCCAATGTGATTATGTGTAATCTTGGCCTTCCTCAGGACCTATGATATAATGCTACTGTGTATGTGAAAAAAACTTGAACAATAGGTTGAACCAATCACAACCTACCGACCTGGCGTCTAGGTTTCTCGGTGAATTATGGTGTATTGATGACACCTGGGAAAAAGGACAAAGTGACAACAACAATAATCAATTACTATTTGTACCAAATAGCACATTCATACGAGGGTTAAAATAATCCCCCGTGTCTAGCACCTAAATGTGTGCTAATGATGATATATTCAGTTCTCCTGCTTACCTATAATGCACGAGGAGAAAGCCTCTTCTCCCCTGGCTACAGCTCAGGAAATGAGGCCCCGCTCTGAGAAGAAAGGAAAAATAAAAAAGAAGAAAAGAATACCAGGAGATGGCAATGCATAGAACAGAGTAAGACTTCACTATTGCTTATGCGGCCTGTATTTGTCGAGAATGCTAGAAGTGACAGTACGAGGATGGAACATTGCAGTGTACACCAATGTGTGTGGCGATTACGAGACTGCTGCAGGTGGAGATGCTCTTGAACAAAGCCTTCAGTGTCAACTGATACTCACATATTGCATGGCATAACGTGTATTTACACAGAAATATAGGGCCATTTCTCACCTTGCCCTTATTAGGCTGTTTAAAAGGGGAGAGCGCTGTTTGCATTGCGCATATTTAAAAACTATTTACATGATGCAAAAGGGGTTCAGCTGGATGTCTATTTTCTTATCTTATTACATCCTCCATATGTAGACCCAGTAAGGTCTGAACCAAGCAGATCGAGTATCTTATGCATTAACCATGCTGGTCTACGAATAATCGAAACAGTAGCACCTGTCAGTTACTGCTAAAGACGGGAAGGGGGTTGTCTATATAGCGCCCGTCAAGACAGGGAGTACTTGAAAATCTTTTGTAAAGAAGTAACCCCTCGTCTCTATCGAGCAAGCGTTAGCGTTATAGCAACCCACTCAGTTCTTTACGGTAACTTTAAAGCCAAAGACAAACAAGCAGTCTGATTGCCTGTGCGTGTCTAGATATATTGCTGCCCTCAAAGAAAACAACTCAGAGTGAGAATGGCATGCTAAGATATGGATCCTTACCTCTCCGTCGGTACCTCGGGTCACCGCTGAGCCGTTTGTGCGGAGGTACCCGATAAAGGAGAGTTGCTCCATTTAAATGCGGAAAAAAGGCTCCACCGGTGTAGCCAGTTTACGAGTCTGCCGTCACACAATGAGGACGTCAGTGTGTTCTGAAAGGACTACAATAATGAAGGGATTTGTAGTCTTCATATGCCTACAACTCTTGTGTTAACATGCACCTTTTTAGTTTTCTATAAAGATGTTGCACGAACCGAAAGATGTAATAAAATCGAAAGTGTAAAACAACAAAAGGGCTAAAAGTTGGAACCCCACCATTACCATACGATTACCGGCACATGTTGGTACTAAATGACTGGGTGTTCTCAGGTGGACCCAAGTGAATCATGGGAGTTGTAGTTTACTAATATGGAGACACCTATGAAATCAATGAAGATTTCTTTTAGGGATAAACTCGCAGTTGCCAAACAACTGCTCATTGAATTCAGTTAAAAAAATATGGTCGTATTTAGATGTTATGCCTCATTTCTCTATACATGTATATAGGACTCGGCAAGAAATGCCGCATCTGTGTTTGTTACAACAAAATGAAAAGGAGTTGTTTACTGATTATGTTCCAATGTACTCCATATCAGGACCTCCCATAGTGAATGGTGGAGTTCTCTGGTGTTCTTGTATGAGTCATCAGAATATCATTGAGATGGAAATCAAATATATAGGATGTAGTTCTGATCAAGACACATAAAAGGAGTACAGGGAAGACCTATAATCTAGAGACGACAGTGACTGGTTCATAATAAAGACCAAGGAATTTCCTCTTTTAAACCAGTTTTATCACAGCAGAGCTTAAATACCCATTTTTGTTCTTTGCAAAACAGAAATTTGGACACATCTGTAATGTGTGATGGAATAAACGGTTGTTCTAACACTGTCCATTTGAGCTCGTCAGCACTGTGTCTCAAGTCTAAAAAGTTTTGTGTAAGTCTTGTCGCCTGTTTTTTAAATCTAATTGTACTTTTGTGTTCCATGATCCTTAGCTTCACCTTGCGTGTGGTCATGCCAACATATCGATATTGACATGGACAAGTGATCATGTAAATGAGTTTATCGCTATTACAATTAGTATGTTTGTGTAACACCCATGGTCTTGATGCACCAATATCTATTGTCGTCGTGTGTTCTGTCTGGGGGCATGCTTCGCACGATCCATAAGGAAAATGTCCTTGGACAGCTGGTAGATTCCAGAGAGTGTCAGAGGCCTGGATTTGTTTATTTTTAGGTCTCGTATGTACCAGATTGTCCCGGAGGTTAGAGCTCCGTTTGAAAGAAAAAAACGGAAGAGGTAGATCATTTTTGCCAATGTTGATGATCCGCCAATTCTTGCGCACACTCTTCTGAATATCATTCGACAGTGTGTTTAATGTATTCACATACGTCAATCTTGCCATTGGGGGTTTTTGAATGGGGGGATCCAATAAAGCTTCTCAATTATTATTGGATGCTCTTTTAAACGATCTTCGTATCAGTTTTTTCGGATTTTTTTGTCTCGAAGTTGTTTAGAGAGTGAGGTAGCATGGGCCTCATACTTGTCTCTAGTGGAACAATTTCTCAGTAAAAGGAGAAATTGCCCATAGGGCAAGTTATCACGTAATGATTTAGGATGGTAGGAATCATAACATAGGAGGGAATTTCTCGCCATCGGTTTCCTGTATAATTCACTCTCAAGACCGCTGGATGTTGCAAGGATTAGTAAGTCTAGAAAAGGCAATTTGTATTTATCGAACTTGACTGTAAATCTGAGGTATTCATTTCTGGAGTTCAACCATGTTTGGAATTCAATGATGGAGTCCTGATCCCCACGCCATACGACAAAAATGTCGTCGATGTAGCGTTTCCACAACCGAATAGATCCGTAAAAAGGGTTGGTATCTTTGAGTACGTGATCTTGTTCGAATAAATGAACATACAGATTAGCCAGACTGGGCGCGAAAACGCTGCCCATGCTAGTGCCGGAAATTTGAAGATAAATAGTATCTTCAAACTTGAAGAAGTTTTCTTTCATGCCTAGCTTGGCACAATCTATGATGAAATGTATGGGAGTGATAGTATCGAGTTCTCTCTCATCCAGGAGCGATCTAATGGCATCCAGGGTTTCGTCTTGGGGAATACAGGTGTATAGGGATTCCACATCAAATGAGACCAAAAAAATCTGAATGTATGTCGAAATCCACATCGGGAAGTAGTCTCAAAATATCCTTTGTATCTTGTAAATACGTCGGCATCTCCATGACCATCAGTCTCAAAAAATGGTCAACAAAGGTTGACAAGGGTTCTAGGAGAGAATCCAAACCTGATATAATCAGGCATCCCGGAGGCGGTCGTTGAGGTTTATGCACTTTCGGTAGTACATAAAAGTATGGCATTACAGGATGTGGAGTTGTCAAATATGCAGCCTCTTTGGTTGTAATCCAACCCTCACTTGTAGCTTCTTCCACGAGCGAGGCAATCTCTCGTCGTAGTCTATCTGTGGGGTCTGCTTTGAGAGGACGGTAAAATCTCTTGCCGTTGAGCTGGCGAAGACATTCAGCACGATAAATGTTGGTGCCCAGAATGACAATGGCACCCCCTTTATCTGCCGGTTTTATAGTTATTTTGTCATCTTTGCTCAGCGTTTGTAAGGCATTTTGCTCAACTTTCGGAAGGTTTTGAAAATGTCCCTGTTCTTTGGCACATAGCGATGTGACTTCTTCAGTCACAGCTTTCTCAAAAGTCAGGACCTGGACAGGGACCATATGAGCTGGTGGATGGAATTTAGATCGCTTTTTGAGGCCATTATTAGTCAAATCTACTTCATGGTCTGTGTTCCCTTGATCTTTATCTTTGAAGAAAAAATGTAGCAGTATTTTGCGGAAAAATCTGGCCAGTTCACATTGAATCTGAAAGGGGTCTCCTTTGAATGTAGGCACAAAACCTAGGCCTCTATTGAGTACCGCCTGTTCATCCTCCGATAAAGTGCGGTTGCTCAAATTTACCACTAAATCGTTTCCGTGCTGGTCCCTGGTTGCTGCTGAGTTTTCTTGTTGCTGCGCAGGCTCCTTGGTGAAGGTGGAGGACTCCAATGGACTTGGGCCTGTTGGTTCCTTCTTCTCCCCCTTGAACGTCCATGGCCAGGCTCTAAAAAAGGCTGGTTGTTAAACAATTGTGGAGGTTGTTGGAAATGTGGTTGGAAAGGTCCCATCTGGGGAGGAAATGGTGGATTTGTATACCCCATGGAGTAGGGGGCCACCATTGAGGATGTTGTGGGAAAGGTGTGCCATGCCTCCAATTGGATCTATTGAATCTCCCACGTCTTTAACTTCTTTATTGGTTTTGTTAGATTCCTCTGAATTCTTCTTGAACAGAGTAGTGGTAATAGTGCTTTTAATCTGAGATTCGAGAACTTGTATTCCTACAAGGATCGTATCGGCTACGCGTTTGAATGAGTAGTGTCTAGGGGTTAGAGGACTGTATGGGTAGTGCACAGGTGAATGTAGTACTGCATGGGTAGTGCTTGGGTTACTTAATCTTACCTTTTTTATAGTAGATATGAAAGTCATTGAAACAATTTTTCAGTTCTTTTTTTATAATCTAAATTTAAAGAAGTTTTAAACTTTAGAATTTGGGTCTGTCAAAGAGAAGAAAAAATACAGTTATAACATATAATATTATAGTTTTAAGAACACAACATGATTTTACAATTACATAACATATTCTATTTGCCTTTTTTGCTGTTTTCAGATTCTATTGAATTTCACCATACACAGTGATTTCAATGTTGATCATCATGTAACAGTGGGCAAAAAAATACAATCAATAAGATTGTTAAAAAAAACAAATCTGTGTTCAAAATATTTACAACAAACTCAACTATCTGTTTACTTTTCCTAAAATAAACACCCTCAATAACATTGCATATAATACAAAAATCAAATATATGAAATGCTTCTTTCTAAAAAAAAATCTAAATACAATATCAAAGAACAGAAACGATAATTGAATCAGCAATTCTTGATATCTTCCCTATAGGCCGAATGATATTTCCGAAATCATTTGCATTGAGAATATCCAAAATAAACTTCTTAATTCATATTGACATCTTCCCAATAGGACGAATGATGTTTCTGAAATCGTTTGAATTGAAAATATCCAAAATAACCTCATTAATTCATGTTGACATCTTCCCAATAGGCCGAATGATGTTCTCAGAACTTTGGCATCAAAAATATTAGGTATGAATTTGGTAATTCATTAGGCAACCGATATTTGAATAGCAGATGGGCATCATTACAATGTGTCCATCTTTATTGCACTTTAAATACACAGTATAGTGTCCAGATGTTTTAGAAGGTCCATCATGGCAAATAATTTGCACTGCTTTGAAAGTTCTTCCTGAATTGACTTGCCACAAAATTTTTAATTTTAGTTTCCAATTTTCTTCCATCTGCTCTACAACATTGTATCATTAAAATGACATATTGTCCAAATCTTTCTATAAATAATGTTGATAACATTTCAGATTTGCAGTGACTACATTCCATATTTTGATTAGCTGATTTTACTAATTTGTTAATAGACACTGGGGCATATTCCCAAGGACCTATCGCCGAGTTAGCGGCACTTTATCGCAGCCAAAGTGGCGATAAATTCATCCCACTATTCACAAGCAGGTGCTAACAGCCGATATCACAATTTTTCCTGCAATAGCAGCCGCAAAAAACATCGCCATGGATGACACCGGCAACTAACGCTAATGATATGCAGAGTAGGCATTCCCGTGCAAAAAACCCGCAAATGCACCACTCCGCAACATTCTCAACGACCAGCCAGATCGGCGATAAGATTCAAAAACATGCAATAAGGCGCGTTAGCAGCAGGGATTTAACACTTGCTCCTACCTGGTGTTAAGTCGGGCAACAACCTGCACCATGAAAGGGAGCCCAGCCCAGAGCCACACCTGAAGAACAACAGATGCCATGGAGCGACTGATCATGCAGCCCCAAGAGGGCCACAACACCCACCGCCACCACACCCAGGCCCCCCACCCTCCCAGGACCCCACCCCCTGGGGCCCTACCCCGGGCACACCCCACCCCCTGACAAAGAAATGCCACATCTACCTTACAAATTCATGAACACAACAATTCGCCTGATGTCGCACAAGTACAACAATTAACATTCATGTGTGGTCAGAAAAAGGAAAAACATTCATACATCATAGAATTTCAAAAATATTAATTTTATTCAAATTTAACTCAACACTAATAATTGGAAGAGTCATGGCGGGTCTTCTCTGGACAATCTGTAAGTCACAGCCTGCAAGACAACATTGAAGATAAGAAGGTGTGTCATGCGCACAACAAAAGGCAGAGAGAGAGAGAAAGAGAGAGAGAAAGAAATGGAGAGAGAGAGAGTGAAAGAGAGGGAGAGAGAGAAAGAGAGAAAGAGAGAGAAAGGGTGAGAGAGGGAGAAGGAGAGAGAGCAACAGAGGGAGAGAGAGACAGTGAAAGAAAGAGAGGGAGAGTGAGAGAGAGAAAGATAGAGAAAGAGAGGGAGAGAGAGAGACAGTGAAAGAAAGAGAGGGAGAGTGAGAGAGAAAGAGAGAGAGAGAAAGATAGAGAAAGAGAGGGAGAGAGAGACAGTGAAAGGAAGAGAGGGACAGGGAGAGACAGTGCCGACACTGTGCACCTAGGCCTCACAGCTCACCTGCTGCCACCGGTGTGTCTCCAACCACATGCCGGTATACACTGCAGTCCACCAGGTCCCTCATCTGAAACAGAGTCCACAGCTAATGATGGCAGAGTACATATCATTGCACATGGCAACATCGCTTGCGCGCCCCTGCGCACACAGGCTGCTGCACCCCAGGCTCTCCCGCTGCCCAGCGGAGATTGCCCGCCCATGCACACCCAGGCCTCACTGCTCACCTTCTGCCACCGGCGTGTCTCCAAGAGGGCCCACCACGTGCCGGTGCTAGCTCCAAGCCCGGGGCCTGCGACCTTGGCAGCCTCCACATCATGCAGCCCCGCACCGCGGTCCAGCAGGTCACACACTTGATTCTGGGTCTTGATTTTGCAATGGCAGAGACCATATCAGTGCACACGGCATCATCGCAAGCTGCACACCCGCTCAGCACTTTGGGTGCCCCTACCTCAGTGCGCAGAAAGTCACCGTCCCGTGGCGGTAGGCCCGTGCCACCCACAGTGTAACCGGTGCCACCGACTCCGTGCAATGCAAGTCATGGACCCTTTCTGAAAGAGTCTCGTCATATGCCAGGCGGACACAGCCATGTCACCTCAGGCAGTGGGGAAGAACTGGAACATGTAGCGTCGCCCCCCCCTTTATACGTAAGCTGAGTGGGCTGGCTCGGAGTACGCCAGGACAGGGTAGGGGTGTGAACAATTATCCCTGGAGTCTGGGCATGGTTCATATCTGGGCTGCACAGGAAACCAACTGATGCGTGTGTCTCTTTTGCAGTGTCTGCGCCACACGGCCCGCAATCGACAATGTTGCAATGTCACATGCAGCTGGAGGGAGTCCGCGCACGAAGGGATTGTACAAGGAGTGCAAGGCCACTCGGGGTCTTGGCTCATACATGCCAACTGTTGTGTGTGTTCATCGCTTTTGGTGCACCATAAGCCCAAGGCCAAGCCTCAATTGCAGCGCGAAAGCCACATTACATTCCCAGGATTCAAGCAGTAGTCAGACTAACATTGAGGATGAAAGCCCCTTTGTCTCAATACAGAAGGCGGAAGGACATCTGCACCTCCGACCTTGGAATTGCATGCGGCAGGCACCCCCTGAGAGGGATACCATGGCAGATGATGACGACTCCCTCACTACACACAGCGCTAATGAGAGATCAACGTATCCACACCCCACACACACAAGTCCTTGCTCGAGGTACTCCTGCATGGAATGGCCCTGACACTTACGTACAGGACACCCCATACGTCCAAACTTTGCACACTCATACGACTCGTTGCTCCGAGCTATGGCATATCATCCACATAACAGCCGCAGGTCAGAAGAGTGCCGGTTCTACGAGAGCGAACAACGCAATGTCAGCACATACCGGGCACATGCACAACCCCTGTCACGTGGAACTGTACCGTGACCGAATGCTGCATTTGTTGGGGGCACTGCCACTGGCAGTGTTGCGCATCAGTTACCGTCTGAGCTTCCATCTTGCGTACGCCACCTGTGTTCAGCCCTGGTTCCACTGTCAATCATGCATATTCGAGTGGCTCATGGATGTCTGCCTATCCAACACAACGGTAGCTGAACTGGATTATGACATGTGTGTGCGCCCCCTGTTAGACCACAACCAGGAGTGTAACCGTGATACCCGTTCATGGGATGCCTTGATATTTGGCATATGTGCTGGCAGTTGGGCATGTGAGATTGTGCAATTCCTCGTGTGCATATTTCCGTTTGTGTTGCCGATGACACAGTGGAGGTGACGAACAATTGTTGGTAGTGTTCTGTCACCTTCGTGAAGATGATCCGGTTTTCCTGCGGACTGAACCCCGTCTTCCTCTTCGTCTTCTCCTTGCCCTTCCCCAGGGTTCCTGGTTGGTCATCTGTGGGGCTTGTGGGGTTCGCGTTGTCCTCTGCACTCGGCCTGGGTGCGTCCATGGTGCTACACAGTTACATTTTTTTTTCTCTGCTTTTATAGTGCATTCTCACGCATGACGCATGCGAATCGCAGGCCTGTCGCTGGTTATCGCTGATTTTTGTATCGCCATTGGGGACATTGCCACTTTTATCGCGTTTGTGTTTTGCATTTTTTTGGTGTCGCGTTAATTTTAACGCAGGCATTTGTCGCGTTATCGTGAGACTATCGCATGGTGCCGCCGGGTTGAGAATACTGCGATAACACAGTGTTGTTTTCCCGCGATAGACTGCGATGTGAGAAGTTGCTTTAAGCGAATTTGGCGATAGTTAACACACGTTCTTGAGAATATCCCCCTCTGTTTTACAATCTGGTATTGTCAAATATATGAATCTTTCAGTGTCTACATTAGTGGTAGAAGTAAATGTACAATCTTCACATTCATGATCCCATCTGTAACGAAGTCCAAACAGATTTTCAATTTGTATTTCTTCATCTTCCAATACTGCAAGCATAAACATAAGAACATTTAGTGGAAATTGTGAAGAATCAGAACATATATCTAGAAGATTCGGAATGCCAGAAACACTTTGGATTTTAGTTGTATCAGTTGTCAAGTTTTCAAAAATAGAATGCAACAAAGCACAAAACCTTTTTTCTCGATTCTCCATAATTTGTTGTTGGAGATCTTCTAGAAAAAATACGACATTCACAACTACATTACCATAGCAGTTGATCCCTGAACTATTTTCTAACTGATATCCTACAATATCTTCAACACTGTCCTTTTTTTTTTTTGATTGGAACCTCAACATTCTCTTGATTTTTTTTCTTATTTCCAACCTCACTACAGAGTTTCTCATATGTTCGTTTTCGACATACTACACGCTTTTCATATACAGGATATTCACCTAAGTTGGGAGCATACAGTCTTCTTAACCGATTATACTCTCTTACACAATTTGCATCTGCACTAATCTTTCTCTCATCAAAATCAATCAAATACAATCCAGATAAAGTTCTGACTTGGGACAATGCAACATATGCCATTCCCTCTTTAAACACGGTACTTACAATGTTTACCAAAGCACTGTCTACACTTAAACCTTGAGATTTATGAATGGTCACCGCATATGCTAAAGAAAGAGGAAACTGTTTTCTACGAACATACAAGTCTTTAACAAGCAAAAAACGAACAGAACAATGTCCAATCTGTTTTACCTCTTCAATCTGATCAAATTTAATCTTCAAAAATTCAATTCCATCTCTATTTTGATAATTAACAAAATCAACAACTTTTCCCATTGCTCTACTTACTAAACCTTTTTCCACATCCAAATTACGCCATAAAATTACCCGACAGTTTTCACATACTTATAGTTTCTTTTCTAAACCATCATTCTTAGATATAGATTTTTCCAAAGAATCCAATTTTGTTTTTAATTTTTCTGTCAAAATAATAGTAATTCCTTCGTGCTCTATTTTATCAATGGCTTCCATTTTAATTATTTGTTGTTTTTCCAGCTTTAAAAGTTCTTCATTGAATGTTGGACACTCTCGCAGTGTTGGCATTAGGCAGATTATAGATTTCTTTTCTCCAATGTTTATGTATATTATTTCCTGAGCAACATTTTCATTTGGAAACAAGTTTGTAAGTAGCCGACTTTGCAAAGCTTCTTTACCATGTTCTGTCAATACACTAATTCTTATATCTTGGAGAATGCTTCCATAATCTTCATCACTTGCCTGTCGCATATTTTTAATAAGTTCTTTGTATTCAAAATATGACCAAATGTTGACATTTCCAATACTTCCCAAAGATTTTCTGGTGTCTTCATGCACAAGTGTTTTAAAAACTGGTTGCCCTTTTACAGGAGTAAGTTACAGTAGATCGCCGAAAACCATCACATGTTTTCCTGCAAATAACACATCATATTCTGTTTTTAAAATTTGCTGCATTCTTAAATGTACAAAGGCAAGCATTAAGTTTGAGACCATGCTCACCTCATCAATGATCAGAAGTTTAATTTTCTTTAGTACTCTTGAAACTTCCAAACAAGCTTCTCCAGAAAGCTTGTGATATTCCAACTTGTTTTCATGTTCAACAGGTAGCATTAGTAAACGATGTAATGTAATCCCTTTAATGTTGTGTGCTGCTAACCCAGTTGGAGCGGTTACAACACAAGATAAATGTGATTCAGTGGTTTTCTGTAAATAACTGGTCAAAACTTTAATTAAGAAACTTTTTCCTGTACCAGCTTGACCACTGATATACATTTGAATAGGTTTAAAAGATGTGCAGTTGCATTCTTTATTTTCATGAAGTAAACCATGGTCGATCTGTTGTGTAACTTGCTGATATATTTCTTTCTGTTCAATATTTAGTTGTTCTTCCAAGTTTCCTAAGTCCATAATATCGTGTTGAGCTTGATGCATTGCTGTTTCCCCTTCACTCATGGCGATTGCTGTTTCATTTTCAAGAATTGGTTGTCCTAGTGGATCTTGACTCAGTGGAGCAGAACTTTGAGTATCTTGAGAACTGTCTCTAGCAATCTCAGCTGCAATACTAGCTTCTTGTTCAATTTCTTCATTCAACATTTGGAGATAATTTGGAAAAACTGTGCATTCAATGCTATCTTTACATGCATTAAAAGAATCTTCATAGCACAGAAAATCAGCAAGTAATTCCATTTCAGTGCGCCAAGGCTTGAACAGTTGCAGAAGTGCTAAATAGTAAAATTCCCTTTTATCTGGAGTATCGCAACTCAGTTTCCTGTGATTAATGAGATTTCCTTTACTATGTTTCACCAAACATCCATCAGAACCAATCACTGCATATTTTTCTTCATTTATGTTCTCTGAAATATTTCTCTTAAAGCTGTAATATTGCAGTACTTCATAGAGACATATGTTTTCAAGATTGGGACTTCTTTTAGGATAGTATGTATCCAAAAGTTTGTTTTACCAATATCTGTGCTTTCCGGTTCATTTAATACTAAATATTCGATTTCTTGTATAGATTTAAGTACTCAATTTTGTGTTGCAGCAAGACCTAGACTAACCCAAATGATTCCTCTTGACTTTGAATATAAACTTGCAGAGGTCAACTGATCTGAATAGTCGTAGGATCAAATCTCTCAATGGGACAGCATCTTCAAACTAAAGCTGTACAATTTCTTACTAAGAGTCTTCTCTTGGGAAATTTCTTCCCACATTTCTTTCAACTCCGTCTTTTCAGATTTTGTTATGTATGACGTAACATACCGAGCAACAGCAATGGAATTATCTGCAACATACTGGATATCCATATTTGCATTCCACATCGACAAAATCACTGGATTATAATCATTAATATACTTTGATTGTTCACTTCTTTTTAAATTGTAAGTATTTTTGGGAGATTTTCTAGTGATAGTATGCCTCACTGCTGACATGAAACTGTTGACTCTTCCTATTACTGGACGTGGAAATCCTAAATGACATTTTGTATAAAACTTTTCCTTTGACTTGTATTTCCGTCGACAGTATTTGCCACATCGATGAGTTTGAAACCATAAAACTTGTTGTCTTAAGGTATTTTCTTCTCTCGTTTTTGGTATAGCACATGTAACATAGTCTTCAATAAAAGATAAAACAGTCTCATCCGAATCAGTTCCAAACTTAGGTGCATCCTTGATCCATAAAAGCATATGTATATGAGGAGCACCTCTAGCTTTGTACTCCTTTCTCCAAAAGAAATCAATAACTTGAGGTGGGTTGTTTTTATTGCACATAAAAGACATCATAGCTTGAAACCTATGATTAAAATATCTGCATACATTTACAGGATCCAAGGAACACAGTTCTCCAGGTGTCTTGAATTCAATGTTTTTAATATTTGAATCTGCTTCTCGAAGAAATTCAAGTAAATCGTCCCATGCGTATTCAGCACAGCTTAGCGTAACAAACCATGTAGGGGTTCCTGAGTTCCTTAACATACATTTAAGTTCTCCATGACGATGATACCAATACTCATTAGTACCACGTTGACACGCCATCAAATTAATGAATTGAGATTCTAAATGATCGTCTCTCTGTTGTACTTTGTCCATGAATTCCTTTGCACAAACATGTTGAAGATGAACTCCTGTTTTCAATATGTGGTTGACTGCATATGAAAGTCCAGACAAGTCACTTTCAAACAAAAGATGAAATATATATGGAATACATTGTTGAAATCTTGGATCTTCTGAGTACAATCTTGTTGTTTGATATTCTGATGCTGGAATCTGTACTGGGTGTTCGTCATATCGTTCACCTTTTCCAGTGGGGAAGAGCTATGGAAAACAACGAGCTTCCAAACTTTTTTCCCAAACACTCATGGGAGTCCCCTTCGCTTTCTTCATTTGGAATAATTTAATAGTATTTCCCATCACTTCCTTTGAATGTAAAGGATGTACACTATAATGTTCATAAATTTCTTCACTTTTGGAGATGTCCACTTTTTCAATTTGGCCACTTGAAATTTCGCTATCATCTCCTAAAACTATTTCTTCTTCTTCCACATACACATTTTTGTAGTAAACATTGTTTTTTATGAGATATAACGTGGCCTTTTGCACTTTGCTGACATCTACTAATTCTTGCCATATTTTCCGACTCTTCGTAGGAACACCATTAACTAGAATAACTACAGGTTCAGTTTCCTCTTTCTCTACACCAATAGTTTCAATATTTTTCTTTAAATCTAAAGGTAAATACACAACTCTTCCTTTTAATCCTCTTTGTAAATCTGTGGGAGGCAACTTACCTGTTTTAGGCTCCATACGAACAATAGCCTGAAACGGGTGCACAGATTGAATCAGAATGGACTCATAAGTATTTAAATCTACCAGTTCTGGAGGAATAGCTACCAACTTTAGGTTATTATGTACAGCTCTAGCTGGCATTTTGTTTTCCTCTAATTTGGTATAACAATATTTACAAATACGTTGATCACTACCCAAATCAAAGCAATCTTCCACCAACAAATAAGCTCCAAATTCCTTCCACTTATCATTGTTTTCTTTTTCACTTTTTAAGTACAGATCAACATTCCTAGTTTGATTTCTATAGTGAGTTCGTCGACAACAAATACAAACATAGTTTGGTATTTCACAGCAAATTACCTTAAACTTCGTAATTTCTTCTTCAAACTTCTCAGTACTACTTTCTTCCACCTCTTCTTCAACACCTACACTTATCAAACTCTCACTTTCTCTACACTCTTGTTCAGGACCAAAGAAACAAAACTCTATTTCATCACAAACTTTTTTACATCTGATACTGACCCATGCAAAAGAGCCGTGTTTAAGTCACTTAAAATTATTGCAGGACTTTTTACATAGTACAATCTTCTTACTAACTTCCGCATTTGAGAGTGATGTACTGCTAACATTCTCAAATGATGAAAAACACTTTTACACACTTTTCTAGAAAGACAAGCCAGAGAATGACCTTGTAAACCAGTATTTTTTTCACTTCACAAGGATCTAGTCCTTGCAACATTTTAATTTTTTGTTTAATACTTTTTTTTACTATACTCTCGTAAGAAATATCGTAAAATATCAATAGACTCCTGTTGTATACTACAAATACTACTACAATCCCAAGTATACACTGGGGCTTTAGTACGTCTCCCTAGAACTTCATCAGCTATCACCTCTTCTACATTTCTAGGAACCATCTTTTCTTTTTCAATTGCACAACCGTTCTTCACTTCATAAGCACGACCATTGGTATCAACTGCATGAACTAATGTATTGTTTTGAAAATAGCTCTCTTCATTAAAAAAAGTCTCTGAACTTGAAGTGTGCTTCCATTCACCCCAAAAAAATTCACAAAAGTTAGTTCTGTTAATTAGTCTCTTCTTTTTACTTTTGTCCTTCATAAAATGCATTGGTTTATCTAATGATCGCATTCTGTTTAAAACTAAAATGAACAATTTTCTTTTTAATTTAAAAGCCTTTTCAACTATAGTTTCAATCTGTTTTTTCTTTTTATAAAATGCTGAGCTTCTTTTATATTTCTTGCCATCTTTCAATAAATTTTGTACTACTCTACTTTGAAACATAAGTTTCCTTATTTCACAAAATTGATTCATCCTTCTTTTAGCATAGATTGTTTTTTCAGAACGTGATTTGCCATTAATTTGTCCTTTTTTCATTTCGTTCTTCTTTGTTCTAGAGGTATTCTTTCTATTTTCTACATTGTCAAAACCCTTTATAGTCCTTGAAAGTCTTTTAATAAATTCTTTTGTTCTCTTACCGCAAGACTTTTTCTTTTTTCCCACATGTTCATCTAATTCTTGCTGTTGTCTTTTCTTTAAATAGTATTGTTTCTTTTCTTGTTTTCTCTTTTGTGTTTTTTTTGTCATGGTAAGTCTTTCTTAATGATAATGAAGAATATCTGAAAATAAATGTAAAATAAATGTAATATTATTATTATAACTATATAAAAATATAGTATTCTATTACTAAAGAAACACGTTCTACATAAAAACCAATGAAATGCTTTCTTTTGAAATCACATGGGGTTTCCTGCACCACATGGGTACTACCTGGGTAATTGGAGGTGTTAGAAATGGGGGTCTCTAGTTGGCAATGGCTGGCGCCAATGCCCAAATAGGGACCCTTCTTCCTAAGTCAGGGCAAGTGGGCTACCCCCTTTGATCAACCCTGTGGTAACGTAGCACGAGCAGTTAGGCCTATCTCAGAGGCAGTGTGTGAAGCATTTATGACCATGCACAATAAGGCAGTAACGACACCACAAAAGGACACAACTCAGGGAGGTATAGAAAAATTGTATCTTTATCTAAGGTTTAGTACGAGACTCTCGAAAGCGTTTTAACCAGTCACAATGCACGTAAATCAGTAGGGACTTTAAAAAGGCAATAACGTATTCACCAGAACGTGGCACTGACTGAGTTCAAGGCCTGGGTCTACGCGACCCGTTGCGCACCAGATACCTGCCGTTGGACGGGGACACAGCACGTAGCTTCTCGAAGAAGCGGAGATGGTGACAGGCGGACTCCCATTGACCACAGTTCTCGACTGCAGTGGTCCACAACGTGCACTCACAATGATTCGGGCACTCGGGGACAGGCGGGCTCCCAGCGGCAGCAGCACGCGGCTGCGGCGGCCCGGGCTGGTGGTGGCGATGACTCTCGTTGTGCAGCTCCGTGGTGGGCTCACAGCGGCAGCAGCTCTCTCTTAGCTGCAACGGCCCCCAGGGCGACTCACGATGATGCAATGTTGGCAAAGATGCGGGCACTTAGCGGCAGCAGCTTTCTCTTAACTGCGGCAGCCCACAGGACAAATCACAATGGTGCAAAGTTGGCAAAGGTGCGAGCACCCGGCGGCAGCAGATCTCTCCTAGCTGCGGCGGCCCACAGGACAAATCACAATGATGCACAGTTAGCCAAGGTGCGAACCCTCAGCGGCCGCAGCTCTCTCTTAGCTGCGGCAGCTCACAGGACAAATCACGATGATGCAAAGTTAGCCAAGGTGCGAACCCTCAGCGGCAGCAGCTCTCTCTTAGCTGCGGCGGCTCACAGGACAAATCACGACGATGCACAGCTGACACAAGTGCGGGCACTCAGCGGCAACAGCTCTCTCACAGCTGCGGCGGCCCACAGGACAAATCACAATGATGCACAGCTGACACAAGTGCGGGCACTCGGCGGCAACAGCTCTCTCTTAGGTGCGGCGGCCCACAGGACAAATCATGATGATGCACAGCTGACACAAGTGCGGGCACTCAGTGGCAACAGCTCTCTCTTAGCTGCGGCGGCCCACAGGACAAATCACGATGATGCACAGCTGACACAAGTGCGGGCACTCAGCGGCAACAGCTCTCTCTGAGCTGCGGCGGCCCACACCGATTCAGTGAAGGTTCTGAGGATTCAAATTAAGGCGGGCGCTCAGCGTCGGCAGCTCTCTCTTAGCTGCGGCGGCCCACACAGATTCAGAGAAGGTTCTGAAGATTCAAATTAAGGTGGGCGCTCAGCGGCGGCAGCTCTCTCTTAGCTGCGGCGGCCCACACAGGATCAGCGAAGGTTCAGAAGATTCAAATTAAGGCGGGCGCTCAGCGGCGGCAGCTTTCTCTTAGCTGCAGCGGCCCACACACAGAGTTAACAAGGGTTACCAGTCCGTGTTCCTCACAGTAGAACTAGAGGTTCCGGATTACTCGACGGAGGCCTCACCTGCAAGTAGAATCCCTAGCACAGGAATTCAGGCGGCTGACGGGGTGAAGTTTAATGTCCCTGAGACTTCAGCAGGAGGCGCTCTCAATTCAGGCCCTCGGGTAGTTTCTTCAGCAAGCTTGGTGAAAGTTTCAAAGTCCTTGCCTCTGTCCTCTCGGACAGAGTTTCCTCTTGACATCCAGAAGGAACACCTTGAAAATGGTTTCAGCGCAGCGTTTTATACCTAAAAAGTCTTTGCTCTCTGCAGTCACAAATCACTGCATCCAGCCAGACCAGTTCGGTGGGGTCGGGGAGCACTTGATTTACGAGGCGACATCCTGCCCTTTGAGAATCTGGGGGTCTGCTATCAGACGCCCAGTGGGAGGTGGAGCCATCATTCACCTTGCCAGGCACGGCCCTGCTCAGATCAAAGAGTCACCCCTCACCCTACTCTAAATGCCGATCTCTCTCTCCAGCCAGATCTGACCCAACTGGCCCTGCTGCTCCAAAACCAGACGGCCAATACACACGCTAGCAAAGCCTACCGGAAAGCTTAGGCCAGAAAATACCTTGTTTCTAGTAGAGGCATTTTGGAACACGGGCTACGCTAATAATCCTTACTAAAAGATGTATCTCAATGTTCTGAACTTAAACATATCAAATTCGACGTTCCTATCAGGTTCCTGGGGGCAGGTAGGATTAGGGCATGTAATGCTCAGCCTGCCCATTCTGGCCTATGAGAACGGATAGCCTCACAATAGTAAACAGGGAAATGGAGGGTAACTCGCTAGTAGAACATGCTACACAGACATACTTTAAAAGCTGCTTCGGTGGGTAGCGCAAATCAGCGCTGCAGGCCCACCAGCAGTATTTGGTCTACCAGCCCTGGGCACACACAGTGCACTGATACTAGGGGATGGCAGGTAAACCAACCGAGCCAATTATGGTTATCCCAATTCATACAGTTATCTTTACACAGGGAGCATTCGCGCTGTGTCACTGATTGGCAGTGGCACAGCGCCCAGAGCATCTAAATCCAGCCAACATAAAAGGTCAGAAGCGAAAAGAGGAAGGGAGACGCGCGCCAATGATGCCAGGTCTAACAGGAGGAGTGAATGAGTAGTGTTTAGGTGGGTAGAGGACTACATGGGTAGTGCAGCAGTGCATGTGTTAGTGCCTGGGTCATTGCATGAGTACATGGGTAGTGACTGGATGATTAGAGTGCTGCAAGGAGAGTGCATGGTGAATATACAACTGCTTGGAAATTGGCGAAGTGATTGGATAAGAACATGGTGCTGGCTGGGTGATTGGAGCAGTGCATGGGTAGTGACAGGGTGATTGTTGGACTGCATGGGTACTACCTGGGTAATTGGAGGAATGAATGAGTAGTGTCTAGGTGGTTAGAGGACTGCATGGGTAGTGCACAGGTGATTGTAGCACTGCATGTGTTAGTGCCTGGGTCATTGCATGAGTACATGGGTAGTGACTGGATGATTAGAGTACTGCAAGGAGAGTGCATGGTGAATTTATAAGTGATTGAATTTTGGCAGAGTGATTGGATTAGTACTTGGTGGTGGCTGGGTGATTGGAGGAGTGCATGGGTAGTGACAGGGTGATTGCTGGACTGCATGGGTACTACCTGGGTAAATGAAGGTGCAAATGAGTAGTGTCTAGGTGGAAAAAGAACTACATGGGTAGTGCAGATTTGATTGTAGCACTGCATGTGTTAGTGCCTGGGTCATTGCATGAGTACATGGGTAGTGACTGGATGATTAGAGTACTGCAAGGAGAGTGCATGGTGAATTTACAACTGCTTGGGATTTGGCGGAGTGATTGGATAAGACCATCGTGCTGGCTGGGTGATTAGAGCAGTGCATGGGCAGTGACAGGGTGATTGTTGGACTGCATGGGTACGACCTGGGGAATTGAAGGAGCGAATGAGTAGTGTGTAGGTTGTTAGAGGACTGCATGGGTAGTTCACAGGGGATTGTAGCAGTGCATGGTTACTGCCTGGGTCATTGCATGAGTGCATGGGTAGTGACTGGATGATTAGAGTACTGCAAGGAGAGTGCTTGGTGAATTCACAACTGCTTGAGAATTGGCGGAGTGATTGGATAAGTACATGGTGCTGGCTGGGTGATTGGAGGAGTGCATGAGTAGTGACAGGGTGATTGCTGGACTGCATGGGTACTACATGAGTAAATGAAGGTGCGGATGAGTAGTGTCTAGGTGGTTAGAGGACTAGATGGGTAGTGCACAGGTGATTGTAACACTGCATGTGTTAGTGCCTTGGTCATTGCATGAGAACATGGGTAGTTACTGGATGATTAGAGTACTGCAAGGAGAGTGCATGGAGAATTTATAAGTGTATGAGTTTTGGCAGAGTGATTGGATTAGTACTTGGTGGTGGCTGGGTGATTGGAGGAGTGCATGGGTAGTGACTGGGTGATTGCTGGACTGCATGGGTACTACCTGGGTAAATGAAGGTGCAAATGAGTACTGTCTAGGTGGTTAGAGAACTGCATGGGTAGTGCAAAGGTGATTATAGCACTGCATGTGTTAGTGCCTGGGTCATTGCATGAGTACATGGGTAGTGACTGGATGATTAGAGTACTGCAAGGAGAGTGCATGGTGAATTTACAACTGCTTGGAAATTGGCGAAGTGATTGGATAAGAACATGGTGCTGGCTGGGTGATTGGAGCAGTGCATGGGGAGTGACAGGGTGATTGTTGGACTGCATGGGTACTACCTGGGGAATTGAAGGAGCGAATGAGTGGTGTGTAGGTGGTTAGAGAACTGCATGGGTAGTGCACAGGGGATTGTAGCAGTGCATGGTTACTGCCTGGGTCATTGTATGAGTACATGGGTAGTGACTGGATGATTATAGTACTGCAAGGAGAGTGCATGGTGAATTTACAACTGCTTGAGAATTGGCGGAGTGATTGGATAAGTACACAGTGCTGGCTGGGTGATTGGAGGAGTGCATGGGTAGTGACAGGGTGATTGCTGGACTGCATGAGTACTACATGAGTAAATGAAGGTGCGAATGAGTAGTGTCTAGGTGGTTAGAGGACTGCATGGGTAGTGCACAGGTGATTGTAGCACTGCATGTTTTAGTGCCTCGGTCATTGCATGAGTACATTTGTAGTTACTGGATTAGTGCATGGAGAATTTATAAGTGTATGAGTTTTGGCAGAGTGATTGGATTAGTACTTGGTGGTGGCTGGGTGATTGGACTAGTGCATGGGTAGTGACTGGGTGATTGCTGGACTGCATGGGTACTACCTGGGTAAATGAAGGTGCAAATGAGTACTGTCTAGGTGGTCAGAGGACTTTATGGGTAGTGCACAGGTGATTGTAGCACTGCATGTGTTAGTGCCTGGGTCATTGCATGAGTACATGGGTAGTGACTGGAGGATTAGAGTACTGCAAGGAGAGTGCATGGTGAATTTACAACTGCTTGAGAATTGGCGGAGTGATTGGATAAGAACATGGTGCTGGCTGGGTGATTAGAGCAGTGCATGGGTAGTGACAGGGTGATTGTTGGACTGCATGGATTCTACTTGGGTAATTAGAGGAATGAATGAGTAGTGTGTAGGTGGTTAGAGGACTGCATGGGTAGTGGACAGGGTATTGTAGCAGAGCATGACTTAGTGCTTGGGCTATTGCATGAGTACATGGGTACTGCCTGGATGATTAGAGTACTGCAAGGAGAGTGCATGGCGAATTTATAAGTGCTTGGGTTTTGGCAGAGTGATTGGATTAGTACATGGTACTGGCTGGGTGATTAGAGGAGTGCATGGGTAGTGACAGGGTGATTGCTGAACTGCATGGGTACTACATGGGTAATTAAAGGTGTGAATGAATAGTGTCTAGGTGGTTAGAGGACTGCATGGGTAGTGCACAGGTGATTGTAGCAGTACATGGTTACTGCCTGGGTCATTGCATGAGTACAAGGGTACTGACTGGATGATTAGAGTACTGCAAGGATAGTGCATCGTGAATTTATAACTGCTTTGGTATTCGCGGAGTGATTGGTTAAGTAAATGGTGCTGGATGGGTGATTGGAGGAGTGCATGGGGAGTGACAGGGGGTTGCTGGACTGCATGGGTACTACCTGGGTAATTGAAGGTGTGAATGAGTAGTGTGTAGGTGGTTAGAGGACTGCATGGGTAGTGCACAGGTGATTGTAGCACTGCATGTGTTAGTGCCTGGGTCATTGCATGAGTACATGGGTAGTGACTGGATGATTAGAGCACTGCAAGGAGAGTGCATGGCGAATTTATAAGTGCTTGGGTATTGGCGGAGTAATTGGATAAGAACATGGTGCTGGCTGGGTGATTAGAGCAGTGCATGGGTAGTGACAGGGTGATTGCTGGACTACATGGGTACTACCTGGGTAAATGAAGGAGTGAATCAGTAGTGTGTAGGTGGTTAGAGGACTGCATGGGTAGTGCATAGGGGATTGTAGCAGTGCATGTGTTAGTGACTGGGTCATTGCATGAGTACATGGGTGGTGACTGGATGATTAGAGTACTGCAAGGAGAGTGCATGGTGAATTTACAACTGCTTGAGAATTGGCAGAGTGATTGGATAAGAACATGGTGGTGGCTGGGTGATTAGAGCAGTGCATGGGTAGTGACAGGGTGATTTTTGTACTGCATGGGTACTACCTGGGTAATTGGAGGAATGAATCAGTAGTGTGTAGGTGGTTAGAGGACTGCATGGGTAGTGCAGAGTGGATTGTAGCAGTGCATGTGTTAGTGTCTGGATCATTGCATGAGTACATGGGTACTGACTGGATGATTAGAGTATTGCAAGGAGAATGCATGGTGATTTTATAAGTGCTTGGGAATTGGCTGAGTGATTGGATAAGTACATAGTACTGGCTGGGTGATTGGAGGAGTGCATAGATAATGACAGGAAGATTGCTGGACTACATGGGTACTACCTGGGTAATTGAAAGAGTGAATCAGTAGTGTGTAGGTGGTTAGAGGACTGCATGGGCAGTGCTCAGGGGATTGTAGCAGTGCATGTGTTAGTGACTGGGTCATTGCATGAGTACATGGGTGGTGACTGGATGATTAGAGTACTGCAAGGAGAGTGCATGGTGAATTTATAAGTGCTTAGTTTATTGCATGAGTACATGGGTAGTGCTTGGCTGATTAAGAGAGTGCATGGGTAGTGCCTGGGTGATTTCATAACTGTTTGGGTAGTGCCGGAGTGATTTCATGAGTGCTTGGATACTAACTGGGTAATTGCAGAATATGGAATCATTCAACCATTACTCATGTAGTTTTAAAATCACCTAGACACTACCCTTGCACTCCTCTAATCGGTCAGGCACCTCTCAAAAGTTCACTAAGCATACATATAACTGTATAAATACAATCTGAACACATAGATGAGTCATTACATATTATCTAGTTAAGTAGATAAGTACAACATGCCTGCAAGGGTAATATGTGGTGGTTTACTTTTGAGCTACATCTTGACCATTCTATCTACAAATATGTGACATCATTAAACTATACCTCTCAACAGACTTAAGAAAGAGGGCTAATTAACAACACCTTTTATGAGCATTTTTAAAACCACACTTTCATTCTACATCTTCACCTTTATATCTAAAATTATGTGGCATTATTCATCTATACCTTTGTTCAGATTAAAAAAGAAGCCTAAATAACAGCACCTTCTTTCACCATTCTATCTTAAAATATATGGCATCATTTAACTTTACCTTTTGTACAAGCTAATAAAAGAAACCTAATTATTAACACCTTATATTATCATCTTTCAAACAGCACAGTTGTGCTGCATCTTTACCAAACTATCTATAATTATGCAGTATCATTCAACTATACCTTTGTGGAGACAACAAAAAATGAAGCCTAATAAACTACACCTTATATGAACATCTTTCAAATTAGACATTTGTACTGCATCTTCAATCAACTTTCTAAAAATATGCGGCATCATTCAACTATACCTTTGTACAGACTTAAAAAACAAGCTTAATTAATAACATCAGTAATCATCTTAAAAAATACACATATTACTGTACAGACTCTTTTATAAACAACATTTGAGTACAATGAAACAAACTCCAATATACATCTTTACATTTAATAATATATTTCAAACAACACAGTTTTAGAATAATGTCAATTTTTTTTAAATAAACCTCACAAATTTATAAGTCACCTTGCAAATAAATGTGTTGAATGAAAAATCTCCCAAACTCTGACAGGATTTTCTTTTACACACAATCAATATAATGCACCAGACTCAGCAAGGTAAAACTAGTAATGGCAAAGTTTCCCTCTCTTTCTCCATGCAAATACACATAAGCAACAAATAACATTGCTTCCCAGAGTTTTTCAAATTGTAAAACACATTTCCATTGGTTACACATAATAACCCTTAGCAACTGACTTCTTCCCCCATTCTGCTTAATGCCAGTTTCCATAGTAACAGTTCATGGAACATTCAACTTAAATGACAGGTCACAAGTTCACCATATTTTCAAGTTCACCACACAATGTTGCAAATGCAAACAGCAGGTGTGGTTGGCTTTGCAAAACATGACCTTATCCTTTCTACTGTACCTTTCAAACATTTTTTACTAACCAATAAGAAACCTGCTTTTTAAACAAAGTAAAATACACCCTATTTTTAAATGTACAATGTTCTTAAACAGCCAATCAATTCTCTACTTTCTTAAAAACAGCATCTTCTCCACCATTTTAGATACCTCTCATTCTACCAACTGATAACCTCAGCTACAGACATCACTTCAGGATGCTTTCTGTGTGGATTGTTGGGCACAGCTATGTTTTCTGGTGCAAAAGGTATGCTGAACGCAGAGGTATTGACAAAGACCTAGCTTTGCAAAATGTAGACATTAAATGGATTGGACAGAGAGGATTAAAGTGGCATCAATTAATGTCTTTGGTTAAAACCTTTTTGCACCTCCAACCCCCTGACCTCATTATTGTGCCCTGTGGTGGCAATGACCTGGGCACATTGACTGGGGTAGGTCTGGAAATGCTAATGAAGGACACCTTTGCAGAATTCATGTTGCTTTTCCCCCAAACTGTCTTTGTATACTCTAACATATGCCAAAGACAGAAACGGAAGTGGTCCAATCAATTTTGTCCTCAGATTGAGAAATGTAGAAAAATGTCAATAAAGCTGTTTCCGCTTACCTCAGAGACCATAGGATGGGCTCCATCTATAACAACAATCTACGTTTCCATATGGATGGCATCTACAGAAGTGATGGAGTACACTTCACTGACCAAGGCAACAGAGTGTTTCTCAACAACCTGAAACTCTGCATCCGCACTTACATGTAGCTACAACAATCTCCCAATGAAAACAAGGGCTCTTTTTAGAGCCACCCAATAACCCATCATATAACCTAGGTTTATATAAAAAAATCCTTATTATTTTTGCTTGGAGTCGCGCAGCCAGCGCGACTACAAGAGCCGCGCACCCATCGCGTTCACAATAGGGCCATTCTGGGAGCCGCGCACCCATCGCGTTCACACTAGGGGGCCGCGCACCCATCGGGTTCACAATAGGGGCTGAGCTAGGAGCCGCGCACCCATCACGTTCACACTAGGGGGGTGCGCTGTGCACCGTGCACCCATCGTGTTCACACTATGGGGCCGCGCACCCATCGCGTTCACACTAGGGGGCCGCGCACCCATCGCGTTCACACTAGGGGGCCGCGCTGAGCGCCGCACACCCATCGCGTTCACACTAGGGGGCCGCGCACCCATCGCGTTCACACTAGGGGGCCACGCTGAGCGCCGCACAACCATCGCGTTCACACTAGGGGCTGCCCTGGGAGCCACGCAACCATCGCGTTCACACTAGGGGGCCGCACTGAGCGCCGCACACCCATCGCGTTCACACTAGGGGGCCACGCTGAGCACTATACACCCATCGGGTTCACACTAGGGGGCCGTGCACACATCGCGTTCACACTAGGGACTGCGCTGGGAGCAGTGCACCCACCGCGTTCACACTAGGGGGCCGCGCTGAGCGCCGCACACCTATCGCGTTCACACTAGGGGGCCGCACACCCATCGCGTTCACACTAGGGGGCCGCACTGAGCGCCGCACACCCATCGCGTTCACACTAGGGGGCCACGCTGAGCACTGTACACCCATCGGGTTCACACTAGGGGGCCGTGCACACATCGCGTTCACACTAGGGGCTGTGCTGGGAGCAGCGCACCCATTGCGTTCACACTAAGGGGCTGCGATGAGCGCTGCAAACCCATCGCGTTCACACTAGGGGGCCGTGCACCCATCGCATTCACACTAGGGGGCCGCGCACCCATCGCGTTCACACTAGGGGCTGTGCTGGGAGCAGCGCACCCATCACGTTCACACTAAGGGGCCGCGATGAGCGCCGCAAGCCCATCGCGTTCACACTAGGGGCCGCACACCCATCACGTTCACACTAGGGGGCCGCGCACCCATCGCGTTCACACTAGGGGATGTGCTGGGAGCAGCGCACCCATCGCATTCACACTAAGGGGCCGCGATGAGCGCCGCAAACCCATCGCGTTCACACTAGGGGGCCGCGCACCCATCACGTTCACACTAGGGGGCCGCGCTGAGAGCCACGCACCCATCGTGTTCACACTAGGGGGCCGCGCTAGGGTCGCGACTCCAAACTTTGGCGGAAAAATAATCTTCCACTTCCATTAATTTATATTCGCCACGGGGACCACATCCCCCGGGGCATGCCCAAATCTATTTTTTTTTTTTAAAAGGGAGGGGGACCACGTATCCCCCCTCCCGGGCTATGTTTGGCCCCGGGGACCCCATCCTCTGGGGCATGGCCTCACAGTTGGAGACCATGGGGGGAGCCCCAATGCCCCCACGGTCCCACCGGCTCCCCGCCTCCTGCAGGAGCCGGAATTGCTTTTGAGCAAGGGGAGCTGCTCACATGCAGCTACCCTTGCCCAAAAGCAATTCTGCTTTGCTTCATTGAAGCGAGAGCAGGTTTTCCTGCTCTCGCTTCAATCAAGCAAAGCAGCATTTGCTATGGCAGGGCGGGAGCCGTGCTCCCGCCCTGTCATAGCAAAAAGCAATGTCCCGGGGGTAAGCACACCAGGACATTGCAGGAGCCGGCCCTGGGGGGTGGCGGTCCCCAGGGCCTCTAGGGCTCCTGGAGGGGAGCCGCGCAGCCCCCCCTTCCCACATTTCTAAAGCCCCGGGGAGGTGGAGGCCCCTGGGCTTGGGGGTCCGTAACGGACCCCCGAATTTCAATTTTTAGTGCCCCGGGGAGGTGGTGGCCCCCGGGGCTTGGGGGAGCCCCCGTGTCCCCCACCCCTTATTTAATAACCCCACACTCGCGAACCCACCACCCCCACAGATATCGAAACTTTTTCTTTTTCTAATTTCTCATGAAATACTGAATGGATTTACACCATTTAAAAAAAAGGTCTCTTTCTGAACCAAGGGCTACCGTTTTGCCAAATTTGGTGTAATTCCGTTCAGCAGTTCGGGCTGTAGCTTTGTCTAAAGTTTCCTATGGAAATTAACATGGGAAAAACACGTTTTGGGACCCCCCTTTTTTCTCGGCCCCCGCTTGACGAATCACCCCGAAACTTTCAACACAGGAGCTGACCGGAGTGCCCCACTAGTTTTAAAAATTTCTCAAACATTCGTCAACCGGCACCAAAGTTATTGGGAAAAGAAAAAATGCTTTTTGAACAGAAACGAGGTCCTAACTATAACTACTTACTGGTGACCCTGTTACTACCCATGCACTCCTCCAATCGCCCAGACAGTACCATGTACTTATCCAATCAATCCCCCAATACACACGCACTTATGAATTCACCATGCACTCTCCTTGCAGTACTCTAATCAACCAGTCATTACCCATGTACTCATGCAATGACCCAGGCACTAACACATTCACTGCTACAATCTCCTGAGCACTACCCACGCAGTCCTCTAACCACCTACATACTACTGATTCACTCCTTCAATTACCCAGGTAGTACCCATGCAGTCCAGCAATCCCCCTGTCACTCCCTGTGCACTCTTCCAATGACCCAGCCAGTACCATGCCCTAATCCAATCACTCCCCCAATACCCAAGCACTTCAAAAATCACCATGCACTCTCCTTGCAGTACTCTAATCATCCAGTCACTACCCATGTACTCATGCAATGACCCAGGCACTGACACATGCACTGCTACAATGCACTGAGCACTACCCATGCAGTCCTCTAACCGCCTAGACACTGCTCATTCACACTTTCAATTACCCAGGAAGTACTCATGCAGTACAGCAATCACCCTGTCACTACCCGTGCACTGCTCCAAACACCCAGCCACGACCATGTACTTATACAATCACTCTGCCAAAACCCAAGCACTTATATATTCACCATGCACTCTCCTTGCAGTACTCTAATCATACAGTCAGTACCCATGTACTCATGCAATGACCCAGGCATTAACACATGCACTGCTACAATCCCCTGAGCACTACCCATTCAGTCCTCTAACCACCTACACACTACTCATTTGCTCCTTCAATTACCCAGGTAGTACACATGCAGTCCAGCAATCCCCCTGTCACTCCCCGTGCACTCTTCCAATGACCCAGCCAGTACCATGTTCTTATCCAATTACTCCGCCAAAACCCAAGCACTTATAAATTCGCCATGCACTCTCCTTGCAGTACTCTAATCATCCAGTCAATACCCATGTACTCATGCAATGACCCAGGCACTAACACATGCAGTGCTACAATCACCTGAGCACTACCCATGCAGTCCTCTAACCACCTAGACAGTACTCATTTGCACCTTCATTTACCCAGGTAGTACACATGCAGTCCAACAATCATTCTGCCACTACCCATGCACTGCTCCAGTCACCCAGCCAGCACCATGGTCTTATCCAATCACTTTGCCAATTCCCAAGCAGTTGTAAATTCACCATGCACTCTCCTTTCAGTACTCTAGTCATCCAGTCACTACCCATGTACTCATACAATGACCCAGGCACTAACACATGCACTGCTACAATCCCCTGAGCACTACCAATGCAGTCCTCTAACCACCTACACACTACTCATTTGCTCCTTCAGTTACCCAGGTAGGACCCATGCAGTCCAGCAATCACCCTGTCACTTCCCATTCATTCCTCCAATCACCCATTCAGCACCATGTACTTATCCAATCACTCCGCCAATAACCAAGCACTTATAAATTCACCATGCACTCTCCTTGCAGTATTCTAATCATCCAGTCAGTACCCATGTACTCATGCAATGACCCAGGCACTAACACATGCACTGCTACAATCACCTGAGCACTACCCATGCAGTGCTCTAACCACCTGCACACTACTCATTCGCTCCTTACCCGTGCAGTCCAGCAATCACCCTGTCATTTCCCATGCACTCCTCCAATTACCCATTCAGCACCATGTACTTATCCAATCACTCCGCCAATACCCAAGCACTTATAAATTCACCATGCACTCTCCTTGCAGTACTCTAATCATCCAGTCACTACCCATGTACTCATGCAATGACCCAGGCACTAACACATGCACTGCTACAATCCTTTGAGCACTACCCATGCAGTCCTCTAATCACCCACACACTACTGATTCACTCCTTCAATTACCCAGGTAGTACCCATGCAGTCCAGCAATCCCCCTGTCACTCCCTGTGCAATCTTCTAATGACCCAGCCAGTACCATGTTCTAATCCAATCACTCTAGCAATACCAAAGCACTTAAAAAATCACCATGCACTCTCCTTGCAGTACTCTAATCATCCAGTCAGTACCCATGTACTCATGCAATGACCCAGGCACTAACACATGCACTGCTACAATCCGTTTTGTAATACCCATGCAGTCCTCTAACCACCTACACACTACTCATTCGCTCCTTCAATTACCCAGGTAGTAATTTCAATTTTTGATGTTATTTTGTTATGGAACTCCTACGGAGGTCCACAAAACACATAATCAGATAAAAAAAAGACAAACTTTATGTACAATACAAAATTGTTCCTTATACATTACTATGGAAGTTCTTAAATCAAACATACTGAGAGGAATACAAATAGTACTAAAATACATGATACAGACAAATAACCAACCGGCAGATTTCATTTATCAAAAAATTTGCAAATAGTGCTATAAATACAATGGACAATGAAAGAAATTCCTAATAAATAGACAAAAATATTTTTAAAAATTTATATATCTTAAAACAAACCATTTCATTCGGAGGTGACAGGACCAAAGATTGTGCCTCCTGGGCAGAGTAGATATTGTATTTAATAAAAACTGGCTTTAAAAACAATCGCCTAGCACTTTTCAGCCTTGGGCATACAAAAAGCACATGATTAAGATCTTGGATTTGCAACTGACATAATTCACAAATTCTCTTCTCTCTAGGTATTTTATCCAAGATACCAGTAACATCTCTTAGCGGCAGCAAGTTAAATCTAAGTAGGAGTATCAGCCTTCTGATCCCATGGGGGATGTTCCAAGTTAGATAAGGCTGTGGTTTATTCCCCAAAGCACGCCTTGTTACTGGACCTGGACTGGCTAAAGGTCACATCTCTCGCCAAACTAATAGGAGATCTGAACTTCTTTAGGAGTTGTTTCAATACAGATTTGGACATAGGAGAAGCAGAATTCAAACTACGGCCAAATGTATCATTTGCACGTACAAAGGACCTAAAAAACGTTGATTGTTCTTTTTGCATGTCAAAAATTTCTATTCTCAGGGCAGCCCTAAGTGTGCCCTCCTCCCCCAAAAGGAGGGAGTTACCCCACCTAAGAACTGCAGCCAAAGATAAGGTAAAGGATGAAACTAATCCAAATTCGAGGCGCAGTACATGTGGGGCTGCCAGGGTGTTTAAATTACAAATTTGCCGCAGGATTCGCCCTTCCGCCTTATCGAAGGAAAGCCAATAATTCATGTCCAACACCTCGGAAGCATATATTAACGAGGGAGGAATTTTGACCTTAAAAACAGATAAGACATGGCCAAAAAACGTCTCCTGCAAGTTTTATAAAATCTGTTTAGTGCACTTGCCTGGGAGACAGCTTTACTAACACAATGTTTAATATGATCCGAATCTTGGCCAGTTTTGGAAAAAACCTTCCCCAAATATAAGTACGAGTCAACCAGTTCCAATTTTTCATAACCAAGCATCCATCTTAAACTACTCCTTATTCTAAGCCCCTTCTTACGAAATACCAAAATCTTGCTTTTTGCGATATGGATCTTCAAGAAGTGATCCTCTGCATATTTACTTAAGGCATCTAGCCGACATTGCAGGCCGATAGGCGTTAGATCAAATATTGCAACATCGTCTGCATATAAAAGAGAACCAACCGACATTGTACCAATTTTTGGGGCATCCCCCCTTACCATGTTCAGAGTATCGGGGAGATCAACAATATACAGGGAAAATAAAAGTGGTGCCAATAGGCAACCCTGTTTGAGCCCATTGTGCGTTCTAATTTTACATGATAGCCCCTGTGAACCTCCCATCAGAACCCGGCACCACGTGTCTGTATGCAATTCCATAATCAGACCCAAAAGATGATATGGTATGCCAAGGAGAACAAGTTTTCTCCACAGCGTTTGGCGGTCCACTTTGTCAACGCCGTGGAAAAATCAATAAAAGCTGTATATAATGGCATTCCTCGGACAAAAACATATTTCTCTATAATTGTCTGTACAACCGCTATATTATCCAAGGTGCCATGGTTCTTTCTAAAACCAGCTTGTTCCGGGGGAAGGATATTCTGATCATAAACCCATTGTTGAAGATGGCTTAATATGCTTTTTGCAAATAATTTGCCTGAGGCATCCAGAAGGGCAATCTGTCTAAAACTAGTCGGTACCTTTTTTATACAGAGGGACTATAATGCTCCCCTTCCAAGAGGGGGGGATTGTATTCATAAAAAAGCAATGTTTAAAAAGTGGCTCTAAAAAATCACCCCACACTTCTGGTTCCTTTTTAATTAGTGCAATCGGGATTCCATCCGGCCCTTGTGCGCCGGATGTTCATGCATTCTTTATATAACCTACCACATCCTTTCCTGACGGGGGGCCAAATTCAGTAAATTCAATAGACGCGGGTTTAACCCAATCTATCATCTCAAATGAAACTGGGCTGTTATTTCCATATAAGAGGGAGATTTACTCCACCCAGTCCTCTTCTGGAATTGGTATGGGTAGAGCCCTCTGCCTTGAATCGCAGTATTCCGCGATCAAGCGCCAATACTTTCTTGTGTCTTTGGCCCTTGCGGCTTCCCTCAGCCCAATCCACTTGTCATCAAGCTCCCTACTTTTTTCACAAAGCATAATACGTCTTTTCATTCGCTTAAGGTGATCGATTGCCCGCTGCCGGTCAGTGAGAAAAAGTATATGCTGTTTTCGGACAAGATGATTAATTGCTTGTTTTAAGGAAATCATATGAGAAGTTTCCTGTTTACACAGGCGAGGTACTGAAGTTATAGAACTTAATTAACAAATCTTCTCCATTTGGGCCTCAAAGAAGGGTATAATGTTAGAGTGAGTTAAACCCTGCTGTTCTACTTGGGCCATCTTCATAATTGAGCCTACTTCAAGGATGTTTTTTTGCGTCCAGAAAGACCGGCCGTTTGCTTTATTAAAAGAGGCCCTGCCCTGACCAGTATTCCCCACATCCAGTGTAGGTAAATCAAAAGCCACTGTCATGCCTACAATACTATGATCACTCCATATCGACGGGCAGACAAAAAGTTATCACAAGCCCCAAACATTTGGTAGGACACAATCGCATAGTCTAAAAGGCTCTGAATGTGTTGTGAGTGAAAGGTAAAATGTGCAGTTTTGTCGGCAGGCACTCTCCCATTTAAAATAACAAGATCTAAGCTTCTAATACAATCAAGCAGAACAAACCCCCGCTTATCTGTTTTTACTTTGTTTGGTAATGAAATCTCGGGAATGTGCCAAATTTCCTCTTTGTCTGTATTTGCATAAATCCCCGATGCAGAGTTCGAGATTTTGGCATTTAAATCCCCCACTAAAATCACTAGGGGGCATTCTTCCTTGATAACTATATCATGAATAAAAGAAAAAAATACACGCAAAAAGTGATCGAAATTTTTCCCAGGGGGGATGTATATGTTCGCCACGAGGAAAAATGAGGACCTGCCTGATTCTCCCAGACATGCCAACTTCACACATATACATAGGTTTGAGGGGTGGAGAAAAACCTTCTGGTTCCAATTAATAGAATTTTTAAGGAAAATCGAGACCCCCCCACTGGCATGACCCCTATCCGAACGCCTAGCATGGCAAGAGTAAACAAAATATCCATCACATTCAAAATCTTTGCAAGACCACGTTTCCTGTAGGCATATAATTAAAGGGTTCAGAATTTTCAAAGAATTCAATTTTGTTTCATTGGAACCCAAACCGGCCATATTCCAAGACAAGAGTAGCCCACCAAGGCTACCTCAACGAATCCCTCCTTACTGCTACTGACTGAGTATTATTCAGGGCTCTTGCAACCCAACTCCATTGGGCAGATTCATCTTCTATGTCTAAGGCCTGAGGGACAACTAGCACATTGGGCACAACATTTATTGAGCGCCCCCTCCTGTCCACGGAAACCACTATATCTTTAGAGTTGCCCACAGGATACTCAGTATCGGGGCCCAATGCGTTCAGCACCACTGATTTAATAGTCCTAGAAACGTTCAAATAATGGGTTTTTGGGCCCACATTTTGGTATTCCTCATATTCATTAACAGATGTTATATCGAGCTCTCGTTTTAAAAAGTGTTCACAATTTTTCAAGACCAAATTGGCCACTATCAGAGAACAAAAAGTGACCCTAGAATATGGGACAGTATCATGTACATTAATCATCACATTTAAAATATCTACATGGCACCCCTCGCCCACGTCGCCCGACAGCACAACCTCAACATCATCTCCTACGCCGACGACACCCAGCTGATCCTCTCCCTCACCAAAGACCCTCACACCGCCAAAGCCCACCTCCACGAAGGAATGAAGGCCGTCGCTGAATGGATGAGGACCAGCCGCCTGAAGCTGAACTCGGACAAGACGGAGGTCCTCATCCTTGGTTCCAACCCTTCAGCCTGGGACGACTCCTGGTGGCCAACATCACTGGGAACAGCCCCGCCACCCACCGACCACGTACGCAACCTAGGGTTCATCCTCGACCCCACCCTCTCCATGACTAAGCAGGTCAACGCCGTTTCCTCATCCTGCTTCCACATCCTCCGAATGCTCCGCAGGATCTTCAAGTGGATCCCCACAGAAACAAGAAAAACAGTCACCCAGGCCCTCGTCACCAGCAGGCTGGACTACGGAAACGCCCTCTACGCAGGAACGACGGCTAAGCTCCTGAGACGGCTGCAACGCATCCAGAACGCCTCTGCACGTCTTATCCTCGACATCCCCCGACGCAGCCACATCACACCCCACCTGAGAGACCTGCACTGGCTCCCTGTCAACAAGAGGATAACCTTCAAGCTCCTCACCCATGCACACAAAGCACTCCACAACTCCGGACCAGCCTACCTCAACAGACGACTCAGCTTCTACACCCCCACCCGCCAGCTCCGCTCGACCAGCCTCGCCCTCGCCACAGTCCCCCGCATCCGGAAAACGACCGCCGGCGGCAGATCCTTCTCCCACCTCGCCGCCAAGACCTGGAACACCCTCCCCACCAACCTCCGACAGACCCAAGACCTACTGGCCTTCAGAAGACTCCTCAAGACCTGGCTCTTCGATCAGTAGCAGCACCACCCCCCTCTTCCCCCAGCACCTTGAGATCCTCGCGGGTTTGTAGTGCGCTTTATAAGTGACATGATTGATTGATTGATTGATTGATTGCTTGCTATCAACTTTAATGCGTCTAGTTCCGAAAATAAACTGAGAATATAACCTCTGTTTACTGGTGTAGATTCATTATCAAATAGCCAGGTAAAATCCACCATGGGAGATAAGCTGGTCTGTGCCCCACTGGTGTCCTTTGGGGCATCTCTCCAGGGAATCCATAAAGGAACCCTATCCGTGAATCTGGCAACTTGTGTCCCACCGTGGTGTTGGGTTTTCGAATATGATGCCATATTAAGAATTGGGGCCTCAGTATTTCTATCAGATGGGAATGATGTCCCTATATGGGTTCTATTCAGCCCCGACTGCGGGCTAATTAGAGCTTGGAGCCCTCCCTCTGTGTTTCCTCCCAACCTGGGATCAATAGAATCTATGACCCCAGTCCCTGTCTGCAGTGGGGGACCCCATAACCCATTTGTATTTCCCTCCCGGTGGAACCACAAACTCATTGTAGGAAGGATAGATTACTTGGAGGGACTGTGACAACTGAGTTGGAAGAGGTACTCCCAATCCAGAGTCTCCCAGACTCCCAGTGAATGTCGTGGAGGCTCTGATGGGTTCTCTCAAATTACCATCTGCTAGTGATGTTTCAGGGCCTCCCTTCTCCTTTATTAAGTGGGTATCACTCTGGTTTTCCAGAATTCGAGAAAAGTGCAATTTAGACGCTTTCCGTCTAGAGAGTCGCCTCATTTTTTTATGTTTCTTTTTCATATTTTCCCCCTTGTGTTTTATTACTAGGCTATCCCTCTTACCTACTTTCTGTCCCCTCTTCCCTAACAGAGTAGGGGAGTACACCCGGGAGGTGGTTGGAGAGATTTGCACCTCCCCCTCCCCCTCCACCCTCCCTACCTGCTTAGTTTGCCTAGCATGGCCCCTGATTTTCCCGATTTCTCCCGCGCCCCCGATTCTACCCTTCATAAACAGAGGGAAGATTTTCAAGTTGGGCTTCTCTGAGGGGGGGACTCAATTCGGCCTCCTCGAATAATATATTTAAACATAACTCTTCCTTTTCAAGATTACATACAGGAGCCATGGGGGGCACTAGGAAAAGGGGGGTTCCTGCCTGTACAAAGGCGTCTCTCACCTCAACCGATGGGGGAAGTCGTACAGGCCTATCACTCGGCCATTCTCCCATCTGGGTGGGAATCATGGGGAAGGGTTTAGTGGAGATCGACTTATTTATCTTATGCACTTCAAATAACATTACGGAAATCATTTCCAATATGTGATCAGAACTCAGTACTGACTTTTCTAATAAGGACAATATGGAGTTTAATTTTTTTTCGATACAGACAAGATATTCTGAGGGCACACCCTCTCTCTCATTTCCCCATTTCTGTTGAGAATCAAGCAAGAATACATCATGTGTAGACTCCATAGAGGTACCAATCAAGTGACTTGTACTACAGTATAGGAGAGGCAAAGAGAGACGCCTAGGAGAAGAGCTTACAATTGGAGTGTTTTCTCCCATGTGACCATTCATTAACTGATTGTCCTTATACCTACAGTCAAAATGCTCACCCCAGCCCCTTTTTTGAGCTTCAATGTCAATGTCCGGGAGTGTAAAATCTTCCCCTTGCGGCAACTCTTCACATAGATTTGCCATCTCCGCCATAGGAGCACCAAGCTGAGCGTCCGATTGGGCTAGAGAAACAACCGGGTTAATCTCGATCATGCTATCATTCCGTGACTGCTTTGTCCTGTTTAATGAAATGGCTGACTGAATCTGTTGACTAGCAAGAAGGTTAGAGTCCAGAGGAGCACCAGGGGGTACGACAAACGGTTGCTCGCTGGAACCATCCTCCACTCTTTCGGTAATCTGATCCAGAGATCGAGGCCCTTCGTTAGACCGCACCTGACACCCTGCATGGCTCCCTTGGAGTATCAGCGAGTCCACAAGAGGCAATGAAGAGGAGGTTGAAGCAATTGAAGGCTTTACAGGATGAAAATTAAAAGTCTGGCCTTCTTGGACTACAGCTGCCACCTCAGGGTGAATCCGGGGCAATTTACGGAAAAAGCCAGTTATAACAGGGTGGGATTTATAGCAGAGATGCTGTAATTGCCTAGTGCCATTAAACGATCTTTTCAGTTTGTGACTTGGCGAGGAGGAGAGCACACGCCCTGAGCGCAACTTCCTAGAAGTCATCACGCTCTGGGTTTCAAGTTTGCTGGATTTCCGTGATTTTAGGAAGCCAGGTGAATCAGGCTAACCAAAATCAAGCAGAGATTCCGTGAACTGAACGTCCTGCTACTTAGTCGTCAATTATAAACTAAACAAAAATTGGCAGCCTCTGCTCACCGCGAGTTCAATTTGAGGCGATCAAGATAAACAAACAGTCACAGCCGAGATACTCTACGTAAACCTGAGAGGCAGGCAGCTACTAAGTTCAGCGTTTCAATGAAAAAAAAAAAAAAAAAGGAAGCAGCTGATCCGAAAGCCGTAGAAACGATACAATGTAGCGAGACAGACTTTTCTCGCACATCCATGCGTCCACCCCGCTGGAAAAGGGGAATCCGGCCTTGGCGTGTGAAATCCGATGTGCTTAACGAGTCCACGAGAGGCAGGCAGCCTCTCTCGGTAGCGCGTGAGCGCGCTTTCACAAGACTCGATATCAAAGCCTTGTTACTGGGAGATGAATCGGGACCACAGCGCAGAAGGGGCGAGACTCAGGCAAGCATGTCAGGATGCTCCTCACGAGTCTCTTGGAGATTTCCTCAGATGCCGCGCTGCTACAAAACAAGGTTCTCCAGGAGAAACAGGAAGTTGGTACGAGATCCTTGCCGCTATCCTCCTGCTCCAATGGCGTGGCGGGCCCTCTTCGTTCAGCCCGCTCCCCAGCCTCCCAACAGCTGCTCAAAACTCGAGCCGAGCCAAGCCGATGGGCTGAGGAGCCAGTAGGCAGGCAGGAAGCCACAACCAAAGCCTCAGCAGAATCCAGTGAGGCCGTTTAGAAGCAGGTAGAGCAGGGGCAAGAGGGCAGTGGACCGGGCAAATGGCCGGCAGCGTTCTCGGCAGCGTTCTTCGGCGTTTCGGCGCTCCCGCTGCTCCCGCTCACCACTGCTGCTGCTACAGCTCTCGGCGAAGAAGAAACTCCGGACAGGATACAACTCTCTCCACAGGAAACCTTGTCACTTCATCCCCTCCTTTGACAGAGCTCACTGTACCAAATGTTTCATCACAAGGCCTAGCACTAGGAGAAGCTAAAGAGCTGTGATGACTAAAGGCCAGTGCGCATCTGCATATGCAGTCCTCTAACAACCTACACACTACTCATTCGCTCCTTCAATTCCCCAGGTAGTACCCATACAGTCCAACAATCATCCTGTCACTTCCCATGCACTCCTCCAATCACCCATCCAGCACCATGTACTTATCCAATCACTCCGCCAATACCCAAGCACTTATAAATTCACCATGCACTCTCCTTGCAGTACTCTAATCATCCAGTCACTACCGATGTACTCATGCAATAACCCAGGCACTAACACATGCACTGCTACTATCCCCTGAGCACTACCCATGCAGTCCTCTAACCACCTAGACACTACTCATTCGCTCCTTCAATTACCCAGATAGTACCCATGCAGTCCAGCAATCCCCCTGTCACTCCCAGTGCACTCTTCCAATGACCCAGCCAGTACCATGTTCTAATCCAATCACTCTACCAATACCCAAGCACTTCAAAAATCACCATGCACTCTCCTTGCAGTACTCTAATCATCCAGTCAGTAGCCATGTACTCATGCAATGACCCAGGCACTAACACATGCACTGCTACAATCACCTGTGCACTACCCATGCAGTCCTCTAACCACCTACACACTACTCATTTGCTCCTTCAATTATCCAGGTAGTACCCATGCAGTCCAGCAATCACCCTGTCACTACCCATGCGCTCCTCCAATCATGTAGGCATTACCCTTGCACTCATACAAGCACCTATGTAGTACTGATGCAGTTATGCAATCACCCAGGCATTACCCATCCACTCATCCAATCAGACAAAAACTATCCATACACTCATAGAAGCACATACGTACTACTGATGCACTCATGCAATCACCCTGAAACTACCTATGCAGTCTTCCAATCACTCAAACACTACCTATGTACTCATGCAATAACCCAGGCACTACTGATACACTCACCCAAACACTATTGATACAGTTTTCCAATCACCCAAGCACCACTTATATACTAATACAAACAGCCAAGCATTACCCATGCACTTATGCAATAATCCAGGCATTACCCATCCACATGGCCTAATATACAGGCACTACTCATGCACTTATGCAACCACCCAGGTATTACCCATACACTCGTCCAGTCACGCAGGCACTAACCATGCACTCATCCAATCACTCAGGCACTACCAAAGCACTCATGCAATCAGCCAGGCACTACCAATTCACTCATTCAATCACACAGGCACTAGTGATGCACTCATGCAATCACTTATGCACCACCCATGCACTCTTTCAATCACTCAAGCTCTACATATGTACTCATGCAATCATCCAGGCATTACCATACACATATTGCTCTTTTTTTAACAGAGTAGGTGGTTCTAAACAGAACAGTTTTTTTCTTCTTTTTTCAATTTTATAATTGTTTTGTGTTTTTTTAACTATTTTGTAATTTTTTTGGGTGTTTTTTAAAAAAAAAGGGAAAACAACAAAACAAACTGTCCAACTTTGCAATTAAATTATCATTGCAAGAAAAAATGCAAAAAAAAAATTTAACAAGAGTGGTTTCTTGCGGCAGAAACCACAGCATCAACAGACTGCTCGCCATAACAAACTACAGTCTTGCACTTGATGCAGCGCTGTTCTAAGTTTGCGAACTCTGGACGGATGTCAAGTCCACGGTTTGCTGCAGAGGTGCTCGGTCCAGCAGTTTGGTCATCATGCTGCTCTGCTTCCTGGGCGCGACGATGTTGCTCGCGGGCTAGATGACAAGGATGCAGTGTCTGCAGGTGCTTCATCATACTGGAAGTGCCGCAGGAATACTTCTTTTCACTTCCACGTGAAAAGACCCTGGAACATAGCGTGCAGCTAACTTTCCTTGCATTAATCCTTGTTTTCCCCCTCAGGAATCGTAAAGAAGGTCCATATCACAGACTCCTTCCTCTTCTTCACTGGTTCCTCCAACGCTTCTTCTTCTGTTGCCAAATTGACAGTTTCAGATGAAGAAGCCATTTTTGAGTTGTTCAAAAAACACCAAAAAAATGTACAATCTAGAAAAAAAACACAACAGGTGTGTCTCCTAGGATGCAGTCAAAGGAATGAGAAAAAAGGGAGGGGGACCTTCACATTCTAGAAACAAAACCTTGTAAACCAATGAAATGCTTTCTTTTGAAATCACATGGGGTTCGTGCACCCGGCGCGCACCCGGCGCGCACCCGGCGCGCACCTGGCGCGACTTAAGAAAAATGTATTTAACAATAATATAACTTTATTCCAAATAGAAATATATCAATTTTATAATTACTTTAGATAATCTCTTCCTTTAAAACACACACTAAAGTTATATACCTATACTTTTAAAACATAAACATTTGATGGGAGTCGCGCACCCGGCACGACCACATATGTATGTGACATTACGCGGGGCCGGACACCGCGCACCCGTCGCACACCACACGTGCATCCATCGCGAAGTTCGGAAAATATACTTAACACTAATATACCGTTAATAAAATTACTAATATATGCTTCTTCAAATTAGTTTATATAATCTCTTGGTTTAAAACACATATTAAAGTTATATACATATACTTTTAAAATAAAAACATTTTACGGGAGTTGCGCACCCAACGCGACCTCATACGTACGTGACGTAACGCGGGGCTTGACACCGTGCACCCGTCACATATCAAACGCGCATCCTCCATGACTTTACCAATATGGCGGCTGGAATCTGCGCACACACCGAGGTAGGTACACGATCGGTACGCAACTCCACTTTTTTGCATAAAAAAAGAAAAACATTATATGATTTTTACAACAAATAAAAACTAATGTAAAAATATTTTTAACATATAACAGTTACAAAACATCATTTAAAAAACCTTTGAAATTCACTGAAAAAACCAAAGGTTTCAGAGACGTTATAGGTAGAAATTTGCATTTTAAAAACCTTTGAAATTCACTGAAAAAACCATAGGTTTTAGGCACGTTATAGTTAGAAATTAGCATTTAAAAAACCTTAGAAATTCACTGAAAAAAACCACAGAGTAGGGGTTTTACACACCTTATATATAGTTAACGTGCATTGTAAAGGCATGCGTCGTAAAGGTATATGTGCGATAAAGGTATATGCATGGTAAAGGCATGCTTTATAAATGTATGCTTTGTAATGTCATACAAACTTTCTCACCAACTTTCCCATCCAAACTAAACTGATGCCCTCCAACCTCTACTGTCAGCAATTTGTCCCTAATTCTAGCAGAACTCAATGTGTATCTGGTTTCTTCTGTCTTTTTGGTTTACAATGTATGTACATGAAATAGGACAAAGAAACCAATGAGGCTTAGCAATAATAAAGCTAGACAAGGTATGTATTCAATTAAACAGTTTTTAACTGCATGAGAAGTGAAACGAAGTTAGGTTATTTTAAGTTATTTAATATTCCATGTGTCTCATCTTGGCAAACTATTAGCATAAATGTTTTGACTTCGGGCATCCAGTCTGAGGCTTGCAAAGGGAGACACAATTATAGGAAGATAGATTTGCAAAGACAAGTAGAGGCTGATATTGCCAGAGGAGAGGAGAAAGCACTCGCACTTTGCCCTGCACAGGGGACTCCATCCCCCTATGGCCACAATGCCAGGAGGCGCCCACGTGACCCCTTGATGCGCCGGAGGCGCTTAAGAACAGTATTGGGCTGCCGTGGCGCTGGAGCCCATTATTGCCAGAGGAGAGGAGAAAGCACTTGCACTTTACCCTGCACAGGGGACTCCATCTCCCTACGGCCACTGCGCCAGGAGGCGCCCACGTGACCCCTTGCTGCGCCGGAGGTGCTTAAGAACAGTCTTGGGCTCCCGTGGCATGGGAGCCCGTTATTGCCAGAGGAGAGGAGAAAGCACTCGCACTTTGCCCTGCACAGGGGACTCCATCCCCCTATGGCAGCCACGCCAGGAGGCGCCCACGTGACCCCTTGCTGCGCCGGAGGCGCTTAAGAACAGTCTTGGGCTCCCGCGGCGTGGGAGCCCGTTATTGCCAGAGGAGAGGAGAAAGCACTCAAACTTTGCCCTGCACAGTGGACTCCATTCCCCTACAGCCACTGCACCAGGAGGCGCCCACGTTACCCCTTGCTGTGCCAGAGGTGCTTAAGAACAGTCTTGGGCTCCCGCTGGCGCAAGACGCGCGCAGGCGTGCCCGGGCCGTACCCAGGCCGGGCCTATTCTCTTGGAATTTTGGTTTATCTTTCTTTTATATATTTTTTTAAACTATTTTACCAGGAACCAGCTCTATGAAACTGCGAGAAGGTAAAACATTTTCTTTTATTTGTACTGTCAAGGTATTTGGCATCATGAGAAAATGAAAAGTTACCCCTACATCCAAGACAGTGGGCACAACTTTGGACGAATATCTTCAAAAGGCAGTAGGGGCCTTATCTAAGGAAATAGAAATTGCTGAGTGAAGACTTTCACTAGCTCCCCGCCCAGCTATTGTAGTCCCAATTGTTTCTCAAGTAATTACTTCGAAACTTGTTACGGTCCAGAGACCACCCCCTCCTTTATCTCCAACTGTAATTATTTCAATTCAGCATGTTACACATACACTCATTGAAGGGGCTGATCTAACATCTTGTCCAGAGGCGACAGCTCCTGTACTGCCAACTGCTGCTGGAGGGAAACGTAAACGAACAGACGTGGTGGGGGGAGAGTAAAATAAAAAGACACTCACCAAGGGTTAAGAGAACCAAGCAAACTCACCTAGTCGGAAATACTTCTAGGACTTGTTCAGGTGGAGGGAAATGCAGTGTAACAAATGAACTTGATAATACTGTTGAGAAATTTAGTAGAATTATACATGAGGCCCTGACACCCATCCTATCTAGACTAGCCTGTATTGAGGATCATCTTGCTCAAATGGTGTCGGGTTTAGGTAGTAAGACAGCAATTAACAAACAACCTGATAATGTTTCCTGTCCAAGAAACTTAAATTTGAAACACCATGAGGTAATCCCCAGTGTCCTGACGAATGGCCCGACCTCCTTGAGCTTACCATCTTCTGCAAATGGCCATGTCCCGAGTACAGAGCCCCTTCTTCATAGTGCCAGTATTAATTCTTTGGCCTTTACAATACAGGATTCAACTTTGGCTGGGAACCCCCGTGGGAATATTGAAAACCCGGGTCAGGGGGTCATAAATCGGCCAAGATTGACCATGAAAGATAGGGGTAAATCTTCATGTGGGATTTTAAACGCTACTGGTTCAGTGCAGGATTTAAAAAACGGGAGGGGTGCACAAGACGTCCTAAACTTACCACCGGAATGTACACAATATATTGTGATTTTGAAAGGAGTGCCCTGTCTGGCTCCTGGCCAGCAAGAAACTTGCCAAAGCCTTATTAACAAATCGGCTCACTGGTGCCATAAGAAAATCTCGCCGAAGCTAAATTGGTCTGAAAAAATTATAATGGCTAGGCAAGTGAGCTGGCTAGGTTACACGATTAAACACAGGGTAGGGTACTGTGTCGTGCTTAATTTTAATAATGCATGGTGTGCTCATTTTGCCCTAACGCATTCAAGAGATTTGCATGGTGATTCAATAGAAATCCACCCTTTGGGTTCTTTTTACCCCCCATATCATGAAGCTATAGTTAGAAAACTCCCTGTATGGATGGATTCAAATTTATATCCTTCTATACCGCCTCCGTCATTCGTCCACCCTAATCGGTTTGATGCTCTTTCAGGGTTGACTGAAATTGACTGGCTATTTGGGTGTCCTAGCCAATCAGCTGCTCTATTTGGGCTGGGTATGTATTGTAATACTCAAGGGAGAGAAATTTATTTAGACGAACACAGTAATAGGGGCCCGATGGATTTACTTGAATCCCCCTCCTCTAGAAGAAATACTAGCAGGGAGAACCAAGATAAAGAAGTAGTCTACCCACCACGCAATAACCTGACTCCAAATGTCATTACTTCTAGTCAGGTGCCATACCTGTCTCCTATCGTAGTTGAGCAAGCTATGGATGACAAACCTGAGGGAGTGGTAAATCAAGGTCACATAAAGGCTCCAATCGAGACCTCTATCGGTCAAGTTCCGCACTTGTTTGTTACCTTAGGTGAACAAACCACGATTGATGAGTCGGTGGGATTGGTTAACCAGGGTTACACAAAGGCTTCATTAAAATGTATTTCATTGAACATAGCAGGAATTCATTCCAAAATGACTGATGAGGTGTGGCTAAATTATATTAGAGGCTTTGATGTTATTTGCCTACAGGAGACGTGGTATAGGGAAGACATAGCGTTGAATGGTTACTGTTCTTACACGGTTCATGCAACACCTTCCCCAGCGGGAAGAACTAAAGGAGGGTTAGTGGTGTTGATTGCAGTTAAATATGAGGCCATAAAAATCACCCCTGTTGTTACATCTCCCTGGTACCAATTAATTCTAATTGCTAACATGTTACAGGTCAAGCTTTTAATTGTGAACTGGTACTACACTATTTTTAACCAAAACAATTGTCAGGTTATTGAGGCTTTGCGGGCTGAATTTAACAAAACCTCTGAGAAATGGCAACCACTATGCATCCTTTGGGTAGGTGATTTTAATTCTTCTTCCTGCCCACATAGTTCCAACCATGCTTGTGGGCTGTTAAACACAGAGGGGCAGCCCCTCCCGCACTTCATTCATACTCCCCAGGGTGAGGCACTAAACCCTATTATTATGGAAAACGATTTGGGCTTCATTAATGATTTACCTAGTAACTGCCTAATACAGTGTCCCACCTATCTTGGAGGGGGTAAGGAAAGCTTTATTGATTTTATGTTCATCTCATGGAAGTTCTTAACGTTTGTTGATGATTTTAAGGTGGAGCCAAACAATGCTAGCGACCATAATCCCCTGATAGCTACTCTTAGTATAATAGCCCAGTCTGGAAAAGTTGATGATTGTCTTATACATTTTAATCCTAATAAAGGGGTAAGACTCAACTGGAGCAGAGTAAATCCATCTGAATTTGAGGCAAAAACCGTTATAGCCAACTATGACTCAATCATGAGGTGTCTCCATTATGGTTTGTTCCCAGCCGAGATCATCCGTGACTTTGAACTGATATGCTCAGATATAGCAAAAAACCTGACCAAATCAATTAAGGCCAGGAATCTCCCTGAGACAAGGTGGTTTAATGCTGCTTGTTCAAAAGCTCAAAAAATACTAAAATCGGCTCTCCGTGCTAATCCTCGTGACTGGGCACAAATTAAAAACACCAGGAAGTTTTATAAAACTATAGTTAAGCAGAGGAAGGAAGAACTAAGGTCATTAGCCTGGGAAGACCTGGAGAGAGCTAGCTCCCTCAAAGACTCCAAAAGCTTCTAGGAGGTTATAAATCATCCCTTTTTTACAGAAGAGGTGAGGAAGATAGATTCCTTGATCCCAGGGGAGGCTTGGGAAACTCATTTCGCGGCCATATTTAATCCTTATGGCCAACATCTAGAGGCTTCAAGTGGGGATCTGTCCTTAACCTCAACCTCGGCTTCCAAGTTAAGTTCATCTATCTCAGTGGCAGAGGTTGAGGAATCCTTAGCTAAAGGAAACTGCATGAAAGCGCCAGGGGCACTGATGGAGTCCCTTTAGATCTTTTTAAAAGTAATACCCAGCTATGGGCCTCATTGCTGACCAATGTCTTTAAGGCAGTGATTATTGGCCCAGTCCCAGTATCCTGGAGAGAGGCCGTCGTTGTCCCCGTATACAAGAAAGGGAATCGAAGTGACCCCGCCTGTTATAGGCCAATCTCCCTTATTGACGCTACGGCAAAGCTGCTGGGGGGGTTGTCCTTGTCCGACTAGAAACATGGGCGATAGACAATAGAGTGATGGCAAGGTCGCAATATGGCTTCAGGAGAGGGATGGGCACCACCGAACAGTGCCTCAACTTGTCGCTGGTTATGGGCAAGTACATGAGGGCCAGGAAGGGTTCTATCCACCTGGCCTTCATGGACTTGTCCAGTGCTTTTGACACTGTAAACCGGGAGAAGTTGTGGGCACTTATGGGGAACATGGGCGTGGAGGAGGCTTTGATCTCTCTTCTCCGCAGGCTCCATGCATCAACTTCTGTTGTGATAAGATATGGCCCCCAAGGGGAAAAAACTAGGCCCATATCCTCCACGGAAGGTGTACGACAGGGATGCATCTTGGCCCCTTTTCTTTTCTTATTTTACACCAATTTATTAGAGGCCTATTTAATTGATAAAGAAGTTGATTGTCTGCGTATTGGAGGCACACAGGTCCCGCTACTCTCCTATGCGGATGACACCGTGTTAATGGCCCTCACAGCACTTGGCATCCAAAAACTGCTCAACGCATTCACAGATTTTATGTTGGCTCTTGATCTAAAAGTGCATTTTGTAAAATCGTATATTATGGTGTGTGGTCCGAAAATTACAAAAACAAGGAAATATATGGTGGGAGACAAGAGAATTGATAAACTGAATAATTTTAACTACTTAGGGAATGTTTTTAATAATAGGCTGAGTTGGGATTCGCTCGTCACAGCAAGGGCACACCAAGCAGGTAGGGTAGTTGAGGGGCTTTTCCGCTTGGCCAGGAAGCTGGGTCATAAGCCAGTGACTGAGCTGGTTACACTTTATAAAACCAAATGTGTGCCTGTTGTAACATATGGGGCAGGAGTGTGGGGATAACATAACAGTCAACAACTACAAGTTATGGAAAATATGTTTATTAAAAGACTATTGATGACTCCAAATAGTGCCCCTACGATCTTCTGTCGTCAAGAACTGGGGCTCGATTTTGTAGAGGACTGCATAGAAATTGCCCCCCTGCTATTAAGGGCCAAAATGTGGTTGTCCGAAGAGCTAGTGTTCTCCAGAGAGTTTATTAAGGATTATATTTCTCTTGATGGAGCACTTTCTATCCCTTGGCTCCGATTCGTAAAGGACAGTTTCTGTAAGCTAGGTTTGGGAAATTATTTTGATTCCCCAGGAGCATCCCTGAAAATGCAAAAAATATTATAAAAGAGGTCCATTCTGCAGGGGCGAAGATATCCCATTCCCACTGCGGCGTAACAGGCCACTTTCATTTATCTCCGAATCAACAGCAATTTTACTTAACTTTTACGATAAATGTACAGACTTGATTTTATCTAACTAGATTACGCTTACTTACCCTGCACTTTTTGGTGGCTTTCCCAAAACAATCAGGGTGGGAAGATAAACTGGAGCCTTGCCCTTGTGATAATTTGGCAGCTCAGAGCACTGTGCACTTTATGCTATTTCGTCCCCTCTACAAAGAGCCAAGACAAAGATTTTTAGTTCCGATTTTAAAAGAGATTAGGCCGTGTTCTTATATTGAAGGATTTTATTATTTATCTTTACTGGCCACTTACGATATATGCACTAGGGTTTCCAACTATATTAAAGTAGCCATGGCGATTAGGAAACGGTATTAGCCATTACTACTAAAGCCGATTAGTGTGATTCTCTAAACATATAAAAATAAGCACTGATGTATTTTAATGGAGGTAGCCGCATGCCATAATTGTGATAAGTGCCTTGTAATACAGATTGTAATTTTATCAGAAGATTGTTTTAAGGTGTATTTTTCTCTCGCATTTTATATAATGAATTGACGTGTATAAACTGCTTACTATGCTACTTTGTATTTTGTTTCAAATTCTTTTTATTGATTTGTAAAGTCAACACATAGAAATAGCACAATTGCAACATTTTCCATATAAGCCAAGAGTAACAGATAGCACATGAAGGTTACAGCTTATTCACAAGATCTGTGGCAAGCCAGGCCTACATGTAGGAGCGGTTGTAGCATGTCACAATTGGTATCCTGCAACATTTCTTTTACCATACCTCTAAGCAGAGGAACAAAAGATAAGAAAAAAGGAAAAAAGAAAACCTAAGAGAAACAAGAGCAACAATATAACATTGATGTCATGATGCATATGTTGCTTTAATGCTCAGGAGAGGAGAACGTCCGACCCAATGAAGAGACCACGTCCTAGAAGTAGGCCCCTGTCTGCTCCCCGTGAGGTCATATATGAAACAAATGGAGGGCTCTCAGCAGTGGAGCGCACGCCGCCAACGGGAGCCCTTCCGATAAATAACCCACCAGCGGAGACCAAATATACTCGAACCCTTTCCTCGAGTCTTCCACAATGTCGGTCATGCGCTCCATAGCCAACGCCCTCCACAACCGCGCGTGCCATTGAGTTAGAGATGGTGCCTCTTGTTTCTTCCATTCGGCTGCCACTGCCATTTTTGCCGCCCCCAAGCAGAGCCACATAACCGATCCATCCCCTTGCGTTTGACGTTGCAGGGTTGGATCTCTCACCCCCAGCAGTTTGTGTTCCAGTGAATTTGGGATTGGGTAACCTAAAATGAGTTTGATTTGGGACAGGATCTCCTTTCAAAATGGCTGTATGGTGGGACAGTCCCACCAGATATGACGAAAGTCGCCCAACAAACCGCACCCCCACCAGCATCTATCAGACGAGTTGGGGAAGATCTTGTGAAGTTTCTGGGGGTATTGGTACCAATCGTACATGATTTTGTAGTGAGCCTCTCTAAGAAACATCGAGTGATTGAATTTGGTTATGTCTCTACACAAGTGCTCCCACTGTTTTTCCGCTACAGGGGTGCCTAGGATTGTGTCCCAAAAGTGTTTTTTTGTCGCTGGGTCGACCTAGGGCTCAGCGCCTGAATGAGGGCATACAGGAAGGAAATGCAGCTCTTGGAAGTGGACCCAGACCTGGCAAATTTCTCTAGGGGGAGCAGGTCTCTGGTAGCGGCCTGCCGCACCAGAGGTTGCTGTACCCAATGTTTAATCTGCAAGTAGTGGAATTCCTCCTTGGCAGTCAGAGTAAATTGTTTCATGCATTCTCAGAAGGTGAGTAATTCCCCCCTGCTGAACAAATCGGAGATCATGAGACAACCCCCTACCCCCAATGCCTCGAAAGGGCCTTTGTGAAGCGCTGGGGGTCAATGCAGCGTTAAAATGTATGGGAGTGTAGGGAGACGGAAAAGTAGTCAATTGTACCCTCTTAGTGAGGTCATCCCAGACACGTAATGTGGTAGCTGTGGGCGTACTAAAGTAGGCATTGGGCGGTCTATCATGTTTTGGCTTCCATAGGAGGTCCCAGATGGTCCTGCCTGTTACCTGCCTATCTATGTGAAGCCAGTGCTTCTCAGAGGCTCGCAGCGACCACTCAGTAAGTACTCGCAACTGAGCGGCCCTATGGTACCCCAAAAAGTCCGGCAGAGCCAGACCCCCCTCCCTGCGTGGTCTAATGAGAAGGCGATGGGACAGGTGTGCCCTCTTTCCCTGCCAAATGAATTTAGTGACCATCTGTCGCAGCTCCCTGAAAATACCTTTTTCTATCTGTATAGGTAGCCCCTGAAAGAGGTAGAGCAAGCGGGGGAGAGCATTCATCTTGATGGCATTAATCCTACCCATCCAAGAGATATATGCGGCACTCCATTTATCCAAGTCGGCTTTTAACTGTCGCAGTAGGGGGGTAACATTGGCCTTATATAGGTCTGAGACATGGGAAGTGAGCTTAATGCCCAGGTAGGTGATTTCCTTGGCTGTGCAGCAGAAGGGCGTCGCCCCCTCCACCTGTCACCACTCCTCTCGGGATAAAGTCAAATTAAGTAAGAAGGACTTAGCCAAATTCACCCTGAATCCCGCTACTTTCTCGAACAGGGAAAGCCCCGCCTGAACAGCCGGAAGAGAGGTCAATGGCTCCGCAAAGTGCGAGATCTTATGCTGTGCCAAACCGCACCCCCCCCGTATGTCGGGGTGCTCTCTCATTTTATGCGCTAGGGGTTCAATACAAAGGGCGAAGAGCAGGGGAGACAACGGACACCCCTGTCTCGTCCCCCTCACCAGACTAAAGGAGTGCGATGTGCCATTGACCAGGACTCGGGAGTTGGGGGGAGTGATAATTGGCACGAATCATCCCTATAAAGGTCTCACTAAACCCAAAGCGTTGCAGCGCTGGAAATAAAAAGGTCCATTCCACGCGGTCAAAAGCTTTCTCCGCGTCTAGCGAGAGAAGAGCCGCCGGGATGCTTTTTTCCGAACCTTTTCCATGATATGGATGATGCGCCGCAGGTTATCATGGGTCTGTCACCCCTTAATGACCCCTGAATGGTCTGGGTCAATGAGGCCTGGGAGTACGTTTTCTAGACGAGTAGCTAACATGTTTGAGTAGATCTTGGCATCCAAATTCAAAAGGGCTATCGGGCGGGAAGAGGAACAAGCTTTGGGGTCCTTCCCTGGCTTTTCAATCACCGCAACAAGTGCCTCCCCCATAGTGGGAGTGACCTGCTGTGTAGATGCAATAACGTTAAACAAAGTTGCTAAGTAGGGGGCTAGATCCGGTGCAAAGGTGCGGTAAAAGTGTGCAGTGAACCCATCAGGTCCTGGTGCCTTCTGTAATTTGAGCGCGTCTATAGCGTTCTGGACTTCCTCAGTTGAGATAGGTTTGGCCAGGTCCTCATTGGTATTTGACGCGACCTGTGGGAGGTCCAAGGGGTCCAGGTAATCCGCTTGGTCCTGCGACCGTGGTTCCTCCGAGGGATATAGGGTGCGATAGAACTCCCTGAAGGCATTGGCCTTCCCCTCTTCCGTCATGTGGGAGACACCCGCGTCATCCACTATTACTTTGATGTACTCCCTTTCCTGTTTGGCCCGTAATCGGTGTGCTAATCATGAGCCCACTTTGTTCCCCCCCTCATATCCACTGGCCTGCAGCCGCAAGATGGTTTTTTCCGCCCTGTTAGTAAATATGGCCTGCAGCTTCCCTTTGAGGGATGTTACTCTCCGTAATGACAGTGCCGATGGACCCTCCTTGTGCGCCTTCTCTGCGGCCTGCAGTTCCCTTTCTAGCATGAGTCTCTCCTCTCTCTGCTGGGTTCTCAGGGTATTGGCCAGTTCTATACATTTACCCCGGACGACAACCGTAAAGGCGTCCCAGGTGGTGGCATGGGAGGTGAGCTCGGTATCATTATTCGTGAAATAGTCCTTAATAGTTTGTCTGAGTTCGTCCCGCAGGAGTCTATCCCTGAATAGAAAATTAGGGAAATACCAGCGTGCATGCTTTGATCGCGGCGCCGGCCAACTAAGGGTCATCTCGAGAGGAGCGTGGTCTGACAGACATATCGGGTGGAAGTGGAACGGCAAGATCGTGGGGAGCAGAGATTGACTCACGAACAAGTGATCAATTCGGGAGTATGTCCTGTGTTAATGGGAGGAATAGTCACACACGGTGGGATTATTCTCCCTCCACATGTCCACCAAGCCCAGGTGTTGAATTTGTGACCTCAGCGCCCTACCAAAAACTCCCCCCGCCGCCCTGTGTGGGTGAGTCGTGACTAGACCCAGATCCCAGATGAGATTAAAACCCCCCAGTAGGATTATGTCCCCCCGAGCAAAGTTCTCCAGACTCATGTGGAAAGAGAGGAGAAAGTCCTGCTGGCCTGCATTGGGTGCGTATATTACTGCGAACGTGCACAACTGTCCTCTCAAGTCCCCCCGCACCATTAGGTATCTCTCTGCTTTATCAAATTTTGTGTTGTGATGCTGGAATGGGACCCCCGCATGAAAAAGGAGCGCCACCCCATTCTGTTTTGAGGCGTGAGAGGATCTAAAAATGAGAGGGTAAGCTTTGAGTTTTAGACGGTGTTCGTCAGTTTTTTTTAGGTGCGTTTCTTGAAGTGCCGCCACTTGAATATTGTGGTCTAGTAAAGTAGAATTAAGACCCCTAACGTTCCATGTTATGCTACGCACTGCCATACTTATCAGGTTGGGTACCAGTCCCTCCCCCTTAGTCTCCCCACTCTGGTTCTCACCCCTTCACCCCCTCCCCCGACCCTGCAAGTGTAAAGCGGTGCAAAGAAATCATGACATCGAACTTGTGCAACATAACAATACAAACAAGAACTATGAGTTCGGAGATTCCCCATCGCAGAGGGGAATCCCTTTACAAAAAACTCCAGGAGCGAGGCCACTTCCGCTCCCTCAGCCACATCATCCTCAACATTTAAGGCATATGCATAATTGAGCTTTACCGCTACATAGTGATTAGCGCACCTCTTTCCTCCCTTGTATTAGCTGCTCAAATCTGTCCATGCAGGCTTCTCCACACCCTTCAGGATTAGTGCAAGTCTTCCGCCCCACCAACCCTCCATCTGATACCCCCTTACCGCACCAGTGGCGGGGATTGTTCTGCTCCACTGACAGAGGGGACAGTCCAACCATGGGACCCACAGTTCACCAATATCAGTTCGGAGTTTTCTTGTTCCCGCGTCCCGCTTGTCGCCATGGACCACCTCGTGGTCACACAAGCAGCTGTTCCCCCTCGATGACCCTTGAAGATGCAGCGCTGTTAGGCGAGGAGATCTTGATTCCCATGAGGTCAGCCGCCTCCGCCAATTCTGTACAATGAAGATGTTTGTTGTCCCATTGGAAGGCGATCCCAAATGGATATGTCCATCTGTACTTGACCTTCTTCTCTTTTAGGATGTCTGTGATCGGTCGGAATTGCTGCCATCTCGCCAGCGTGGCCTGGGCCACATCCTGATAGAGCGTGCACGTGGCATTCTGGAAGGTGACCTTGTTGGTGATCCTTGCCTTTTGTAGGACCGATTCCTTGACCTTGAACGAGCTGAATTTCGACAGGATGTCACAAGGCCGCCGATTCTCCCCCGGAAGCCGCAGCCCCACTCTGTGTACTCGTTCTAATCGGACTTCAGGGCCATCTTCCCCCATGACAGAGGAGAAAAGGCCCACCATGAATGCTTCAAGGTCCGGTCCCTCGCATCCTTCCTCCAGGCCTCGGACTCGGACTCGGATGTTGTCTCGGCGGGACCGGTTTTCCAAGTCCTCGCATTTGAGTAAGGTGGCCCACAACTGACCGCTCAGGTCCACTGAGCTTTCTTCCAAGGGTTTCAAACGCTCGGTCAACTCCTGGTATTTCACCTCGAGGTCCAGCGTATGGGTGCCCCCTGAATCGACGTCCGCCTGTAGAGACACCAGTTTCTCTCTCATCTCCGCTCTGAAAGAATTAAAGGAGGCATCCATATCTGCTTTGATGTCTGCACGAAGCTCTTGTTTGAAATCCCGTAGGGAAGCCAGTAAGCCCTCTCTTGTGAGCGCCATGGCGCTTTTAGGAAGTGCCGTCTCCTCATCTGGCGTCCCCACACCTGCAGTAGCTAAATAGTTGGAGACTTTGTTGTTGGGTGCCTTTTTCGGTGGCATAAGGGGACACGCTCTATGGCCAGCTCTTGGCCGCCCCTCTTCCTGCGTCAAACCAGTCCGGACTCTCTCAGGGGACGTGGGGGTACGATTCTGCTCCTCCGCCCCCTCCAGAAGCTCCCCGGGCTCTGCCCTCGGCGACTGTGAGGGCTGCTGTGATAGCCCACTTGGTCTCCCCCTGGTTAGTGTGTCGTCCAGTACATCCCGTGCTCCTTCTCAGCTGGCCGGGATCTCAGGGTGGGCGCTTCTCAGACCTCTTCCTCCCTTCAGGCCTCATTGTAGGGGGGAACGGCATTCCTACTTCCTTGCTGCTCACTGGGCCTGCACACTATCATCAGCTCGTAAAGGCGGCCATCTTGAAGTCAGGCGCCAGACGACCAGAGCTAGAGAATGGGCCCTGTCCCACAGCCCGCGGGCCTCTTCAGGAGCGGGGATCCCCACTCAGGGGCCCTCGCCCGCGTCACACCGCTAGCCTAGCCCCCAGCCGGTAAGTTGTGCCTTCAATTGTAATCAGGAGACCCAGGAGCCCTGCGCAGCTGGCGGCTCTCAACCAGGTGATGGAGCCCGCTTGCTGGGTATCGTGCGCGGTCCCCCCGACCACAATGGGGGACCCCTGCTGCACCGCTCGCCTTGCGCTCCCCCTGGGGCACTCACTCTTTGATGTTCGCTGCTCCCGGTGGGGAGATCCTCCAGCTCCTAATGGGTTTGTTCTAGGGGAGGTTTGGCTCCTGTGGCGCCTTGCCGCAGCCCCTCGGGGACACACCAAGGGTCACATAGGAGAGCTCCACTGCTCCGCTTATCATTCGGGCCGGCGAGGCCTCCCCATTACTGCCATTTGCTGCGCTCGGCAGGAAGAGTCACCATTTTATAAAGTTCGGGGTCCGCTCCAAAGCGAGCGCGGCTCCGCTGTCGCCGCACTCCCGCACCTCAGGGGCACACAACAAGTCGCAGAGGGGCCCCCAGCAGTACCAGGATCATTACTGTCCAGCGGGGGTTCACCGTGACTACCTCTCAAAGCTCTTGGCAGGGAGACCTGCCATTTTGCGATGAACATCCCGAGAAGGACAGGGCTCCGCTGGTGCCTAAATATTGCGCTTCGGGGGCTCCTCGGGTCACGGAAGCGGACCCTTGCTGTTTACTCACGCCTGGCTGCACCGTGGGATGGTCAGGGTGCACTCTGAGTCACCTCAGTTCATGTTCTTAGTGGAGCCTGGGACGGAGCCGGTCGTAATCACGTCCGATCGGCCATGTTGGTTGGCCACGCCCCCTACTTTGTATTTTGATCACTGAAATAACAGTTTGTTATGATGATTTTATGAACTTTTATGGTTTTTGTATGAAACCGAATAAAGTTAGTTTGACTAACTGATTTGCAAAGAGAGATAGTGCTGAAACAATAGAGTTGCTAAGATAGATGTATAGATAGATAGGGTTTCATAGATAGATAGATAGATAGATAGATAGATAGATAGATAGATAGATAGATAGATAGATAGACTGAGTTACCGCCAGGTAGATAGATCAACAGGTAAAAAGGTAGATAGAGAGTAGATAGATAAACAGACGGGTTGCTAGATAGACAGCCTGGTAGATAGTTAGACAGACAGGTGGGTAGACAGGTAGATAGAAAGACAGATCAAACTGATAGATAGGGAGACAGACAGAAAGATAGATAGGGTTGTAATGTTTGACAGATATAGATAGATAGGGTTGCTAAGATCGATATAGATAGGGTGGCTTAGATAGATAGACAGGCAGACTGATAGAGCTGTAAAGATAGGTAGATAGATAGATAGGTAAATAGATAGACACATAGGTAGACAGGTAGGTAGACAGATGAACAGGTAGACGGACGGATAGTTAAGACTGGTAGATTGCTAGAAAGGTAGATAGGCAGATAAGCAGAGCTGCAAAGATAGATAGATAGATAGATAGATAGATAAATAGATAGATAGATAGATAGATAGATAGATGCACCGGCTGACAGGTAGATAGATGTCCAGGTAGGTAGAGAAACTGACAGGCAGATAGCCAGTTAGATAAGCAGGCCAGCAGGTAGGTAGGTAGGTAGATAGATAGACATGTAGGTAGACAGAGATGTAGATTGAAAGACAGATAAGTCTGTTAGGTAGGTAGGTAGGTAGGTAGATAGATAGATAGATAGATAGATAGATAGATAGATAGATAGATAGATAGATAGATAGATAGATCAGACTAAATGGCACAGATTTAATTAGCAATATACTAGTTAAAAGTCTGTATAAGCATGACATGCAAGAGCACTGAAAGCAAAGTTGAAAGCCATGTAAGCCGGACAAACCAGCTAAATTTGTTTACAAGACTAATCGTAGTCTTCAATTAAAATAAATACCTGCGTGACATACAAGAGGGCACTTCATTGTGTGCATACGAAAAAGGGGATTCATTTATGAAGAACATTTTCAAATGGACACCATCTGGTATGCTGTAAAACAGCAGCAGTCACATAAAACAAGCATTTGCAATGCAATCAGTCTCGCATTTGGGACCTTATATGTATTTAGCTGTGCAGCACATTAGCCTGGGTGCTGAAAAATCTACTGTTCTTTAACATGGAGGGAAAGTAAGCACCAAACTGTGTGACACGCCAGGTATGGGAACACATGGAGAGAAATATTGCCTTTCAGCTGGAAATGGTATAGTCCAAAGCTCTGTTTTTAATATAAAATCAGGGCATTCGGTGGTCATATCACTGAAAATACAAGATTTGAAAAAATATTATTGTCTACAGGTGCTTGTGGAAGACAATTTCTATGGACTGGAATCTAAAGAATGCTAAAGTGATTCTGGTATTTTATTGACCTCTGCTGGTTGTTTTCTATCAAGAGAGTTAAATCGAGGCAGTTGCCATAAAAATAAAGAAAAGAAAGTCCCTGAGCAGGAAGCAATTCTGGTGTTTTACTGACCTCTACTAATCTATCAAGACAGTTAAATAGAGGCAGTTGAACAGAAAAAAAAGTCCCTAAGCTGGCTGATCTCCAGAGCCCACAAAGTACATACACATATAAGTATATACTAAAGTATATACAAGAGGTCTCGAATGCTCGACCCAAAAAAGGCCACTGAAATGGAATTTACAAGAGCATTAGCAAGAGACAGGATTGATAAAGCTGGAATGTGCCCTGTGCTCACAGCTTGTAGTGTCCTGCTATCATCTTAGGCTGTAAACACAAAGGCAACACTGAACTATAAAGTGAAAAGAAAAACACTGGCACTGACTGGGAATTACCTCGTATGTGGTTATTGTGAAAGAGAAAAATGCAGTCACTCAAAGTTCAGTCAGCCAGTGGCTGAAGTAGGTGACTCACTGCCCTATGCTGTATGCTGTAGTGGGAGGAAGCAATCTGTGAATGACACAACAACAGACCAATGGATGAAGAGACCTGGCTGTAAGCTCTTTTAAGTAAGTATAATGTACATATAATTTTAATAAAAATCAAAAGGTCTTGGCCAAGGACAGACCTAAAAAGAGCGAATGAACTGTAAACTTTATCAGATATAGTTTAGTATTTACCTCATACCTCAAACACTCTCTAGGGATATGATCTACTAACAGATTGGTAACAATAAGTAGTCACAAATTGTGCAACGACTGTTGGCGACCTTACTTTAATTGTGCAATGCAACCTCTGTATTATTAGGTCGAATTGCAATATCTCCATTTAAGGGGGGTGGGGTGTTGCACAACAACCAGTATAATGCTAGACTATGGAGGAAATGAATTGCTGTAATAATCAAAAATGACTTTCATAGAATTTTTAGCATTCCTTTAGTTTATCTTTGAATCTCTTATCTACATACTTGAGTAACTTTTCCTGCATGAATGCCTGCAACAATTATCTTTATTTATTCCCAGCTGTAAATAATGTTTTTCAATTATAATGGGTTTACTAGTAGATATTCCACAGCCTTTTATTTTACTGTAGAGATATAGCAGCATGCCTCTGAAATAAACCATGTGTACAGCGATTATTTGTGTAACAAGACTTGAGGAAAGCACAAAAGCAGGAGGCAAAATATTTTTTGCAATATATATAGAGTATCAATGTGATGTTCAAAAGCCTCATTTTCCAGGGTAGCGTATATGGCAGTCATTTGCAACTTTCATATTAAGGAAAATAGATTAACACAGTTTCTTCAAATGTCAGCAATTGTACCTCATTGCCAAATGCTACATTTTCACTGATTCCTAGATGATCGATTTCTACAGAGGAGATTCATAGCAAATACCTGAGCCAAGCATCCTTACAGCATTAACCCATTTCTCCCTACCCCTTCCCCTAAAGGTGGGTTGTAATGATGGCAGAGTTTTAATAAAGAACAAGAATGTTCACAGTGTTCACAAACCTCAAGGACTGAGCATAAGAGAAGACATCCCTGCTGAAAAAGGTATCATTAGAATCATTCCCTTTTCTGTGCAGAATACTGAATAAGTACATAAAAATAGTTCTCAACTCTGCTGGTATACACTCCTGAAATAAAAGAATGCACAAACACATTCCTTTCCATGTGTAAAAGAAACCCTTTTTTTGTGTGATGAACCCCACTTGTTACAGACTGGTACTGCTGTTTTTTAACATTGCACAGTGGGGGTACAAATGTTCTGTCCCCAGTATATTTGCTGTGACCCTTAAAAAGGTTACATTGGCTAATCCCCAATTTGCATATTTATTGTTCCAATAAGACCATAGTATGATGGGGGAAAATGCACCAATGGAACAGAAAGTTAAATGTCATCTGTTATTGTGCCATCTGCTATGAAAAGAATGCCTTTAAGGCTACATGTGTAGCCTGATTGGTACAGCTTTTAAACCTGCAGGCAAACCAGTAAAATAACTATTTTTTACAGGAAGGAATCCTAATTTAAATATTACATTAGTTACCTGACGTGGACCCCATAGCCAACAAAATAGGTTGCATTGTATTTAAAAGTGAAACATGTAAGAACTTTATGTTTGCTTGTTCCTACACTGACTAGCCCCAGTAGCTATTTTCACTGCAAAGAGTGGTAGCTGTTCTTATGTGAAAAACTAACTTCAAATAAAATAACATTTTTGCTAACTCCGGTTTGTGATAAGCTACCGAAATAATTCAACACCTGTATGTAATATTTATTAAAATCGAATTCAATTGTGGCAATAGATTTATTTAAATTATGTGAGAAAAGTTAGACTCTGTCTGATACTCCAGTAGGTTAATCAGAGCTGGCTGAGACACCAGTGGCCTCCAAAAACAGAAGGGTTCTGCTATTTTGAATATTACTCACTATAGTGCATGGTGGGACAGTTTTCAGTAAGGCAAACAGAATGTGCTGCAAAAATCAGAAAGTTTGCCCTCCCCCTCCCATCACAAAAGTGGCAATTCACCCCCAGCTCCTTAGGACACTTTCTGGACCCTTTGGAAGAACAGAAGTGGACTGGCTCTGGTGTCTGTGACCGAAGAGGAGACCTGAGGTGCTGGATCTGCTTTCACTTGTACCCAGTACTGAGAAGTGGGCTCCAACCATCAGTTGGCTGATCTCCAGTTTGGCTACTGGAACACAATAAGCCAATTTCGGTCTACTAAATCAAATGCCGCCTGGAAGTCAACGAAGCAACTGAACAGTCTACCCCCCTGCTCCACTGACTTCCGAGCGATAGACCAAAAGGAGAAGCAATGATCAGTTGTGGAGTGCCCTTCCTATCTGATTATGTTCTACCTGCTCTTTGAGTTTTCCTAGAATTATTTTTGCAAATACCTTCTCTTCCACATCCAGTAGATTGATTAACCTATACTTTTTAGGTTTCTCTATATCTCCTTGTTTATGGATGGGTCCAATAATTGCTCCTTTCCAATTTTCTGGGATCTGCCCAGTGTCGAGAATGCTGGAAAACATTTTGGCAAAGAATTCCGCCCACCAGTCTGACCTGGTCTTTATAATCACTGCTGGGAGATTATCAGGGCCAGCTGCTCCAGTCAATGTTAAATTTGCTACGGTGCCCCTGACGTTACATACCGAGAAGAGAGATCGAATATCCTCCTCCACCTCATGCAATAGTATATCTTTCTGGTTTGTTTCATCCAGCCCTTCCCCATATAACTTGCCCAAATATCCCTCCCAAGCTTCTTCTGTCACCGCATAAGTCATAGTCCCCTGTGACTTTCCAGATCCCTCTTGGACTAGCTTCCTGAACCTTTTTATATCTTTTGTTTCTATTGCCTCCAGTAAACTTCCCCAGCATCTCTCTTTGTATATTCTTTTTTATTTCCTAATGGCCATTTTATATGTTTTCTTTCATTTCTGTAGGCTATCAAACCTGTCTGGGTCATACTTTATCTTCATATTTCTTTCCCCTTTTCTTATATTTGATTTTAGTTTCCTGCATTCTTCATTAAACCAGTTCTCATTTAAACTCTAACCTCTCTTTTTCCTATATTCCCTGATGCTGTTCCCCTTTATTTGGACCCTTAGGCATGGGACCACTTGGGTGATTAGATTTTCAAACCATTCTATGTTTTTACTATTAGGGATGTCATCTAATATTTGGCTCTGCTGAAAGGCCACCAGTCTCTCCATACACTCCTCTGTCATACGAGTAGTCAGCTACCTGGGATAATCCATTTCCCCTGGGATGATTGTATTTCTAGGTTTCTTATTTCCCCCGCTATTTCAAGTATTAGTAGGAAGTGATCACTACACTCCATTTTCATCACCTCGAAGGCCCTGACTTGTGCAAAGCTCCATGCATGTATACAAATATAGTCTATGGGGCATAGTTGGTTACCGTTCTTAAATGTACGGTTTGCTGGCTGATCAGTCTCCATCCTTCCAATAATATAGACTAGGCTCATTGTGCCCATGAAGTTCCCTAGGGCCTTATGGCGTGCAGCGAGTCCCCCCCTTGGGAAGCTTGCAGCTTTTATCTTATAGGCGGCCAATAATTCTTCACACCCTCAGTCAACTCTGCAGGGGTCTAATTTATGACTAAAGTCTCCTGCTAATATAATCAAGTCTCTCTGGTGTACGTCTATTAAGTCCTGTATATCCCATTTGAACTTTCCTAGTTCTAGTTTATATTCCTTATCTCCACCCCCCTGCATATAAACATTTACTATGGTTATACCATCATACTCTGGATTAGGATCAAACGGGAGCACTCTACCGGCGATTAACCATTTGTATTTTACCTTCAAGGAGATTACCCTTTTGGCTATTTTGGTGGATATCAGCATTATTTGTCCACCAGATGGATGTCCAAATTGTCTTCTCCTGGCGAGTATATTCAGCTGTGCATACCCTTCGAGTAATGGGGTTTCGTCGCACAGCCAGGTTTCTTGTAGGCACACAATCTTATAGAGGTTAGTTAATTTAATGAAGCTTTCAATTTTAGATATTCTATTGTATCCATGAATGTTCCACGTAAGTATACCCAGCCTGTGCGACGACCCTACCTCCTAGTCGATCTTATTTAACAAGCTGTTATCTTCATTTACTGGCAATGCTACGGCCCTATATCTGTTTACTGAGTTAAATCCTTCTCTATCATTATATACCTGGTCGATCAATCTAATCTGTCTTATTCCCAGTCCTGCATGATTTATCAATAAAGATTTCTCATGTTTATCCCTTTCTGGTATTTCCCGATCTGGGACAAATCTGATTCCTTCTTTGTTTAATTCATGTTCTGCATTTAGCAGAGCAACTTTAACCAGCCGTGAATACAACAGAACCTTTGTTACTTCTTGTCCTGTTTGATTTACCATAAATCCCACCTGTCTGAGATCTTTGGTCCCTATATCCCTCAGGCTTGCACATCTGGTGAAGGAGAGAGCAGTTGTGTCCGATTTAATGGGTTTAATTTCCTTCCTTTCTTTCCACCTTTCCTTTGGTATATCTATTCAAGGTGCAGCAATAGATCATTACCCTTTTCATTTTCTGTTTCATGGATCAACCCCCTAATCTCATTCCTCCTTCTCCCATCTAATACTTTCATACCCTTTCCTTTCCCCATTTGATCCTCAAGGTCTCTATTTTTTATTTTATTTTTTCCTTACTTGCCCACCTGCTTACTCTTGGCAATATCGCACCCGTTCTTACTCCTAAGTTGTGTTCTGGGACTCATAGTACTTCCTTGGTTTTTTTTTGGTCTCTTGCCTTTTTCTCCATATCTTTTGCATTTTTAATATTCGTTCTTAATACCTGGAGCCCTGTTTTCTGATCTTTATGAGGGGTTTCGACTACACCCTTGTATCTTCCCTCCATAGTTACTGACTCCTTTTTCTGTTTTATATTGAGCCCCTTCTTGACCCTTCTCCCTGATCTCCTTATCCAAGGTATAAATTGCTTATATCTCCTTGTTTCTCCAAATTATTGTATAAGCATTGGATAACAAGATATATCTACACTCTGTTTTTCCTCACACGATGGGGCCTTTTTCTACTCCCCTACCTGTTGGGGTGAACCTTCTTCCAATTTTTTTTCTCCTATAACAGAGCTAATAATAGATGGCATATGATCCTTTATCTGTTTAAGTTCCCCACAATCAATTGCAACTGTTCTGTTTGGCCCTTTAAGATGTCATTGGTCATTGTACATTACGGAAACTTCCAGCAGGCCTTGCAATGATTTTTGTAGGATCAGCATTACTTCCAACATCGAAGCACTTGTTGTTGCTGTACTCTCAAGAATCGATATTGATGCTTCCACAGGGTTGTTCACCATAACTGGGGTCAGGTTCATTCTTTCATTCTTTCTCTGTTGTATCCCTTCCGAATTGTCAGGCCCTGTATATACCTGTTCTCTGTCTATACTCCCTTCCTTCTCCCCTTCATCTGTATTTTGAGACTCAAAGGCGGGGAAGAGGTGAGGTGACGAGGACAGTCGTGGTTCTAGGAATAAGTCACTTATGATTGATATCTCATGATGTCTTAAATACGGTATCTCTGGATCATGAGATACCAGGCTATTTGATGTTAATTGCTTTCCCTCGCTTAGGTTAGAGTCTGTTAGTTGTTGATTCTTTTTAAAGTGTTTGCCCTCAAAGTCTTTGATCAACTTTGTCACTGTTGTTCCGCCTTTTTGTCCCCCAGCTTTATTCCTTTGGGGGTCTTAGACTGGGGCATTTTTTCCTGCTTTTTGCCACTTAAACCTGGGAATACATCTTCCATGCTTCTTTTATTTCCTTCCTTCTTATTCTGTGGTTCATTCCTCTCCTCGTCCCCCTATGTGGTACTGGTCAACTTTATGCGATTATTCGGTTCTTTACGTGATTTGGATTTTCCGGGCACCATACTTTTTCTTCTTTTACTCGTCCGTCCGGCTTATATATATCTACTGTTACTGTTCAATCACTGATACTTCTTTCTTTTCCTCCCGTGTTCCTTATTTCAGCATTCACTCCTGGTACTTACCTCTGCTCACCGGCTAAGTATACACATTTTTTGTTTAATTGCTTTGTGTAATTGCTTCTGACGCCCTCTGTTCCATTTCCTATTTCAAATCCTGGCATGGGGCTGCCGGCTTTTTTATATTCTTTTCCCTCCAGCAGTGACTCAATGGCTGGGAGTGCCCTGCCGCACGCCAATCTTCCAGCAAATCCTTGCCGCTCCCCGCTGGGGGCCGGCTCAGTCGCACACCCTAATACCACTGTCTTCTGCTAAAAGAAACTCATGGGCTCCAAATACTCCTCCTTCCTCTCCCCCCTATGCTAGATGCTCTTCTCGTGGCAGAGGACTGTAGGAAAAATAATAAAATAGGAGAATACCTTCCAGGTGCGGCTCTCTCTGAGCCTCCGCAGCCGCTCCACAGCCACCTGTGCTTTTGCTGATTAACTATGGGCTGTGCTCTCCTGGCGTCTTCAAGCGTCCTCAGAGCTAGCGTCTTCATGGCCTTAGACCGCCTCTTGCCACCTCCACGGCTTTCCCCAACCTTTTGGCGGCCTCCGTTCACGGCAGTCAGGCCCCTGTGTGCGTCTACCCACCGGCCCCCGCAATGTTGGCGATGTTGGAAAGGCGATGTTTGCAGCACCAGCAACGCAGCAGCAACGTTGGGGTCAGTGTTAGGACCAAGCTTGATTTCCGGTTCCGTTCCGTTCATCAGGGGTGGAGGCACAGAGGCAGCGAGACGAGTCAGACAGAGCGTCGAGCAGGTAATCAGAGTACTCTCCTACAATCTTTGTTATGAAACAAAAGAGCAAAGCTAGTGCTTGGGCCAATTCCTGGGAAAGGAAAGGGTGGGGAGGGAATCTGTATTGATAATTACTTTTCGAACTGCACCTGGCATGGAAAATCTCAAGCACACATAAGCAAAGTTGGACAGCAGGACCTCTAGAGCCAATAATAGGAGGGGTTCACTTTGAAGGTTTGGGGGAAGGGACCAGGCAGCTTAGGCAAACAGGGGCAGGTCTTGCTCTCAGAGAAGGTCTTTCAACAGAACACTAAAGATTGCCAGTTTGAAATGTTTCAAAATACTGCACAAGAGGGTTGAGACAGGGGCGGAATGATTATCTGCCATCCCAGGATTGGACACTGGTGCCTATCTTCCGGAACTTTCCACCTCCAATTAAAAACCTCTGGACAGGGGAGAGAGAAGATGGATTTAACAGGATCCTGAAGACGGCCAGACTCCTGCCTGGGGTGCTGGAGCACCCTGGACTGCGCCTGGATTGTTCTCTATAGATTCATCTTTCCATGGCCAGCAAATCTTGCCTCCTCATCGCCTCTGAGTCACAATAGGCAGATGGACCTGCTGGGATACCGTAAAGGAGAAGAGTTCTGGAAATTTTTAGGACTGGGTCTGCAGAGAGGTAACCATCATCAGTGGGCTGCCCCCTGACTTCTGCAATCACATGGGAGCCCTTCAAGATGACTTAGAGGGTATGGGACCTGAAGTGTGCAGGCATGAAGGGAATTCTGCCTTGAAGGCTTCGGGTGCCACTGGAGGTGACCTCAAGCTGAGAAGCACACCATGCACTGGATGAGTCCAGTACTGAGGAAGGAGAGCAGGGCAATCAATCTCCCCAAGAAATGTAACATTTTAGAGACCAGAACGCTGAAAACCAACAATCCAGGGGCCTTATTATACGTTGTGCCCCATGGTTGCAAAGGGTGTGTATACTCCTGCTATGTGCACCCCGGGGCACAATGGTATTACAGATAGGCACATGGATGCTTGTATAATACTGATAGCCCTGGAGCACATGTAGCGCCAGCGCTGTGAGAGGGTGTTGCTCATTTGCATGGAGGTGTTACCCCATGCAAATCAGGAAACCTCTTGCCTCTGCACCCATGCCGTATTATAGGTGTGGGCACAGAGACAAACATGCCCTTAGGAGGCGCACTGACAGTGCATCGCAAAAAGGTGGCCTCCTGCAGGAGACAGAGGGGGTTCCATGGACCCGCCAGATATCCCCATGCAGGTGGGTGCAGTCACTAACTGCACCTGCCTGCAAGGGGATTTCTCTCACCTCTTCAAAGTGCAGCGTGGTTGCTGCCTGCACTGTGAAACATAGAGTGGCTTTAAAGTAGTCTCTCCTAATTTTACTTGAATGCGCTGTCTTGGCGGTAGCAAGAGTTTGCAGCTGCCCTTGGGGCACTGCATTCTTTGTAATAGGGTGCACTCTGCTTGTTTTTGCCCTGCGCACCTGTTTAAAGCTGTGTTGTTGTGTCAAAAACAGGGACAGTGCGCACTTTCCCTAATATGGCCCATGTTGCCCACAGCTGGCCACCAGGAGCAAAAGGGCACTGAAAGCATCCAAAATGGCCCACTTCTTCCTAGGCCCTTTACAGTATGAATGGGAAGGGCACCCCCCAAAATGTGAGTGTGAGGGAAAGAGTGTATCCACAGGAAAATTCTATTTTCTCAAAACTAAAAAAAAGTCATAGCATTTCAGCATGTTTAAACACTAAAACATATACAACTACACAGCGAGAAACACAAGAGCTTTCCTAAACTACGTGTGGTAATCTGAAACTAGTGCAGCTTTCTAGAAGTACTTATGGAAGGTTTACTGTCTACCTAAATGCTGTAAACCACCTCCCATTTGAGGGTGTAACTCTGCAGGAGCAAATTTACAACTTTTTTGTAAATTGAGACAAATAGAGAACTCTACTGCGTTCAGAAATTCAAGATTTAAGTGAGTTACAATGGTGTTAAATAATTAGGTGCCTTATTAACAAGTTATACTTTTAAAACTTAAAACTGAAAGAATTATCAAAAAGTTTAAGGTGCAATGGATCACTATGATCATTTGCATATCATTTATGGTGGGGAATTAAAGATATTAAAATGTTTTTCCCTACTATTTTTACATGCTGTGAGTCTTTCCCTGTGGGGATACATGAACAGTTTTCAAAGTACAAGTACCTAAATGTACCTGTAATATAGCCTTATAGCCCACTGCTGAGAACTATATCAGTTGAACCATAGTTTTAGTCCTGACCACAGATGAGCCATCATGACCAGAGGGGTGCTGGTTGTGATAGCTATGTAAATGATGCAGCGGGAATGAAGATGGTCCTAGATAACAAGGGTACCCAATGAAGTTCCAGCAGGATGTAATTATATTTCTGGATGAGATGTGCTGTGGCTTGTGGGATGCCTTTAAGAGGTGCAATTGTAGAGTATGCAAATCTATGGAGATGTGAGTCCAGATGTGAGAGTGTGGGGGCTGTAACAGCAGTTCTGAAGTCACTTTCTGGAAGAAATGATTTCACTTTCTCAAAAGAAAGAGCAGGTACTAGGCAGTGTTTTTGTTTTTTGGCAAAGTGGTCATTGATGGTGAGGTTGGGGTCCAGGGTAAATTCAAGTGACTTGGCATTCATTCAAAGTTAGGCCAAGTTTGCTGTGTTTTTTTTTTGCTGTTCTTGGCAAATTACAGGAATTGTGGTCAAGGTGAGCTTAGGTAGGTGCTGGACATCCAGGTCTGCATGATATACAGGTAGCATTTGAGACATTGGATGCTTGAATCAGAGGAAATGTTTAACCATAAAATATTTTCTGTTAAATATCCCATCTTGGAGGTTTTTATTGTTGAATATTGCACTGTGGGATAGTTTACAGATGGCAAATAGGATGTGCTGCAAATGTGGGACAATTTTCCCTTGGAAACATTTTCATCATTTGTTAGGGAGTGTCCAGAAGTCACCCCACCTACTGGCTAGTAAATTCTACAAAAGTGGTGCCTCACCTAGAGCTCATGAGAACACCTCTACACCTGTGGAAGAATAGAAGAAGACTGGAACTGCTGTCTGTGACCTGGGTAGAGACCTGAAGGACTGGACCTGCTCCCACATGTATCCAGGACTGAGAAGTTGAATGGCCTCTAGTGTGGGTAGAGGGATACAAAAAGCTGCAAGAGGTCTTTCTTCTGACTTGACCAGCTAACTAGCAACAACAGGATCTGGATGAAACTATGAAAGTGATCTCTGCTGGAGGGAGTCCTGCCACTAAGTACTGTCCATGAGGTTGCTGGAGATTTAGATGTGACCAACAGGAGCTGTTCCAGAAACTCTGAAATGTTGGGACTAAGAACATGTTTTGGCTTCCAAGGCCTCCAGAGCTTTAGCATAAGCTCATGGCTACCATGGCCAATTTCTAGAGGATATAGTTGGAAACAGATTCAGGCTTGCCCTGCTGGAGGATTCTGTGTTCCCAAAAAAAGACTATGTCAGAAGATATCTTAAGCAGTCGATGGCTTAAAAAGTATACAGCCAACGTGAAGACTTCAGAGGCTGTGAAATTTTAATTTCTCTCGCTCTCAGCTTTTCCCACCAAAACAATTCGTTTTAGTGGGACCTCATCCAGTGGCTCTCCAGCTTAGGGAGGGCTTTGGTGGATGAAGCCTGCAACCTTGCCCCGCTGTAGGATTTCAACTTATATTTCAAAGACTAAGTCAGAAGGTAAAGTTTTTGATCAGGGTGACCCACTTGATGTATTCAACCTGCTCTCTATTGTGGTCAGCCTGAAATTGTCCCTACGTCCAGGTCAACCACGAACAGTGACTGCTGATTAGTGCTATACATTTTCTTGAGACTTTCTGCCTTAAATAATTAGAAATGTATATTTCTGGTACCCCTTATTGATTTTTTGTTATTTGGGTGTCACTTTACTTAGTAAATTGTTACCCTGACAAGTTTGTGATCTTATTCCTTGTGGTTGACTCACATCCACCCAAATTAATAACCTCTTTCCTTCAGCAGTGGAATCCCGACTTCACATTTGTATAAGGTCAACATTAAATATTTCTATATTAAACTGACAGCAAAAACTGATTTGTAATTCTTAATTGGCAAAAAGTATTTTATTAGATTGTTTTTGATGGTTTTTCCGGAAGAGCTGATGGGCATGTGCAAGCAGAGAGGGCTAAAGCTGAGCAGGAAACCAAAGAAGGAGGATTTTCACACTGCCCTCAGTGCCTTGGAAAATGTTTGCCATCTACAGACAGCTTTAGAGGAGAATGAGGAGGCCACAGATTTGTAGCAGGTAGAGGATAACCTGTCTCAAAGTGGAGTCTCTAACGTACCTTCTAGGGCTAAAAGTGATGCAGGCTCCAATAGCCTAAACCCTTCTGAGCTGGAAGTCCACTAAATGAAATACAGCAACAACTAGTAAGAGAGGGAACTGAAGGCCCAACTGGCTGTTTTCGCCCTGGAGAAAAAAGCTGATGCTGGAGGAAAAGAAACTGGTCTTAGTGGAAAAGGATGCCAGAATGGAACTTGCACAGTCCATCAAAGATGATGGCTGCAGAGGTGAGGGGTCTACAGGGGATCACATACCCCTCACTTGCCTAAAAGTGTGGTGCCTAGCTTTAGAAAGGGGGATGACATTAATATATGGTTCATTTCTCATGAGAGGGTATTGACGAACTGCAGGATAGACAAAGAGCACTGGGTAGCATTGTTGTGGGGGCTGGAGCCTGCTTAGGGGAGGTATAAACTCTTGTCTCTAGAATGGAAGGTAGCAGATTCATACACTCACATGAAGAATGCACTTGTGCAGAAGTCTGGTCCCACTCTGAAAGAATACGGTAAGATATTCCGAGACACACACAAAGAGTCACAACAATTTGGGGTTAATTTTATAGACATCTCACTGAAAGCACTAGAAGGCTAGGTGAAGGTCAATGTTGCAACCCTTATGATTGACTGTACCATTTGGGTATAAAGTCACATATCTTGAGTAATTATTAGTTGTACCAGCATCTAGTAGATTTCAAACTAACTGACCTCACACAGTTTAGAAAGGCAGTTGATGTATGGGTATACGCTATGGTGTCTAAAAAGTCCCAAAGGGTGATCCCAAGAAAGGGGGTCAAGCCCTCACTAGGGAAAGAAGGGGAGCAACAAGTTTAAAATGAATGAGGTCTATAAAGGTCCCCAAAAGTCTGAGAAAGAAGGGAAGTCATTAACCACAAAAAAGAAATAGGGTGGATATAAGGGGAAAAAGCACTTATACCTCCTCAAAGGCCAGGATGTGCTTGGACTGTCATCAGCCCGGGCACAAGAAGGGAGACTCTACCTGTTCCAAGAAACCTGCCATCAGCGGGCAATCACAAAGGATTGTGAGTGTAGAAATTGAGATGAAACCTGGCCTAGGGTAAATCAAGCGTTGGACTAAAGTCATATTAATCTCTCTGGGTGGGGTGGATGTTGAATGCCCGGCTGCCTCACTTCCCAGCATGGTGAAGTATGGGCCTTGGACAACCATGAACAGGACCAAGTTTAAGCTTTGAAGGCAACAGGAGTCAACATGACCTGAGTGATAGTAAAGCTGGTGTCCCCAAAGCAGGTCAGCCCAGATGCCCTTCATAGGGTGGTCAACACTGACAATGAGGTGAAGTTCCATCCCATGGCGGTGTTCACTTTGCAGTGGGGTGAAATTACTGGCCCAAAGAAGGTGGTCATAAGCCCTAACATCTCACTAGGGTGCCTGTTAGGCAATGACCTGAAAACCATTGATTGGGCAGAGGTGAAGCGAAGGAACCACCCTAAAATGTTGAGTCTTCCTGATTGGGTGTGTGTGGCCACAAGGTTCCAGCTGGCACATCAGGGAAGTCAAGGGAGCCTGGAGTCTGAAACAAAGGCATAGGTTCCCGCAGTCAAGACGAAGAGCAAGAGGTTTAGGAAACTAACTCAAAACTGCCTAAAGCAGTGAAGTCATCTGACCCGCAGGGACAAGACCTGGAGCCTAACAGGGAAGGGGAAACTGTCTTTGGAAACCTGTCTGAACTCTCTGGGGGATATTCTCAAGAACGTGTGTTAACTATCGCCAAATTCGCTTAACGCAACTTCTCACATCTCAGTCTATCGCGGGAAAATAACACCGTGTTAACGCACTATTCCCAACCCGGCGGCACCATGCGATAGTCTCACGATAACGTGACAAATGCCTGCGTTAAAATTAACGCGACACCGAAAAAATGCGAAACACGAACGTGAAAAAAGTGGCGATGTCCCCAGTGGCAATACAAAAATCAGCGAAAACCAGCGACAGGCCTGCGAATCCCACGCATCATCCGTGAGAATGCACTATAAAAGCAGAGTAAAAAAAAAAAACGTAACTGCGTAGCACCATGGACGCACCCGGACCGAGTGCAGAGGACAACGCGAACCCCACAAGCTCCACAGACGACCAGCCAGGAACCCCGGAGCCGGAGAAGGGCAAGGAGAAGAGGAAGAGGAAGACGGGGTTCAGTCTTCCTCTTCCTGGAGAGGTGTGGTGCAGTGGCCAGGGCAGCTGACTTCGGAGCACAGGGTTCACAGTTCGATCTCCGGCGGCAGCTCAGCTCAGCACCATGTGACTCTGGGCAATAGCTCACTTAATTTCCACTATGGCCCCCAGCGCCTTGAGACCCGTAAGGGTGAGTAGCTGCGCTATTTAAAAACGGACGTACATTTTTTTTTTTTTAGTCCGCAGGAAAACCGGATCATCATCACGGAGGTGATAGAACACCACCAACAACTGTTCATCACCTCCACTGTGTCATCGGCAACACAAACGGAAATATGGCAGTCCATCGTGAACAACGTGAATGCAGTCAGAGTGTTGAGGAGGACAATGGAGGAGGTCAAGAGGCGCTGGCATGATGTGAAAAGCCAAACCAAGCAGAAACTCTATGCCAACCGGAAGGCAGCAACGGCGACTGGAGGTGGGAGTCCTGCGCCACAGGAGGAGCTGGATGAGCTGGAGGAAATGGTGGCCACAGTCATCAGTGCGGAGACGGTGCAAGGAGTTGGGGGTCCGGACACTGCTCGATATGACCTGACCCAACAGCAACAGGGTGAGTAACGACCAGGGACTGGGAGGAAGGGGGGAGACGGGCACAATGGCACACATGCACAATTATGTTTAGCACACTGCACACCCACAATGACTGTGGAACATGTCCCTGATGGCCTTGGCACACTGCAGCACACATAGAAACACCAAGTAGTCCCCCATCCACCATGTACACAAATGCCCCCCGTCACCAATCTCACAAACTACCCATGCACATGTGCTGAACCCAGCAAAGCATCGGCTCTGTGAGCCACACTGACAATGCAAGTGACACTGCATGACCAATAGCATGGCTGCAGTCAAAATACATGACATGGTGCACGCCACGACACTGAGGTGGCCCAGTGTGGGTAACATCCTCAAAGGAGCAGGTCACACCCTGGCACATCCACATGCACATACAACCCCTGACATCAACAACACATCTGCAGACAAACAATGCACAAGAGTCCAAAATCCGTCCAAGAGCACAAATGACCCAAGTCGCCAACATCTCAGCACCGTAAAAGCACACAAGTCAAAGGCACACCGCCTCAAAGGGATAAGGGGCCGCTAAATCAGAGCTGCAGGGGTGACTCTCCCACAATGCAGCACACACACATAGCAATCATAGCACATCAACATTGACGACAATGTGGTACAAAGTGCCACACTTACACCACAGAACAGAGGACACAACTGGTGCCACATGTGCGTAGAAACTGGCCAACCACATCAGGCATAGCAGGAAACTGACAGATGATAATGTACGAGTACAACCTCACATCCGTCATGTAGTCAAAATGTCCACTGTCTCCCATCAAATACCCAGCTCTTCCAAAACAGTCACAATGTACATTGCCATGCAGTCTGTATGTAACCATGTACAATGCATGCACATACATGAAACACACTGTTAACCTGCATCTCCCCTTCACATTGCAGAGGGACAATCAACACCTCCTGCAGAGCAGACCAGACATCTCTTCAGTGATGATGAGGAGGCCCCCCTGGCCATCTGCTCCGACACCCTCCAACGGCTCGTGGACAGCCTCTGCACCCCACCTCCAGGAGCAGGGCAACCCAGCTGCATCAAGGTGATCCCACCCCCTGCACAGACCACACAGCAGGAAGCACCTACCACCACGGCTGGCTCCCAGCACCTCACCGAAGAACACATGGCATCCCAATGCTGTGTGTCAGACTGCCAGAGGGGGCTGGCTGAACAGGTGTGGGTGGGTTTCGGCCTCATGGCAGCCAAACTAGAAGCCATACGTGGGTATCTTAGTCCCATCAGGGACCACTTACAGTCCCTAACGGACACCCACAGTCCGCTCCATGCCCTACAACGATCCTTGGCTGACCTCGCTGGAGCCATTACTCGGATACAAGAACTGTCTAGTCACAGAGGCTCCAGCGACGACAGCACAGAGTTGGCACAGATGCGCAGGACAATGGAGAACATGGAGCGGATGCAGGCAGGAAGGATGGCTGCCACGGCTGATCACCAGCGAGACTTAGCTGGGATCTTCCATGCCCTGCAGATCCTCATCTTGCCATTGCTGCCACAGAGCCTGTCCCAGATGACTGCTGCAGGAACTTCGACACACACATCTCCGCCCCCTGATGTGTCAGTGGCACACAGTGATGCAGCCATACCACCTCTGCCCCCTGATGTGTCAGTGGCACACAGTGATGCAGCCATAACACCACCACACACACCTGGCACACCTGACACAGAAGACATATCAGAGGACGAAGATGTGGATGGTAATGACTCTGTGTCAAAAAGGAGGTTGTAGCATTCATCCCCCGCCATATGGCCTGTTTCTGCTTGGTACAGCCCTCTGCATCATGCCCTGGTACAACACCTTCCACTGTTCCCCGGAACACTCTGCGACATTCACCTGGATCCCGACATGGACTGCCATATCTGCTCTGGTTACCAATGACACAGCAAACAGGCTGCGGACTCAACCCTTCCTCTGCCGATGAACTTATCATTCCCTAAAGGACTCTGTTTGGACCTCCACTGGGCAACCATGTAATGTGGGGTGTGCATGGCCATGTACTGCTCCAGCTCCGACACTCCACAGGATGTGAATAAAACATTCCTAATCACACAGATGTGTCATGTCTATGTTCAATCAAGTATAACAGTATGGATGACTAGGGACATTGATTGCACAAAAAGGTACACCCTGGGAAATGACATCAATGCGCATGTTTGACCGTGACACACATGGCCAATTACATGACTGTGAAGGTGTGAACCAGCTGTGGCCTCATTGATCATGAACAACAATCTCTCCACCCCCCAACGTAGCCCCACGTCCGTGTATTAAATAGGGCTGTGTTTTCAAATATGTCAAAGTCGGTAGGAGGCCTAAAGTAGTGTCCCACATCACATGTGACAACAGAACATCTCTTCGCATACCTACACACACTCAACTGTGTGGACACAGCCTGGTTTGATGGAACACATTGATCCACATGGCAAGAAGTTGGACACCATACTCACATTGCTGGAGACACGTAAGCGCACAGGTCTACCAGCAACTCTCCCAACCACAATATCTGGCTCACGGAGGTGGAGCTGGCAATAGGGACCCACCCCTAAGTGAAATGCGTCAGTCAGTCCCTCCCTGTGTACGGACAATGCTCATTGAGGCACACGATTTGGCATGCTAATCAACACTCATCACAGTTGAACACTAGTGAAGTTGCGTACACTTTATTAGCATGTGCGTGTCAGTACGGGCAAGACAAGGGCCACAACATGCAGACCAATGCATCATCCACTAACAGGCAGCAAAGGAACATGTAGAGGTGCAAGACATAGGGAGGCACAAATGAACACCAATCATTACGGATGCCAACGGTCTCAGCCCACCTTGCCTTGCTGGACGAGTCATGTGGTGTTTGGCGAATGCTCATTGCACCGTGTCAGGGGACACCACTAACAGCCCATGGGATTTGCATAGTCCTGTACCACCGGACTGCGCTGACTGTCTGCTCTGCTGACAGTGAGCAGGTGAAGGAGTCCAACAAGGTCACATGTAGTACTACATTGCCATGTGTGTACTCTCCCTCCAGCGGTGTGTCAGGTTGAGGAACATTGCCAGGTGCCGCTATCCACTCACCTTGCACAGGTGTGTGTCAACCCACAGTCTTGCACGCACATGCATTCTGAGTCCAGGCGAATGCAGCCATGTCCACTGTTATGGTGGGATATGTGTCCATTTCTCCAAGATGCAAAAGTGTGTTGGGACCTGCCCTATGGGTTACAATCTCTTGTGGCTGCAGGAACGTAGTTACTCGTCCATGAAAGCGAGCGCAGCTTCATGAGCAATTAGTTCCAAGAGTACGTCGTTGTCAACTAACACGGGGGCGAGCCAATCCATTAGCTGGTCTGGACAGATGTGCTCCGTCCACGCCGTTTCACCAATCCGCAACACAGCCCAATAGGGGAGCGCTTCGATGTGGTCACTGCACACGAGGAAGTGTGCAATCTCACATGCCCAACTGCCAGCACATACGCCAGTTACCAAGGCATCCCTGGTCATGGTCCAACAGGGGGCGCACACACATGTCATAATCCAGTTCAGCTACCGTTGTGTTGGATAGGCAGACATCCATGGGCCACTCGAATATGCATGATCGACAGTGGAACCAGGGCTGGACGCAGGTGACGTACGCAAGACGGAAGCTCAGGCGGTAACTGATGCGCAGCACTGCCAGTGGCAGTGCCCCCAACAAATGCAGCATTCGGTCACGGTACAGTTCCACATGACAGGCGTTGTGCATGCGCCCGGGATGTTCTGACATTGCGTTGTTTGCTCCCGTAGAACCGGCACTCTTCTGACCTGCGGCTGTTATGTGGATGATATGCTACAGCTCGGAGCAGTGAGTCGTATGAGTGTGCAGAGTTTGGACATATGGGTTGTCCTGTACGTAAGTGTCAAGGCCACTCCATGCAGGAGTACCTTGAGCAAGGACTTCTGTGTGTGGGGTGTGGATACATTGATCTTTCATTATCGCTGTGTGTAGTGTGGGAGTCGTCATCATCTGCCATGGTATCTCTCCCAGGGGGTGCCTGCCGCATGCAATTCCAAGGTCGGAGGTGCAGATGTCCTTCCACCTTCTGTATTGAGACAAAGGGGTTTTCATTCCTAATGTTAGTCTGACTACTGCTTGTATACTGGGAATGTGATGTGGCTTTCGTACTGCAATTGAGGCTAGGCCTTGAACTCATGGTGTACCAAAAGCGATGAACACACACAACAGTTGGCATGTATGAGCCAAGACCCCGAGCGGCCTTGCGCTCCTTGTACAATCCCTTAGTGCGCGGACGCCCTCCGGGTGCATGCAACATTGCAACATTGTCGATTGCGGGCCATGTGGCGCAGACACAGCAACAGAGACACACGCATCAGTTGGTTTCCTGTGCAGCCCAGATATGAACCACGCCCAGAAGCCAGGGATAATTGTTCACACCCCTAAGCCAGCCTGGCGTACGCTGAGCCAGCCCACTCGGCTTACGTATAAAGGGGGGGACGGCGACGCAACATGTCCCAGTTCTTCCCCACTGCCTGAGGTGACATGGCTGCGTCCGCCTGCCATATGACGAGACTCAATCAGAAAGGGTCCATGACTTGCATTGCACGGAGTCGGTGGCACTGGTTACACTGCGGCCGGCACGGGCCTACCGCCACAAGACAGTGACTTTCTGTGCACTGAGGAAGGGGCACCTAAAGTGCTGAGCGGGTGTGCAGCCTGCGATGATGCCGTGTGCACTGATATGGTCTCTGCCATTGCAATATCAAGACCCAGAATCAAGTGTGCGACCTGGTGGACCGCAGTGTAGGCCTGAGCCAGGGGGCAGTGCGGGCCTTACCGCCATGTGGCGTTGCCTCGCGGTTCACAGTTAGTGGCACCTATAGAGCTGAGCGGGTGTGCAGCCTGCTATGATGACGTGTGCACTGATATGATCTCTGCCATTGCAAAATCAAGACCCAGAATCAAGTGTGCGATCTGGTGGACCACGGTGCGGGGATGCGTGATGTGGAGGCTGCCAAGGTCGCGGGCCCCCGGCTTGGAGCTTGCACCGGCACGTGGTGGGCCCTCTTGGAGACATGCTGGTGGCGGAAGGTGAGCAGTGAGGCCTGGGTGCGCTGGGGGGGCAATCCCCGCTGGGCGGCGGGAGTGGCTGGGGTGCAGCAGCCTGTGGGCGCAGGTGCGGCCAAGCGATGTTGCTGTGTGCAATGATATGTACTCTGCCATCATTAGCTGTGGACTCTGTTTCAGATGAGGGACCTGGTGGACTGCAGTGTATACCGGCACGAGGTTGGAGACACACCGGTGGCAGCAGGTGAGCTGTGAGGCCTGGGTGCGCAGTGTCGGCACTGTCTCTCCCTGTCCCTCTCTTCCTTTCACTGTCTCTCTCTCTCCCTATCTTTCTCTCTCTTTTTTCTCTCTCACTCTCCCTTTCTTTATTTCACTGTCTCTCTCTCTCCCTCTCTTTCTCTATCTTTCTCTCTCTCACTCTCACTCTCTTTCTTTCACTGTCTCTCTCTCTCCCTCTCTTTCTCTCTCTCTCTTTCTCTCTCTCACTCTCCCTCGCTTTCTTTCACTGTCTTTCTCTCCCTCTGTTAACCTCTCTCTCCCTCTCCCTCTCTCCCCCTTTCTCTCTCTTTCTCTCTCTCCCTCTCTTTCACTCTCTCTCTCTCTCTCTCTCTCTCCATTTCTTTCTCTCTCTCTGTCCTTTGTTGGGCGCATGACGCACCTTCTTATCTTCAATTTTGTCTTGCAGGCTTTGACTTGCAGATTGTCCAGAGAAGACCTGCCATGACTCTTCCAATTATTGGTGTTGAGTTAAATTTGAATAAAATAATTAATTTTGTAATTCTAAGATGTATGAGTGTTTTTCCTTTTTCTGACCACCAATGAATGTTAATTGTTGTACTTGTGCGACATAAGGTGAATTGTTGTGTTCATGTATTTGTAAGGTAGATGTGTAATGTCTTTGTCCGGGGGGAGGTCCTGTGGGGGCTGGGGGGCCTGGGTGTGGTGGCCGTGGGAGTTGTGGCCCTCTTGGGGCTCCGAGCTGTATGATCAGTGGCTCCATGGCATCTGTTGTTCTTCAGGTGTGGCTCTGGGCTGGGCTCCCTTTCATGGTGCAAGTTGTCGTCCGACTTAACACCAGGTAGGAGCAGGTGTTAAATCCATGCTGCTAACGCGCCTTATCGCATGTTTTTGACTCTTATCGCCGATCTGGCTGGTCGTTGGGAATGTTGCAGAGTGGTGTTTTCGCAGGTTTTTGCACGGGAACGCCTACTCTGCATCTCATTAGCGTTAGTTGCCGGCGTCATCCGTGGCGATGTTTTTTGTGGCTGCTATCGCGGGAAAACTGGTGATATCAGCTGTTAGCACCTGCTTGTGAATTGTGCGATTAATTTATCGCCACTTTGGCTGCGATAAAGTGCCGCTAACTCGGCGATAAGTCCTTGTGAATATGTCCCTCTTAGTTGCAATGTGCAGGAAGACCTTCTCAGGAGGAGTTCTGCAAAGCGTAGAGGGAGTGGCCAACTCTTGAAGGCCTTTAGAGCCACATTGAGACACAGGAGCAAGGGAATACCAATGGGACCCACAGGATGTACTGGGAGGATGGTATCTTGTACAGTGAGGCTAGGGTCTCTAAACCTGGGCCAGCCATGAAGCGGACAGTTTCTGAGCATCATAGGGTCTTCTTACAGGTACTGAGCAATGACATCCCCTCAGCTTGGCATATGGGGCAGGCAAGACCACTTTTCCTGGCCCTGGATGTAAGAGAAGGTAAAGGAGTTCTGTCACCCCTGCCAACTCAGTGGCAAGACAAGAGTGCAGCCCAAGGTTCCCCTTAAACCACTACCAATGATAGGGACACCTTTTGTGAGAGTGAGTATTGACATTGTCAGGTGCCTAGCCTCCAATACAGCTTCAGGGAATGGGTTAATCCTTTTTTTTTTACATCTTTTATTTATTTAGATGCAAGAGGATCATAAAATATAAATAACAATTCATTAATCCGCCACAAATCAATAATAAAGAAGAAACCATCAATTTCTTCTGCAATCCTTTTCAACAGGATTAAACTAAAAAAAAAATGCATAGCAACATATTTAATCCATACATAATTCATATCAACTTTTCTCAGTTTTTCCAAATTTTAAACACTTTTAGCGTGGACCCTCTATGCTTTGCATACATTATTTCGTGCAAATGGACTCTTTGCATCTTATTAATCCACTGGGACATTGAGGGGACTCAGTCTGACTTACAATTCACCAGAATTAATGATCTTGCCACCAGCATGGAAATTAATACTAGCTGGCCCTGTCTAATTGGCACTTCCCTCGGTTGAACCAATAACCCAAACAGTGCTTCATACCCATCCGGAAATACATTGCACTCGAGTTTAAAGATGTCTTGCCAGAACTCCATTAAATGAGTGGAAGTAAACATAATATAGAGCCAGTCCTCATTCATATTGTTAATCTAAAACATTTAGGGGGATATTCTCAAGAACGTGTGTTAACTAACGCCAAAATCGCTTAACGCAACTTCTCACATCGCAGTCTATCGTGGGAAAATAACACTATGTTAACGCAGTATTCCCAACACGGCGGCACCATGCGATAGACCTACGATAATGCGACAAATGCCCGAGTTAAAATCAACACAACGCTGAAAAAATGCGAAACTCTAACGCAAAAAAAGTTGCGACGGCCCAAATCGCAAAACAAAAGTCAGCGATAACCAGTGACAGGCCTGCGATTCCCACGCGACATGCAGGAAAATGCACCATAAAAGCAGAGAATTTTTTTTAACTGCGTAGCACCATGGACGCACCCGGACCGAGTGCACATGACAACGCGAACCCCACAAGCCCCACAGATGACCAGCCAGGAACTCCAGGAAGGGCAAGGAGAAGAGGAAGAGGAAGACGGGGTTCAGTCCGCAGGAAAACTGGATCATCGTCACGGAGGTGACAGAACACTACCAACAACTGTTCGTCACCTCCACTGTGTCATCGGCAACACAAATGGAAATATGGCAGTACATCGGGAACAACGTGAATGCAGCCAGAGTGTCGAGGAGGACAATGGAAGAGGTCAAGAGGCGCTGGAATGATGTGTAGGGCAAAACCAAGAAGAAACTCAATGCCAACATGAAAGCAGCAACGCAGATTGGAGGTGGGGGACCAGCGGCACACCAGGAGCTGGATGACATTGAGGAAATGGCGGCCACAGTCATCAGTCGGGATACTGTGACAGGACTTTCGGATCGGGACACTGCTCAACATGACCTGACACAACATCAACAGGGTGAGTACCGAACAGGGACTGGGGGGACGGGGGGAGATGGGCACAATGGCACACATGCACAATTAAGTACAGCACACTGCACACCCACAATGACTCTGGATCATGTCCCTGATCCCTGTGCCACACTGCAGCACACATACAGAAACTCACGGAATGTGTGTTGTAATGAATTTATTTGCACATGCTGTGCCTGTGGTCATTTTGTACTGTCTCATGATTGCTAAGGACAATCACAATGTGATGTCCTCATGTGAAGAAATTGTCAATGATGTTGTTCCTACTGGCTATTCCTGCAGCAGCTGCAGTGGGGTGTGGTCCACCTGCCTCATCTTCCTCATCATCGTCCGGTGCATCAGGCACTCGTAACCATGGGGCATTGGTGCGTACACATATGTTGTGCAACACACAACATGCAACAATCATCTTGCACACGATGTCTGGGCTGTACAGGAGCCTTCCACCTGTGATGTCCAGGCACCTGAAACGTGACTTCAACACACCAAATGTGCATTCCACGATGCCCCTGGTGCATTTGTGGGCCGCATTGTACTGCCTCTGGGCCTGTGTGTTTGGGGCTCGGAGGGGTGTCATCATCCAAGGGCAGAGTGCATATCCCCGATCACCTGTGACAGTGCAGAGAGACATGAGTCAATAGTTGGTTATGCATGATGTGTTGGCAGGCTCACCAGTTCATTGGCGTGTGATATGTGTGTCATAGTGATTCCTGTGTGACATGTACTTCATGTAGCAAATGAGCGCCATCAATGTGTATTACGTAGCCTCATTGCTGCTCCTCCCTCCCCCCGAGCCCATTCACTTGTGTGCGCTGCGCGGTTGCATCACTTGCACTCCTACGGCACACCATCGTCATGCCTGTCTGCTCATGTCCACAAGCCTGACAACGACATTGTGATGTGCGTTGAAGGTGGGCGGCCGCGTGTGTGTAGGCCTATGGTAAGGATACGGTGGACACAGATGTGGAGTTCATGGCTGGCTGAACTCGCGAATCGATCGAGGCAAGACCTTTGGCTTATGCTACGGCAATAGCGATACACACACAACAGTTGGCATGTATGATCCCGGACCCCAAGCGTGCTTGCGCTCACTCATTTATCCCTTCGTCCGAGCCCGCACTCTGGGAGCATGTTGCATTGCAACTTTGTCCATTGTGGGACGGATGGCGCAGACACCACAACAAAGACACATGCATTAGGTACTACATTGGCAGCCCAACACTTAACTACACCCAGAGCCCCGGGGTGAATATCCACACCCCTACGCTGGACTGCCGTACGCCAGCCCACTCCGGCTATGCCTACAGGGGGGTACGACACAGCTACATGTCCCAGGTCTTCCCCACTGCCTGAGGCGACATGGTTGCGTCCGCTGTACACAGCACAATGAAATGTGGTAGGGCCCGGGGCCCTCATGCATACACAATGACCACACGGTCACACCTCGATAGTTTGTGGAACTGGCTACGGGCACATGCGCCCGGCCCCTTTTATTACAAGGGTCACATGTCCAGTCACGCCTGTGCTGGGTGGGTGTGGGGTGAGTGTGAGCCAGCCCTCAAGGAGTGGTTGGTGCTGGCAACAACTACAACAGTGATCAGACAATCAGTAGTTCACAGTTCAAACAGCAAGGGTCCATGACTGGAGCTGCACAGAGTTAGTGGCCCCGGATGCACAGCGGCCGGGACATGGAACACCGCCACAGGACAGTGACTACTGGTGCACTGAGGTAGGGCCACGAGAGCTGAGCGGGTTCTCGTCGATGTCCAAGGTGAATGTCGCAGAGGGTTTTGGGGGACAGTGGAAGGTGTTCTTCCAGGGCATGATACAGAGGGCAGTACCAAGCAGACACAGGCAATATGGAGGAGATGAATGCTACGGACTCATTTTTGTCACCAAGTCACTATCAGCTACATGATGATGAAGACAACCCCCAGGCCATAGACTCAGACGCCACCAAAGTTCAACCAGAGGGTGGCCATGAATTTCGGGGCACAGAGTTAGTGGCACCAGAGCTGAAATGGGATGCAGTCTGCAATGAGGCCTGTACAATGGTATAAACTCTGCCATAATTAAATCAAGGCTCAGTTCCAAATGTGTAACCTACTTGGCCGTAGTGTAGGCAGGAGGCAGCGGTCAGCAGGGGCCCCCAGCCATGTGTCCTTGGCTTGCGATGCACAGAGTTAGTGGTACCAGGGCAGTTGTTGGTAGTGTTGGGTCACCTCCGTAACGAGGATCCTTTTTTCATCCGGACTGAATCGCGTCTTCCTCTTACTCCTCTCCTGCCGTGCATTGATATGGACTCTGCCATTGTAATATCAAGACTCAGTTCCAAATGTGTGACCTACTTGACCGCAGTGTAGGCTGGAGGCAGCGGTCCACGCGGGCCAACCGCTGTTCAGGCAGCTCCTCCTGATACTCTCACACACGACGTTGGAATGCCATTTGGCAATGATTTGTGGTTGACAGAGGTAGAGGCACCCGAGCTGAGCATGTGTGCGGCCTGCGACGATGCCGTGTCATGCCTGGTCCGGACTGGCTTGGTGTGAGGCCTGCTGGACTGCAGTGTAGGCAGTACACAGGTGACCCCGCGGTGCCGGACCATGGTGTTGGCCGAAGGCAATAGTCAGCAAGGGCCCACAGACACGTGTGGTTGGAATGCTATGCACAGAGTTGGTGGCACCACATCGAAGGGAGTACGGTGAATTAAAATCTGCCATAAACATATGTACTCTGCCATTGTATAATCAAGACTCAGTTCCAAATGTGTGACCTACGCGACCGCAGTGTAGGCTGGAGGCAGCGGTGGAGGACATCAACGAAAAAGGAGTACTGGGGGTCTGTGTCGCGGGGTCCGTGATGGTCTGAGGAGGCTGCCAAGGTCGCGGGCCTCGGCCTTGGAGCTTGCACCGGCACGTGGTGGCCCTTCTTTGACACACGCCGGTGTCGGCAGGTGAGCAGTGAGGCCTAGGTGTGCTGGGGCAGGCAAGGCGGGTCTTGGGACCAGCGGCCTGGGGTGCAGCAGGCGCACAGGATCGCAGGCACCGATGCACACAGTGTCGGCCTTGTGGCGGGGTGAGAGGCACCGCCCTGGCAGACACGTTGGCCATTCAGGAAGAGAACCATGCCCAGAGTAACTGGCTTTTTATTCACACCCCTACCCTGGCCTGGTGTACGCCGGGCCAGTCCACTCCGCTCACGCTGATGGGGAGGACGTAACAAGCAACATTTCCACGATCTTCCCCACTGGCTGTGGCAACATGGTTGCGTCCACTGTCCAGTACACTCCAGACACCAGCAGTGTATGTCGACATGGAAATGTCTGTGGTTTGCAAACTCAGGTCTGTCCAGCACATCTGCGCCATACTTGGCATTGTGTACATTCACATTCATGGGTCACTTGCCTCCTTCGCACATGGCTGGTTCCCACCTCTCCCCACATTCTGCTATTGTGTGGCTCAGGTGCCATGCCGTTGTTGACTTGTGTACATGGCTAGCCCAGCTTACCACAGTGAGTTGTGTTGTCGTGTCTGGAATGTGGGACTGTTGGTTGTCATGTTGTATGTGATTTTGTGACGTGTGCATTCCCAGAGTTGTGAGTTGTATGTTGGTGGAGTTGAGGTGTGTGGTGTTTTCAGTTGTTACTTACCGACGAGCAGTGCATTTCCATAGGTGGCATCCTGAAAGCACTGGTTGATGATGGACTGTCGGAAAATGAAGGAATCATGCACACTGCCTGGGTAGTTGGCGACGACATTGGTGAAGATTCCCCGGTGGTCCACTATTGCCTGCACATTGATGGAATGCGTGTGTTTCCTGTTGCGGTAATTGTGTGCAGTGGCAGCAGGGAGCACGAGGAGTACATGTGTGCAGTAGATTGCCCCCAAGACATGCGGGAAGCCAGCTATGGCGTGGAAGCCTTGCTTGGCCTTCAGCTGTTCCTGCGCAGTGTGTGGGAAGAAAAGCTGCTGGGGTACCAAGCTGATGATGGCATCCAAGACAGGTGTGAGGAACTTTGACAGGGCTGGCTGTGAGACTCCTCCGACTCTGGCAGTTGTTGGTTGGAAGGTCCCAGAGGCCAACAGGTGCAGCACGGCCAGCAGCTTTGTCTGCGGAGGGATGTTGGTCCTCCGCTGTGTTGGTATCGTCAGCCTGTGTGCAATGAGGGTCAGGATGCGGAGGATGGTTGTCCTTTTGAGCCTGTAGTGGGCAATGACTTCCTCTGGCGTTAAGTCTCCGAGGCTGGTGCGTTTTCGGAAGGTCCTTTGTCTTTGTCTGCGCTGCCTCTGTGGTAGTCCGGGAAGGGGAGTTCTGGGGGGGTGGTGGTCCTGGCGGTGGTGGCGGTGGGTGTTGTGGCCCTCTTGGGGCTCCGAGCTGCATGATCAGTAGCTCCATGGCATCTGTTGTTCTTCAGGTGTGGCTCTGGGCTGGGCTCCCTTTTATGGTGCAGGTTGTCGTCCGACTTAACACCAGGTAAGAGCAGGTGTTAAATCCCTGCTGCTAACGCGCCTTATTGCAAGTTTTGTGATCTTATCGCCGATGTGGCTGGTCGTTGGGAATGTTGCGAAGTGGTGTTTTCGTGGCTTTTTGCACGGGAATGCCTACTCTGCATATCATTAGCGCTATTTGCCGGTGTCATCCGTGGCAATGTTTTTTGCTACTGCTATTGCAGGAAAACAGGTGATATCGGCCGTTAGCTAGGGGTGGGCAGAATTTGCGTAGTCGCGCTACGCAAAGCTCTGCGAAACGGTAAAAAATCTCTGCGAGCACGCAAAAGTTCCGCGAACACGCGGAATTGCTTGTTCCGCCCGTTCGCGATGCTTTTTTCCTGTTCGCGAACACTGTTTGCATGCTCGGGGAGAAATATCTCGCGAACACGCATTTTGAAAGAGCGAACAAGCAAAAAATTCCGCGAAGCCGCGGATCGCGGAATTTTAGGTAATTCCGCGTTCTCCGCGGAATGCGAAATTACCCAAATTCCGCAAATTCCGCAAATTCCGCGAGCGGAACAGAATTTACCGCCCAGGCCTACTGTTAGCACCAGCTTGTGAATGGTGCGATGAATTTATCACCACTTCGGCTGCGATAAAGTGCCGCTGACTCGGCGATAAGTCCTTGTGAATATGCGCCTTAGACTCTATCACTGTATATAATCTTTGGATTTTAGCTGGAGTATGATACAACATCCATTTTCTAAAAAAGGAAATTCTTCTTAAATTAGCAGCTCGCACGGTCATTGAACTAATTCAGTTAAAAATGTACCACTGCAAAATATCCAGTTTACACCCTGTTGAAGATTCCGTTCGCTGCAGTAGATCTAAAATCAGCGCCTCACTTCTTTTAGGGTGCAGTAGTCTATACCAGTTCCCTGTACCCAGTATTTTGGACACAAGATAAGCTGTACCAAGGGAGGCTGTAAATTTCCATTTCTGATTACAAACATCATCACAAAAATGCTTAATTTGGGCAAAGCTAATAAAAAGCAAGAAATTGAGGTTAGGTTTTGTATTAACCAATTAATGCCACTGAGAAAACTCATTGTTGTGGAAAAAATCTTGTAACTTTCAAAACCCCAGCTGACACCCACCTATTACGCATATGAGTAGACATACGCAAGCCCAGCAACCTACAGTTTGCTAGTTTCAGTTGGCGATGAAGCCTAGGAATTTCCCATTAATCCCATATCCTAGTAAACAGTTCGACAATGATGCGGGTGTCTTATATCTAGACTTCTTCAGTAGCCTTGGGTTTTTCAAGAAACGAAAAAGGTCAATTTCTGATGGTTTCACAATTTGTTCTAAACAAAAATTTGCATCGCTAGTCAAGAAATGATGCCTTATAATAATATTTCACATTGGGCAGCGCCAACCCTCCTTCCTCGGGATCTAACTGAATAGCATACATTTTTAATCTGGGTTCCTTAACCTGCCAGATAAAGTGTTGAATTGCCATGTCCACTAACTCAAAAAAGGACTGTGGAATATTAATCAGAATGTTTGCAAACACAAATAGTAACAACGGGCGAATACACATTTTCACGAAGATGACCCGCCCCATAATTGTCTACGATTGACTTAATATCCTGTGAATTTTACCTAAAACAGATTTAAAATTTGGGGGGCGTGGTTTTGCCAGCGGCAAGATGGCTTCACTCTGAGTGAGCTCCGCCGACCGAGCACATAATCCTTCATAATCCTCGGAATTTCGCCAGCATTTACCTGCTCAAACTGCATCCCTACTCTGCCTGGATTCCCTGGGTGAGGCATAGCCATTCATTTGCATATGAGGTGCAAAGAAAGACGAGTGCGCCGCGATCTGCCGACCTGCCGAGGGAGTGACAGAGCAATATTAGGGCTGCTGTGGGCCTGAAACGTGGGGCGTCTGCGGCGGGTGGCATGTTTCTGTCCTCCAATGCCCGAAGAGACGCTGCTCCACTGCCGTGGTACTGGGCGGGCTTCCGCGGCTGGCGGCCACCGTGTGGAGGAGCGGAGAGGCCTTTGAGACCTGGGTGTGTGCTGAAGCTGCCCCCCAAGACCCGGCGCGGCCCGCCCCCGAGGCCTGCTGGGACGACTGCGGGTAGGAGGCCTTGATCGGGATGCGGCGCGGCACTAATTGATCCACCAGAGAGCCTCTACTGTACGGCTGCAGTATCGGAGGCCCCCTCCCTCCCTTAATGTTGGGGCCTACCTGGATCCGGGGCTGGATCTCTGCCCCCGACTTGGGCCTGACCGGTGGCGGTTCACCTGGCTCACACCTGGCTGCTGTGGGGGGCTTGGACCGGGCTGAGCTGGGCCGCTTCTGAAGATCCATCTGAGGGAGGATGCAGACGTCTATGGCAGGTAGGCCGCGAGGCTCACATCCTAGTTGCTGCAGCTGCTGGGGCGCACTACGGTGCAGGCGGCGGTGCGCCTGGCGGCCCGTCGTGAGTGCCTGCCCTGCACCCATCTGCTACCCACCTTTCCCAGGGACCCTGATCATCCACATATAGGGGCCAGACTGCTGGGCTCCTCACATTACAGTTGTGCAGGCCCGCGGGGCTCTTGATTGGTCTGGTGAACTAACCTGCTATCCTTGACATTGTGGGGAGCTGGTAGCACTGACACGTTGACCAGGCTGTGACCGGGCTGCTGGACTTACTGCATTAAGAGGCTCACCCTACAACAGAATTGCACATACCCGTGATTACATCCCTGGCATACACTCCTCAGCGGAAATGGGGAAAACAGATAACAGACAGCCTAAGTTAAATTTTGAGGGGCACCGCACTGGGAGTGGCAGTGACTCGCAGCAAGATGCGGGGGACCAGGCTACACAGACCGAAGCACCTCCCGTGCAGGATGAAGACATCAGATCACTCCTCCTTGAGTTTAAATCCAGTCTGAAAATAATTGATGCAAAGATTGACCACCTTGCGACCCGCCGGGATCAGGTCAAGCAACGCGTGGACTCACATGACAACCGATTAACCCACCTGGAAGCCATGATATCGGATGCTGACGACACCATTGCTGAAAACCAGCAACGCCTGTTGAAGATGGACAAGATCCTAGAGCTCATTCACGCCAAGATTTCAAATCCCGCTCCCGCAGGAACAACCTCCGCATTACAAGGCTGCCGGAATCCATGGCAACGGGCAAAATGGAAGACTACCTGGAGTCGCTGCTACGTGAGCTCTTCGGAGCGGCCCTCTCTGAACACTTTATTGTTGAACGAGTGCATCGTTCCCTGGGTCCTCGGTCCCCGCCTGGAGCCCCGGCGCGTCCGATCATTGCACGCATACTAAACTACTGCGATCGTGATGCGATCCTGCGCAAAGCCCGTGAAATGAAAGAAGTCAAGCACCAGGGCAATACCCTCTCTTTCTATCCTGACTTTACCCTGGCCATTCAGTCAGCAAGAAGAGACTTCCTCCCTGCTAAACGCATGCTCCAACAATTGAACATTCCATATGCCCTTCTATACCCGGCCAAATTGCGTTTTAAGATTGATGGCAAGATGCGCTTTTTTTCGGATCCTAAAGCAGCTGTGACCTACGTGAAGCAACTATGCAAAGCCGCCCCAAAGGGCATGTCCGCTGAAGCAGGACCTGGCCATATGAGTGATAATGACTAACCCCCGCAGCCACTGAATTACCAGTCATGTACTGCATTACTCACCTGTCTATAATTGTGCTCTGACTGTCAGTTTTCTCCTCCCCGGTGCGGGTCTAATTCAAGTTGACCAGCTGGCATTATTTCCTATTGGTTACATTCTCGCTCGGTCACCCCACTCCATGGCGGGGGGAAGTCCGGCTGAGCCCTCGCGCCCAAAAGGGATGACTCCCATTCACTTTCTTCGCAATCCTTGTTGGGGACTCCTGGGTGGGGGGGTATGTTTCTCAACCTAATTGGGGGGTTGGAGTGGGAGGCGGGTGGACATTTAAAACTAGTATGGGATGCTGGGAACTAGTCCTGCATCTGTGGGTTTGGTTTTTATGTGTTACAAATGTTTGTTTCTGCACACGACGCACATCACATTTTACTGCTGACACACGACTGTCTATAATGCAGTGCACCATGGTTCCAGTCACAACAAAACAACATGAAACTCCATATACTACATAGACAGTATAGATGACTGAGGTCACTTTTGTAACCTGGAATGTCAGAGGTATAAATGACTATCGCAAGTCGCAACTTGTACATTCCAATCTAGCCCGGCACAAAACCGATATATGTTTCCTGCAGGAAACGCATCTTGCTGCCTCTAACACGGATAGGCTACATGCGCGACACTGGGGCGAATCCTACTTCTCGGTCTACTCTAACTAAGCAAGAGGCGTCACAATTCTGCAAAAAAAAAGGTCTGCCCAGGCGCAACTCTATGATACATATTGACCCAGCTGGCAGATATGTGATTCTTTCTGGCACGCTTTATTCACAACCTTTAATTTTGGTGGCCATCTATGGCCCCAACTTGGACGATCCGGACTTCTTCCTTCACATATGGGCCTAATCTCCTCTTTAGGCTCCTCCCCCATTAAATGGGGCAGCGATTTTAATATTGCACCATGGAATACCACAGATCGCTCAGGTGCAAAACTACATCACCCGCAAGCCACTGCCACGTTACATACACTTATTCAAGACAATTACCTCGTGGACTTGTGGCATCATGCGCACCCCACTGTCCTTGAGGGCATTTGCATCTCCACCACTCATGGTCCCGCATTGATTTATGGCTGGCAACTAGGGATGTAGCCGGCTGGACCACACCTGTCGTGCATATGCCCCTCACGCTATCTGATCATGCCCCTGTGTGACTGACCTTGTGGCTCCGCGCAACCAGCGCCCTATGTTCTCGTGGCGCTTACCCCCATATGCGCTCCGTGACACTGTATTTAAGGAGGAACTCTGTAACGCCATTGTCGAGTTTTTTTATACCAACACTGGCACTGTAGAATCCCCATCCACCCTTTGGGAAGCTTTTAACATTGTCATCCGAGGGATATGCATTGCTAAGCAATCTGGGGTCCTGCGGGATCTGCGCTGCACCTTGATGCACCTAGAAGCTGAAATTAAAACCCTAGACCACACTTACAGCGTTCACCCCACCCCCACCACACTCGCCGACATCAGGACCAAGTTCTCAGAGTACCATCAAGAAGCAGAAAGACGGGTCAGTTACCTTGGCAGAGAGGCGCGAGCCCATAGATATGGTGAAGGCGATCGACCAGGTAAAACACTAGCAAATTTGCTTAGGAAACCCCACGCATCCTCATATCTGACCGAAATGGTTACCGATGCCGGCGATAGGATCACCTCACCCGAGGGCATATCAGAGACAATTACTTCTTTCTATTCCCACCTCTACACTGCGGGGACGGCGCAGGACCCAGACCTGCTACAAAAGTAGTTTGACTCCATTGAGCTTTTATGGCTCAGCCCCGAACATTAGGAGTACCTTGATGCCCCATTCATGATGGAGGAAATCACGCAAGTCATTGCCAGCCTCCCGGGCGATAAAGCGCCCGGTACGGACAGCTTCACCCCGGCGTTTTAGAAAGAATATGCCCCTATTTTAATTCCTCACCTGATAGAAATGTATAATTAATCCATTACTGTAGGCCACCTCCCCCCATCCTTGCGTGAAGCATTAATCACCCTTATACTGAAGCCCGATAAACCTCCGTCGTCCTGCGATTCATATTGGCCCCTTTCATTAATAAATACTGATAACAAAATGTTTGCGAAAATTCTCGCGAACTGGCTCCTCCCGATCATGGCCCTAATTACGCTCCCAGACCAATCTGGTTTCATTCCCGGACGCGCCACGTCCCATAAGTTAAGAACATTTTTCTCCGTAATGCATCAAATCAATCCCTCCTTGCCTGCAGTGGCAGCGTTATTGGATGCCACTATGGCATTCGATTCCCTAGAATGGCCGTTTCTCTTCTCGCTCCTAGCCCGACTAGGTCTCAGTCTGGGCTTTATTCGTAACATTCAACTCCTTTACACCAAACCCACGGCACGCATTAAACTTAACGGGCAAATAACTAAATCCATTGCAATCACCAGAGGCACAAGGCAGGGGTGTCCACTCTCACCCCTGATCTTTGCTATTGCCATAGAACCGCTTGCGGCACGCCTCCGCCAACACCATACACAGCGTGACATCGGGTTCTCTGCCCGCACCTTGGTGACCTCCATGTACACGGAGGACGTTGCGCTATACATACGCGAACCACATGTTAACCTGGCCCCCATGACTAGGGAGGTTATACGCTTTGGTGGACATTCCGGGGTACACATCAACTGGATTAAATCCATCCTATTTCCCCTTACAGATGCAACACTCCCCTTTCTGACAGAATTCCTGCTGAAATGGACTACCAAACCAACTAGGTACTTGGGCATATGGCTCAGCAGGGATACTGATGAACTCTGGAAAGCAAACTATGGGTGAGCAATGGACTGGTTGGAATCTAAAATACCAATCTGGAACAAACTCCCCCTCTCTATTGCAGGTCGAATAGCAATTGCTAAAATGATTATCCTTCCAAAATTTTTATACTTGTTTTTAAATATTCCGCTTCCTCTTACGATTCAATTTTTCAAGAGACTGCGATCCAATCTGATCGCACTCACCTGGACAGGTCGGAAGCCACGAATAGCACAGGACACGCTGAACCTACCTTTCTCGTTCGGTGGCCTGGGGGCTCCCAATCTCAAGCTCTATGCCTACTACGCCCAGGCCAGCTTTCTGCACTTCTGGCTGCATCCCACCCCCTTTCAGCCACATCTCGCGGTTGCTGATCTTGCTTCCCCTTGGTTGCTCTGTACGTCCTTATTTCAACCATATAGAGCACCCAGGAAAGAGATAAATACAGTTGAATGTGTGCATTGGGCCTGGCAGGGGATCCGGAAGCTAACAGGCACAGATAGTCAATATGCACCGTCGATGCAGCTTGCTGAGAATCCATCCTTTCCTCCACTACATAATAAAGGCATGGTGTGTCGCGCGGGAGCACTGGGAATACGCACTAATGCTGACCTCTACCCAGACGGGCAGTTTCTCCCTCGCGCACCAAGACAGTGATACCTACACAGCTGGACAGTCTACTTAACTACCAAATCAGAGCGACCTGTGAAAACACAAACAGTGCGTTCCCTGCGCCCTCACCAACCAATACGGCGCTAGAATACATCCATACTACCAACTCTAGTTGCAAACTCATCACTAGGCTTTACTCATTAACACTTGCGGCCTCCCCTACTGATGCGGAGCGTGCGCACTGCGCATAGCAGGCGGACCTTATTAATGGGCCGACAACGGTACAATGGCATTACTGTTGTTCTCAGACTGAAAAACTCTCCCCTAACTACAGACTAAGATTGATACATTTCAAATTCTTGCACCAGCTTTATCGTACCCCCATGGCCTTTTATAGAATAGGCCTTACCACAGACGCGCATCGTGGACATGCCCTAGGGTAGCGGCTTACTGGTAGGCGGTGTGTGAGACTGTTAGTGTCATAACCTCTGCGCCCATCACGCCAAACCCACTCACGTGTCTGCTGGGATACGTCAAGGAGATTCCTGATGCCAGTCGCCGGCTGGTGGCGATGCTGCTGGTGCTAGCCAAACGCAGGCTGGCGATTCACTGGGGGCGCCGGCCTGCGCCCACGGTCAGGTTCTGGCTTGCTGATGCCTCATATTGCCAAACACACCTGACTGAATTCTGGAACCTTTTGCCCCCTGCGAGCAGACTGCATGACATTTGTGCCCCTTTGATTGCCTACTTGATTAGCCTGGATGACATGGCCCCCTGCCCAAGTTCTCCAGACACGGATCCTCCTGGCCACACCAACCCGAGTGACGAGGCATGTTAGAACATGACCATTCTCCTTAACCAACTACCCAGGTTACTATATGTTGCTAGCCTCAGTCTACTATATCTTCAGCCACACCATTTAGCACATGCTGTATCAATGCATAATCCTGCTGGACTGGTTTAATTAACGTGTACTGCCGTCTTTTATGTGCTGTAATGTACTATGTGTTTGTCTGATTGTTTACTGTGTTCACTTCTAAGAAAATGCTCAATAAAAAAAAATGTTAAAAAAAAGCAGATTTAAAATTATGTGTATACAAATCCCCTAGATTAGAGGTTACAAAAATCCCTAAATACCTTATTGGCGAGGTAGGGAAATAGTGAGATTGCATTGTAAGAGGTAGCACATCTGGAGAGCAATTAAAAAGAAGGACTGCCGACTTGGTATGGATTTTCTTATATTCTCCCATTTTAGAAAATTCACCTATTTTCTCAAATGCGTTTAACATGTTAGTTTTATCTGCCACTAAGTAGAGAGCCATGTCACTGGCAACCAGTTTTAATTTAGCTGCTTCTGCTACTGGAGCTTTGATATTGGTGTCTTGGTGAATAGCGCAAGCGAGCGGCTCAATAAAGAGTGAAAACAAAATAGGGGAGAGAGGGCAGCCCTGGTGTGTCCCACAGCTTCTAGAAATGTTTCCTGTCATACTGCCATTCATGATTATGCACGCCTTTGTCCTTAGATAAACATTTTTTAGGACTTTAACGAATCCAGACAGGAAAGCAAATTTAGCTAAATTGTAAACAAAACATTACACTGGATGCAATCAAATGCTTTCTCTGTGTCCAGCATTATAACAGCCACCTTGATATTCTGTACTGTAAAAAAATCTATTCCTTGGAATATTTAATGTGTATTATTTGCCATCTGCTGACCCTAAGAAACCCATTTTGATCCCTATGGATAATTGGTGGAACTACTACAGCAAGACGGTTCACTAAGATTGTAATGAACAGCTTGTAATTGCAGTTAGGAAGGCTGATCGGAATTCACATCATTCTCCAGCGTGTCCTTTTCAGGAAGCTGATAACGACTCCTTCCGTAAATGAAGCCGGAATTTCGGCTCCTGTCAGAATGTTGTTAAATAGTCTAACTAGAAATGTATTTAACTGTGGAGAAAATAGCTTATATATTTCAGCAGGAATCCCATCATTGCCACAGGCTTTGGCATTGTGGGCGGAGTTAACTGCCTGCGCTACTTCTGCTAAAGTAAATGTGTTAAGCAAAGCTTCCCCATGCTCTCCAGCGAAAGCCGGTAAAGTAAGTTCTTCTAGCTGTAAAGGGCTGCAGCGCGGGGGGTCGCGTGCGCGCAGCAGCTGCTGAAGTAACCACACTACGCGGGTGTTTCGTTCGGTAGCGTGGTCCCGACTGCCGATGCGGGGCCACGCCTCTTTATTATATACCGGCGCATGGCGTCATACGCCAGCACCAAGGCGTACGTCCAGGTCGTGGGTAAGCTGCACCCCTACCCCGCCTGGGAACATTACATTCCTTCTAACCTTTAATAAAACAGAAATACAACATTAACATTCAATCTGTTACCAGTTCCGGTCGTGGCGTCTGCTCCCAGCTCACCAACCCAGGTAAAGGGCCCAGTCCGCTGCGGGTCCTAGGTCCTTCACACCATGAATCCTGCAAGACGGGAGGAGGGAGCTGGATTGCTCCGCAGGCAGTATCTGGAACGCTCTCCCCTGGATGAGGGCTTGGACGGGGCGACTTCCTGTGACGCCATGTCCGCAGGGGACCTCAGTGGAGAGCTGGACGGCTCTTCTTCAGGAGCTCCAAGCTGTGATGGCAGTCCTCTGCCAGCCGCATCCGAGTCATCCGCAGGGTTGGTTCTCTGGCTTGCCTCCCCCTCTTCAGCCATTCTTTGACTTGGGCCAGCATCCATGCTGTCGGAGATGGGAATGTTGGGAGTTCCGGCGTGGACCTTTTTGAAGAAAGATACATTCCGTGTGAGTTCTTCCGTTCCTCTCCGGGCTGTTACCATCGTGCCTGTCCGGCGGGTTACTGTCCATGGACGCCGCTTGAACGGGAGGCGGAACTTACTCCCTGGATGTCTGTCTTTGACGTAGACCATGTCCCTCTCCCGGATGGGCGACGCTCTCGCTCTTCGGTTGGCACTGGATTTATCGTTGGTATTGGTCCTTTTGGCTAGGACCCTTGTAATGTCATTCGGGGAAGGGGCCCAGTTCGGGTGATGGGGAATAGTGTCTCGCACCACTCTACCCATACTTGCGGGTCCCGGTGCCCTCTCTGTCGTGAGATGGTGCGTCAACCTGTACTCCCTCAGGAAGCTGTAGATGGCTCTTTTCAGAGGTGCTTCTTCGGCATGCGCAATGCGAATTATCTTGTTGAGGGTGCGCATGAACCTCTCTACTTCCCCGTTTGCTTGGGGCCAGCGCGGTGTCACTTTCCGATGATGTATGCCCCAAGATTTGAGATAGTCGGCGAACTCTTGTCCCTGAAAGGGTGGGCCGTTATCAGTCTTCACCACCTCAAAGATCCCGTGGGTAGCAATGATCTTTTCCACTTTGGTGATCACCTCTGTGGCTGTTTGGCCTCCGACAATTTCTATTTTGGGGTATTTCGTGTAGTCATCTATGACCACGAGGGTATAGCGCCCGTCCGGTAGATGCCTAAAGTCCATGCTGACGCACTCCCATGGTCGTCGGGGGTTGTCTTCAGTGATGGCGGGGTGAGGTCTATCAGGTTGGCCTGACACCTGGCACCATTGGCATGTTCTGACTGCCTGCTCTACCATTGTGTCCATCCCTGGGAACCACACTTTTGCTCTCAGCTGACCTTTTGTCTTCACCACGCCTTGGTGCCCTCGATGTGCGAGATCCACCGCCTGCTGGGCAAGGCTTGAAGGGATCACTAGCCGCGGGCCTCTCAGCAGGCACCCCCTACTGTCGACGGAGAGTTCTTCTTTGATTCTCATGATCGACTCCAGCGTGGTCTTTGCTTGTGGTGTTCGCCGGGTCATCGTGGTTTGTACGGGGCGCCAGTCATTTGTTTGAACTGCGGTGATGGCTAGCTGCAGACACTCGTCATTCTGGGTGGCTTCCTCTATCGCATCGAGACTCATCGGAAGCGGTCGGGACCGTTCTGCTATGAAACGGACGTAATCTTCGGTGTCCTCGGCATCTTCTTCCTCTGCTTTGGTCGCAGCCCTTGGGTGCCTCGAGAGATAGTCTGCCGGGTTGGACGAACCAGGTTTGTACTCGACCCGGTAATCATATCCTTGCAGCTGGAGGATCCATTTCTCTATCCTCGGGGGGGGGCTTTGACGCTGATCCTTGAAAGAGGGGTATGAGGGGCTTGTGGTCGGTGGTAACTGTGAATGGGTGGCCATACACGTAAATGTGGAAATGCCGACATGCCCAGTGGATGGCGATCGCCTCCCTCTCAATCTGAGAGTAGCGCTGCTCGGTTTCCGTCAGGGAGCGGCTTGCATAGGCAATCGGAGCACAGTCTTCGTTGCGTTGTTGTTGCGTGAGCACTGCCCCTAGCCCGTAGGGGCTGGCATCAACGGCAATGTTGGTAGGCCGGGCTGGGTCAAAGTACGACAGCATGGTGTCCGCCGAGAGTGCTGCTTTGGTGTCCTTGAAGGCTTGTTCTTGGTCGGGGCCCCACTGCCACGTGGTAGCGGATTTCGTCAGCTCCCTGAGGTGCTTCGTGATGTTGGTCAGATCTGGGATGAAACGTCCACAGAAGTTTACCATCCCTAGGAAAATTCGCACTTCCGAGATGTTAGAGGGTGCCGGGGCTTCCTGGATGTCTCACACCTTGTCCGGGTCTGGGGCCACTCCTTTGTCTGAGAACATGTAGCCAAAGAAGCTGATTTTCTTCTTCAAGAATTGACACTTTTCCTTGTGCAGTGTGAGGCCGGACTCTCGGATCCGCTGGAGGACACTGCAGAGCCTTCTGTGGTGATCATCCAGGGACGTGGCGTATACCAGCAGGTCATCACTCACATTCAGGACTCCAGGGAGCCCGCTGAGGACTTCCCTAATGGTGTTCTGAAGCACCTCGGCGGCACTTGAAATCCCAAAGTTGAGACGCTTGTATCGTCTGAGGCCTACGTGTGTCGAGAATGTGGTGACGTATCGGGAGTCCGGATGTAGGGGCAGTTGGTGATATCCGGAACGCAGGTCCATCTTCGAGAACCACACTGCAGCGTTCAGCTCTCCCAGAATGTCATCAATGGTGGGGGTGATGTGACGTTCCCTTTTTATAGCTACGTTCGGGAGGCGCATGTCAACGCAGATGCAGACCTGTCCTGGCTGTTTTGGTTTTCTCGCCACTACGATCGGGGACACCCACGGAGTGGGCCCGCTGACCTTTTCTATGATCCCCTGCCGTTCCAGCGCCTCCAGTTCCTCTTCGACCTTCTGCCGTAGGTGGAACGCTCTGCGTCTGTGCCTCAGCGCCACCGGTTGAACGGACTGGTCGATGTGGAGTGAGACTTCTTTCCCTTTGAGGCACCTGATTCCTTTGAAGATGTCATCAAACTCCTCCTTAATGGCCGCTAGTTCCTCTTCCTGGACATCGAGAGCAAAGGAGATCAGCCTTAGTTCTTCTGCTGTCTGGCCGCTTACCAGCATTCCACTCCCTTCATCTGTGACATACACCTACAGCGGTTTGGGCTGTAGGTGTGGCTAAAGGTTCCTATGGGAATTAACATTATAAATACATCCTTATTTTGCACCACACATTTTCAGGCCACACTGCATGGATCACCCCCAAACTTTCCATGACAACCAGAACCTACCTTGTCACTTTTTTGGGAAAATGTCATGAAGATTGGTCAAACTACGCCAAAGTTATGGTCAAAAAATGCTTTTCGTATGGAAACTAGATCCTAACTATAACTAGCTACTGGCAAGAGCCAGTAGGTAATATATATATATATATATATGCCGAACTTCGGTGTTGAAACATTCCAGGAGTGTGGATGGGTGTCTTCTGCCCATAGGCGAATACACAAATCTTTGCTTCGTGCAATGGTGGGCGTAGACTCAAATGGTTGTACACGTTAGCGGCCATCAGTTCGATTGAGGCCCCCGTGCCTATGGTGGCCTGCACGTCTTGGTGGTGAATCTGGACCCGGCACTTTGGGAGCCTGCGTCTTTTCTGCGGCGGTTGGTTCACTGCGAATACGTAATGGACGGGGTAGTCTCCCGTGTCGTCATCCATGTCTTCGCTGTCTTGCGTTTCTTCTCCGGTCTGGGCCATCTCTCTCTGCGGCTTCGATGACCTACACACGGTTGCAAAATGGTTCATCCTGCCGCAGGCCGAGCACTTCTTCCCTCTCGCCGGGCAGGCCTGCATGCGGTGGGGCATGCCTCCACAATAGCCGCATTCTTTCCTCCTGTCTGGTGGACGCTTGCCCGGGTGTTGGCGCGGAGTGGCCTTCACGACGTTCACCTGCTCCGTCTTGATGGGACGGTGGAGAGCGGCCTCCATATGAGAAGCTCTGACCTTTGCTAGTTCTTTAGACCGTCCCATGGTGAGGATGTCTGCCAAGGGTTTGCCGGATTCTTGGAGGATGTTCTCTCTGAGTTTCGAGGAGTAACAGCCTTGTATTATCTGGGCCCTGATTTCCTCTTGTTCATCTTGGAAGCCGCACATGCTGGCCAGCTCTTTTAAACGCCTGTGGAACGCGTCTAACGACTCCTCAGCCTCCTGTTTGGCCTGGCGAAAGATAAATCTCTCGTAGTCTCTGTTCGCCATAGGCTCGAAGTGTGCATTCAGAGCGTTTAGCAGTGTCGCATACGTCTTGGGGGTGGCCTCTACCAGCGTTTTGTAGATGCAATGTATGTCTTTGCCTCCTAGGTGGAGGAGCAGTGCTCTGCGCCTGTTGCGGGCTATTCCTGCCCCTTCAAAATAGAATTGGAGACGTTCGGTCCAGTCCCTCCATTTTGGGGCGAGGGAGGAGGGGGCACCATCCACCACGAAGGGCTCGATGGCCGGGATCGTTGTCATCCTGACGCAGCTGTGGGAGTACCTCGCGGCACGTGCACTGCCTCTCTACTGGACTGGAGTGACAGCCGCCTGGCCGAGGTTGGCTGCGATGCAGTTGGGCCTTGGCACGGTGTACTGTGGTTACTCTGCTTGGCCCCGACGTCGACGTCCACCAGGGGGTGCTGAGGGACTGATGCGCGCATGATTACAAGCCAGGGAGCTGAGGGCTAATCACTGGCCTGAGCACTGGCTCTTATTTTGGGTTGCAGGGCCTCCACTAGTGGCAGCAGGCTGGCTCTTTATGTGGCTGCAGGGCCTTCCTTAGCGGCAACAGGCTGACTCTGTATGTGGCTGCAGGGCCTTTACTAGTGGCAGCAGGCTGGCTGTTCAAGGGGCTGCAGGGCCTACACTCGTGGCACAGGCTACTCACTGTTGTGAAGCGCTGGAGCCGGGCAATAATGCGGCGTGAGCTCGTTACCGCCTTCGTCGCCAGTGTAAAGGGCTGCAGCGCGGGGGGTCGTGTGCGCGCGGCAGCTGCTGAAGTAACCACGCTACGCGAGTGTTTCGTTCGGTAGCGTGGTCCCGACTGCCGATGCGGGGCCACGCCTCTTTATTATATACCGGCGCATGTCGTCATACACCAGCACCAAGGCGTACGTCCAGGTCGTGGGTAAGCTGCACCGCTACCCCGCCTGGGAACATTACACTAGCCATTTGCTCACCACTTCAAGGGAGGTATCATATGAATCAGAGTAGAGTCTTGTGCGGTGAGGAAAGAACATGTCCGCTAAAGCTTCTGAATGAGTTATAATCCTATCAGAATTAAGATCTTGTATTTGTTTAATGCAATTAATATTTGATCTACGCTTGACCAACCAGGCGAAGTATTTTCCGATATGTTCATTTTCTTCATACCTTTTTTGTACAATTGTGTTATGACTTAATATATCCTAAGACAAGAAATAATCCTGCAGGTTATATCGTGCCTGGGCAGCTTCGTACTTAGCCTCCCTGGTGGGAGACGATATATAATCTTCTGTTGCCTGATTAAAACTTGTTTGTAGTTGCTGAAATTTGCCCCTCTCTACGAGCTCTTGCCATGCCAAAAAGCCTAACACTTCACCCCTAAAAAATGCTTTTAGAGACCCCAGACTGAAAAATCTGTATCAGTATCAATGTTCCACTCTAAAAAAGTCTTCAAAGCCTGCTGAATTTGCTTCACCCACTGATCATTAACTAAAAGGGATTTGTCAAAAACCCATCTTGTTTTCTCTCGTCCCTGATCTATCACCACAAGGTTCACTGTGATTACCAAATGATACAAAAATGGGTTGGATATTATCTCTGATTGAATGCTAAAAAGCATGTGTGAAACTAAAAAGAAATCTATATGAGACGATGAATTAAACCTTTTAAAATGGAAAGTAAATAGCCTATCATTTGAGTGATCCCTACACCAAGGATCCACCAAGGTGAAATCTCGCAACCACAGCTGCAAATGCTTAACTGATTTTGGCTTATTCTGTGATCTATTGGGGCGAGAAGAATCAAAGGCAATATCAGGAAATATATTAAAATCACCCCCTATTACTAACAGACCCGGTTCCTCTTTTGCAATATTGTACAGGGTATCAAGAGTCTGAGGAAACTCTTCAATAGGGCCATAGTAACTCACCAGATTGATGAATTGACTTGCCACCTTTATCTGCACCCATACCAATTGGGCTCCCGGATCTCTATGAAACTTTACTAAATTACATGACAAGTCTCTAGTATTCAAATTTGCAACCACTTTGATTGCAGCATTCGAAGAGGCATAAAACACATGTTGAATATACCCCGGAGTATTAAGTAGAGAAGCTTGGTTTTTTAAATGCGTTTCTTGAAAAAAGATAATATTTGCCTGAAGTGACCTAAACCAAGCCATCATTGCTCTTGCCTTACATTTGTTATTGAGACCATTGGCACTGCATGAAACAATTCTCATTCGTCTATATACAATAATCTACAATTGGAAGAAGCAAACCTAGTCTTCATTATAACCTCCCAACCACAATTCATAGAGTCTTTGCTACATCTTTTTTGATACCCCAACAATTACACAAGCACCCTTCTCACACTTGCGCTCCTTGCCCCTCCTCATTCCCTTCCCTCTCTTGTTCCCTCCCCCCTTTGAGCAGTTTACCCCAGAGAGCCTCACCCACCTCGGGTCCTCAATTGGGGGCTTCCCTTCCCTCCTTCCTTCCCCGTGATGGTGTGCCCTGGTATGGTACCTTGAACCTAAACCTCCGGTGGTAGCCACCGCCTACTCCTGGCAACATGATAGAAAAATACTGACTAAGGATTTCTTTGAAAGCTTGAAAAAAATCATACATGAGCATACAGCATACAATAGCTTAACTGCTCGGATCATTTCTCATAGCGGAGCTGGTCTAAAAGTTCATTAGCCTGCTTAACAGACCCCAGAATATGGAACTGTCCTTTATTTAGTACCTTCAGTTTTGATTGTTGCACCAGCGCAGCTTGGATGCCTTGTTACATAAAAAGTTCCAACATGGATTTAAATTCTCAGCGCCACCGGGCTGCTGCCACTGAAATATCTTAAAAAATATGAAATCGAAATTTATCTGAGATCTGGAACCCCTTTTGCTTAATAGCCAGCAATAGAATTGAATCTTTCATATGAAAGTTTCCAAAATTGACCAAGAAAGTATGGGGCTAGCTATCATTTGCTGGCTGGAATGATGGAATTTGGTGGGCCCGCATAACAGAAAAATCTTTCATCTTGGGCAGACTATCCAGAAGGACGTAGTGTTGGATCAAGTCAGAAATGAATTTTATGGGATCTTGACCAGTCTCCTGCCCTTCTGGAATCTGAGTGAAGTGATGATTCACTGAGACTCCAGAAGGAATGCCAGTTCTCCTTCCCAAGAAGACCTGTCCTCCATCTCCTCCAGCTTCATCTGGACTTCTGACATCTCTTGTTCATACTTGGCTCTCTGTAAATTGCTCAGATTGTGGCAGTCTTAGAATTAATTGAAGCTGGTTATCATTAATTTGCCCTAGCAGCATCTGCACTTCTCTGTTGACTTTTTCTTGTGTGCTCTTCATCTCCGTAATGTCTCCTAGCATCACCTGAAGCGTTTACCCCAGCTGGAGGGTATTTGGTAGCATATCTAGGGGTTGTTTGGCACAAGCGGTGTCCACCTCTACGGCCTAGGCTGTAAGTTTAAAGACCTGTGCGAGCTGAATAGTGAGAGCCCCTTGGTATGAAATTACTTCCTGTCTACTGTTTTCGACTTGAGACCCCTGGGCTGCATGCTTAGCTTTGGAGGCTGGGGCAGTTGGATCCTTCATATTTTCCTGAGCTTCTACAGGCATTGGTGGTGCCTTACTTTCCCCCAGTAATGATTTCACACCTTTTAGATCGAATGAAGGATATGGAGGTTTTTTGCCGCTGCTTGTGGGGGCCAAATTGCAGGCAGGAAGAGTGTTCAGAAGTGGTAACGAACTTGCTCCCACAAGAAGCTTTGTCCCGTGAACTGGTGTTCTGCTAAGGGGAATTGAAGGCTGATTACTAGGAAGCAGAGCCGTAGGTGAGGGAGCACCATGCCCATTCAGAGACATGAAAGAATCTCCATTGACGCCTATGGTACATAGAGATCCCGGAGAATTCCCCTCTGAAGTACTCGAGTTGGTCGTTCAAACTCAGTTCCCCTTTTCCTCTACTTGCTGGGCATGATCCTGTTGCATCTCTGCTGGTTCCATGCACGTGGGATCCCCTGGACCAGGTAGTTTATGGCAAGCCCTTGCAGTTTTGGCTGCCTTGGATAGATTTTAGGGAGTGCAAACTTTCCCCACTGCCTTTCACACAGAATTCTGCCGTATTGGGAAAAGATGGAAACTCTAAATACCTTGCAGTCACTTGCCGGCCTAGCCTTTAAGAGTGTCCTAATGAATGTCAAAATGCAGGTGCAGCGGGGGCTGGGTAGCAGCAAGCCACACCCGCATGTAGGAGGACCACCTCTGCCACGATCCAAGCCCCACTGCCCTCGGGGAGCACCTAACATGATCCTCCAAGGCTGCTGGCTCCGCTGTTACCTTCCCCGGGAGGACTAGGAGTGTGGCGCCACCTCACCTTAGCGCCGCATCTCTCCTGTCACGTCTCTCCTGCACCGCCTTTTCTGTCAGGAACTGGAGATGCGGTAAGGCTACATCTCAGCTTACTCGAAATTCAGTACCCTGCACCATCCGCTGCGATATCCCTGCCTCAGCCAGGCACAAGTTGCATAGCGAAAACCTCAACGTTGCTTGTCTGTGGCCAACGCCATTCGATTCAGCAGCAAGGCAGTGGCTGCAGAAGCAGCTCTATAGGCGCGGGGCTTGACGGGAGCTCAACCCGCCTCCCTGGAACAGGTTCATCCTGGTTGTATTGGACGATGCCATTAGGTACTCTGAGGCCATTCCGTTGAGGATGATAACTGCGCCTCTGGTGGCTAGGACCCTTCTTGGTATTTTTACTATTGTGGAGTTCTCCATAAAGGTAATTTCAGATAAGGGTATAAACTCCATGTCAGGTACATGAAGGCCAGATGGGAGGAGTGTAGGGCGACCTACAAGTTCACCACACCTTATCAGCCGCAAACCAATGGGGTTGCTGAAAGACTCATCAAGACCCTAAAAGGCATGATCATAGGTTCAGCTAAAAAACTCAGGTGAAAGAGGGACATATTATTACCATGCTCTCTGTTTGCCTGCAGGGAGGCATTGCAGAAAGAAGTGGGCTGCAGCCCATTTGAGCTTCTGCGTAGGCACCCTGTCAGAGGTCTTTAAGTCTTGTAAGAGAAAGGTGTGAGAAGCCCCTGAAGAAACCCAAACAGGCCATTGTGGGCTATTTAATAGACCTGAGATTTCGGGCAGCTGAGTACATGAAAAAGATTAACCAAAACCTAGAGGCCAGTCAAACAATGGTATGATCAAAAGGCGGCACTGGTAGAATACAGACCTGACCAGAAAGCATGGGATTTGGTGCCAGGACAAGAGGACTGGGCCTACACTGTACTAGAAAAGTTGGGTGAGGTCACTTACCTGTCGGACCCCCCAGATACCCCACAGGGTGATCCATGCCAGGCGCCTCAAACCCCACTTTGACAGGGTGAATGTCACTATGTTGATGGTGAGAGATGGAGGAAAGGAGAAGAGAGGGAGCCCCCCCTTGATTTCCTGTCACACAATGCCAAGGATTGTTCAGTAGAGGGAGTTGTGCTCTCCCCTACCCTCACAGAAGAGCAGCAGATGGACTGTCACCAGTTGCTGGTGCAGTTTCCTGGTCTGTTCTCACTGACATCTGCACTGACCGAGTGATGTGTGCGCAATATTGACAGTTTACCTGTCAAAAACAAGATGTACAAGTTGTCACACAAAGTGCGGACTACCTTCAAAGAGGAAGTGACCAAGATGTTATCCCTGGGGGTGAGTGAACTTTCTAGTAGTTATTGTGTGATTCCATTGGTACTGCTACCAAGGGTAACCCTGCAAGGAGGGTCCCTAGAATAAGGTTTTGTGTGGATCGCAAGAGGCTCAATGTGGTTACTAACAGTGAAGCTCACTCCATTCCCACAGTTGATAAGCTCATTGACAGGTAATGGGCTGCCAAGAACCTCAGCACATTTGATCTAACTTGTGGATACTGGCAGATTGCTGTAACTGAAGATGCCAAGGCTAGGTTTGCATTGTCTATCCCTAAAGGCCACTTTCAGTTTAAAGTGCTACCCTGCTGGAGACCTTCCAGAGAAAACAATGTACAGGTTGGAGGACATTAGCGTAGCCTCTCTTGATGATGTTGCGTTCTTTACCTCCACCTGGAAGAACCACTTGACCCACCTCTGGGAAGTGCTTCAGTCCCTTGAAACAGGAAGGCTGACTATCAGAGCCACAAAGTGCTAGAAAGGCAGAGATCTGTTGCGTACCTAAATTGGTAGGGAACAAGGGCAGCCTTTCCAGCCTAAGATTCAGATCACAATGGCTTGGGAGCCTTGAAGACTTAGAATCACATAGCCTTCCTGGGTCTGACTGAATACTACAAGAGGTTTCTCAACGGGCACGGCACCATTGTGACCCCCAATACATAGCTGTCTTCTAAGAAGCAGTCCAAGGAAGTAGTATTGACAACGGAGTATTAGAAGGCCTTTAACACCCTTAAGAGGCACTGTGCACTGCATCAGTGCTCAATGAGCCAGGTTTTAACAAGGTGTTTGTTATCCAGACAGAGGCTTTAGAGCATGGCATAGTAGCAGCACTATCCCTGCTGAATGATGAAGGTCAGAATCAACTAGTAACATTTATTAGTATGTGACATCTCCCTAGAAAGCAGAGTTTAAGTACTATTGAGAGGGAGGACTTTGCTGCAATTTGGTCCCTGAAGAAACTCAGACCCTATCTGTTTTGGACTCATTTCAAAGTTAAGACTTACCACAAACTTCTCACATGGCTAATTCTAAAGAGGGGGATAAATCCAAAACTGTTGAGGTGGTCCATCTCCTTATAGGGAATGGAGTTTACAGTTTGACACAGACCTGGAACCACACCAATGCAGATGGCGTTTCAGATTGTTCTACTTCGGTGATGAGAACTGCCACAGGAATGGCCGAGTTGCTACTCACATTTCTTCTGGGGGAGAAAGCACCCTTTTTGTGTGGAAACCCAATTTTTTGTGGGCTGATGCTGCTGGTCTTTGAACTCTGTAAACTGAGGCACCACTGTCCAGTGCCCAGTGTATGTGCTCTGACCCCTAAAACATGGTGGAATTAACTAGGTCCTAATTGGCATATTTAGCATACCAGTAAGGCCATAGTATATTGTGGAGGAAATACACCAATGGAAAAGATAAATATCACCTTTGGACTGCAGCACATGTTGTGCCATCCAACAGGCTGACAAAGAAAACATGGATTTGTAGCCTGATTCCTGCAGCTTTCAAACCTGCAGGTAAATTGTCAAAATAACCCTTTTTGACAGGAAAGAACCTTATTTTTAAATATTAAATATGTAACCTTTAAGTGGACCTTGTAGCCCACAAGGTAGGGTGTCTGGTATTTAAAAGTGGTACATGCAAACATTTAATTTTAGCATGTACCTATAGAGACTGGCCTCAAAAAGCTATTTGCACTGTGAAGTGCTGTCCATTGAAAAAAAAGTAAGTTCAGAAGCCAATAAGCCTGCTATCTGACCCTGCCAGTGCTTCAGCGTAATGAGGCATTAAAACTCTTCCCAGAGCGATAGTGGCTTAGGCCTTTTGGCAGGAAGACCTGGGTGCAAGGTATGTGACTCATATATACTCTGAAAGGTCAGTTGGGGAGGGGAGGGGAGGGTTCAGGTACTTCATTAAGTTGAAAGGGACCAGGGTGAGGCTTGCTCATTCATAGTTAGGTATAAAGGGAGACCTGATGAAGAGAAGCATATTGTTTCCTGGGCTCTCAGTAGCCAGTTTCGCTATAGCCCAGTGGGAGGGGAAGCTCGTCCCAGAACCAATTTGGTATAGTTGAGGAGAAGACTGATCATTTTCAAAATCACACCCTTGGCTGGCACACATCCAGCTCTAAAGTCAGAAAGGATGCACCATCTTGGATGTTAATTAGAATAGACCACAGTGCAATAGTTTGCAGTAAGGTAAACAGGATGTGCTGCATTAGTGGGACGTTTTTCCCTTTGGAACATTTTCCTCATTGGTGAGGGAGCGTCCAGGTGTTGCCCCCATCCACTGGCTAGTAAATCCTATAAAAGTGGCATCTTATCCACAGCTCATGAAAACACATTTGGCCCTACAGGGATCACTCTACTTGTGGAATTCTCACTTATGGGGCTACGTATTTTGACGATCACTCTATTACACTTTGGGGAAGTACCCTGTGGCACTCTGTTTCAGAGTTGAATCAGTTGTTAGAGTTTATTGACATTTAGGGGCGTCTTTCATAGAAATCACCTTGGAATAGGGGAAATGGTACCTGCTTATCGTATTATTGCATTTCTTCTTTACAACAATAGGAAAGCGCAGCACCACACTCATACCAGCACCAATACAACTAATGTCTGTTTTATACACATACCTCTACGCACTTGAAACCAAGGAACCATCATCAGCCAGGTAAGAATGAAATTGCACCACATAATGTATATGCTGTTACCGGTCGATGAAGGCCAACATAACACTTAAAACAAAATGCACCCGAAGGGCCTCCAGAAATTCGGCGAAAGTTGGAGGTCTCCATTGATCTCTATAAATAAATAGGATATACAGAGTAGCTACTTGCTCAAATATCTGCAGAGTTCTAAGGCCTTGAGAGGGGTATGGAAAGCCCTAGCTAAATAGATGATCATACAATATATTACAATACAAAATGCAACGCTGCTTGGTGTTTTATCACAACTCCCATTCTGCTCCAGGACAGACTTGGTATGTCACAAACACACATTTCTAGATTAAGGATTAAGCTCTATTTACGAAACACAGTCCTTCAGTTTATGAGTAATTCCCTTTAATATTTCCTGACACTTCTCCAAGCACCTTAAATGTGTTAACAGCACCCACTGAAACACCTGGGCTACTTTCCCTATGTAGAGAATCCTACTGTTACGAACGCTAGCAACAGGTGCGCTGTAACACGCAGGTAGATGCGATCCTTCATTCTCAGCGTAGTGCCGCTAACGCTGAGAACTACAACTCCCATGAGGCCTAGAGCGTCACGTTCGACGTGGCAGGAAACGGCTCATAAGGAGGCAGCGGACCTCGGCTTCGTGTCGGAAATTCTCGCCGCCGAGAGAACAGCGTTCTTGGACTCCACGGAGAGAGAGGTCTGGTAAGGGTGCTCTGCACCAACTCAGTTGTTATTTGGAGACTTCCCTTTCCCCGGTTGTGAGCAGCTCGCTCATGCGGAGGAAGAGCAGCGTCACTTGGATTCCGTCCGGCGCTGTGCTTGGTATCACGTCCTCCGTTGGATGAGCTTGCTGCTCGTGCGGAGGACGGGTTTAAGTCCTTGTAGGATTCCAGGCCTATACGGCCGGAGCTGGTACAGTGAAAGTGATAGGTTGCTCACAGAGGCATCATTTTATTAGCAGCCAGAACCTGGCAGTGATCAGCATTTCGATACGATAGAGTGGTTTCTTCTCTGCTAGCTCATGTCACAGAGGATTTAAACTCCCGATTGATTTCATGTACAAAACGTTTTGATCCATTCCATTTGGTGAAGAAACCATATACGGATTACAACATTATATTGTTATTTGGTTACGTGAATGTTTGTGTATGAATACGTCCGTAATCAAGTGTTATTCTGGCTCTGTTTAACAGGGGTATTAAGAGTGGTATGGGACTACGCTCGATCCCTGTGATGTATGTAGGAGCTCAGAAAAGGGTATGTTCCTCCTCCATAACAATGATGCAGTATTACAATTACCTATAGGATTTACAGTAGCAGGAAAAACGACTTAATCTCCTTGTGTGTTTTCTTCTATGTTATTCCTATTTAATTACAGCCCTAACACTTCAAGCGGTGTTACCACACCGAAGACACATCATTTGTTGAAGCATCTTCTTCTCCAGTTTTCGTTCTTTTATGTTACAGGTATAGGAGGGGGCGCTAGTCTATATGCAGTCAGTTACTTGTTTGTATTCCATGACTAAAGGTTATAAAGTATATCTGATTGTGGTTTTTGTTTCAGGTCTCCCTCCCTGCTGTTCCCTTCCTTTCCTTCCCCACTTGATCCTCCCACTGACCTGTGCCATAAAGGCTATTAGGCTTGGGTAGGTCAGGAGGTGGACCATTCTGAGCATCAAACCGATCCTGAGGACATCACTACTTAACAAAATTTCCGACCCACGAATAGTGTCCTCCCGGTCGGGTTGTGCTGGGAATGGCCACCCTTGACGATGTTTTGGCTATGCTAGCCACTGTCCAGGCTGAGTTAATGGCGTCACGTCAAGAAACGGCCGAGTTAAGAGCTAGGGTGGAAGGGATGCAGAGGAATCCTTTTAGTGCAGGTGTGGTGGCAGCAGCCCCGCCTAATGCGGTGGTGGTAGAGATGCCTGTTTCCATTCCGTTAGCGACCCCAGAGAGGTATCATGGGGATTCTGGCAAGGTGCAAGTGTTCTTGAAACAGGTCATGTTACACTTTTCATGCAAACAGAAGTCATTTCCCACTAACCAGGCGAGGGTAGCTTTTCTTATTTCTTATCTAGCGGGAGATGCGGCACAATGGGCAGTACCGCTGGTAAACCGTGATGACCCTCTCCTACATGATTGGGACGCCTTTAGAGCCGAATTTCTGAAGGTATTCGACAGAAGAGCTGATTCTTACACTGCAGATAGAGAACTGTTAGAGTTGCGACAAGGCAACAAGGACCTGTTGGTTTACCTCAATTCTTTTCGGCGGCTAGTGGCGGAAACTAAGTGGCCTGAGACCAAACAAGCTGCGCTCTTCCATCAAGGGTTACGGGATGACCTCAAAGATGTCATCGCTCAGATAGATCCCCAACCAGCCACGTGTGAGGACTTGATCGATCTCGTGCTTCGCTTGGATCATAGACTGAGTGAGCGGAAAGGCGACTACAAAAGAAAGGAGAGACACCCACCTTCCTATGAAAGACAGAAGGCCTCTGAGTCTAGCAACACCGCAGGATCTGAACCAATGGAAATCGGCACCATAAGGGCTACATTGACTATGGCGGAAAAAGACGTCCGTCGTAAGCAAGGCCTCTGCTTATACTGCGGTAAGAGGGGGCATTTCGTCAGGGAATGCCCCGTGAAACCCAAGACAAGCCGGTTCCGCAACCTTAGAACGACTACGGCGGCCATGGATAAGACGTCGGAAAACTAACGAACTCGAAGAAAGAAGAAGGGGTTTCTTGGAGTCAGTTGTGTATCCCTTCCTTACAGTGCAACGCTGCACTAACAGCCGGACACCTCTTTATTAACGTTTTGTTGCTCATACAAAACGAGAGGGTCCGAATGTCTGCCATGGTGGATTCTGGAGCCACCGGCATGTTTATGGACTTAGGAGAAGCCAGACGTAGAGGCATACGTCTTGTGCCCAAAGATCCGCCAGAAGAAGTCTACGCTGTAGACGGGAGACAATTGATTACAGGACCCATCGGGTACAACACTGCAGAGTTAGAAGTACAGTATGGAGCATCGCACAGGGAGCATATCATATTTAACATCATCCACGCCCCCCAATATGGGATCATTTTGGGGTTGCCGTGGCTGCAACGACACAATCCGGAAATCGATTGGGTTGCACGAACGGTACAGATGACCTCTCCATACTGCTGCAAACATTGTTTTGGTATCCCAGAAGACCCAGCTACGGCGTTGGCAGGTAGTGTGATTATCGCTACTGCGGCGGAAAAAGAGATCCAACTGCCCGCTGTCTATCAAACGTATGAGGAGGTGTACAGCGACGTACAGGCGGAAGAGCTGCCACCACATAGACAGTATGACTGCCAAATCGATCTTGTTCCAGGGGCAGCAGTCCCTAGTGGAAGGATATACGCTTTAACGGAACCAGAGAACCTCCATCTCAGAGCTTATTTGGATAAACACCTAGAGATGGGTTTCATACGCCCCTCCAAGTCCCCTGCCGCCTCCCCGCTTTTTTTTATTCCGAAAGCTAATGGCGAGTTGCGTGCTTGTGTGGACTTTCGAGCGCTGAATGCCATAACTGTGAAGAACAGATATCCCTTGCCGTTAATCAGTGTCTTACTAGAGCAGGTAAAAAAGGCAAAGATATACACCAAATTGGACTTGAAGGGTGCATATCACTTGGTGCGCATGAGGAGTGGCGACGAGTGGAAGACGGCCTTTAAGACCCGGTACGGGTTGTTTGAATACCTAGTGATGCCGTTTGGGTTGTGTAATGCCCCTGCGGCGTTCCAATTCTTTCTGAATGACGTCTTTCGGGAGATCTTAGACCACTACGTTGTGGTATACATCGACGATATACTCATCTATTCAGAGAATGAAGAAGCACACATCCACCATGTGCAAACAGTGTTACGGATCCTACAACAACACCATTTGTTTTGCAAATTGAGCAAGTGTGACTTTCACGTTACCACGGTGGAATTCCTTGGAGTCATGCTTAGCCCAACAGGCCAAGAAATGGCCGCAAGAAAGATCACCGCGGTGAAGGATTGGCCTCCCCTCAGAACGTTCGTGATGTGCAGTGCTTCATTGGCTTTGCCAATTTTTATAGACGCTTTATCAACCAATTCTCCAAACTGGTTGCACCAATAACTCAACTTTTGAGGAAATCACAGAAATTTGAGTGGACCAATGAAGCCCAGAACGCCTTCCTTGCCTTGAAGGCAGCTTTCGTCACTGCCCCGATCCTGGCTCATCCGGACCCTGGGAAACCTTACGTGGTTGAGGCAGACGCCTCTGACGTTGCCTTGGGAGCCATCCTGTCTCAAAGACACTCCTCCACGGGTCAACTCCATCCTGTGGCATATATGTCGAGGAAGCTTAACGAAGCCGAAAGGAATTATCACATTGCCGAGAAAGAACTCCTAGCCATCAAGGATGCCTTCGTGGAGTGGAGGCACTTCCTGATGGGAGCCAGACACGTGGTCACGGTATACACGGACCACAGGAACCTACAATTCATGACGGCAGCAAGACATCTTACCCCGCGACAACTCCGTTGGATGCTTTTCTTTTCAGGGTATCACTTTATCATCACCTTTCGGCCTGGTTCGGAAAACCGGAAAGCTGATGCTCTCACTCGTCAGTCCTCTGCCAGAGACCTGGAAGGCATCCCGGACAGCGCCATTATCGACCCCAAGATGGTACTAGGTGTGATACAACCGGAGGACTTTCTCAAAGGGATCCTCAAGGGAGTTGGCTCATTTACCTGGAAAACCTGGCTTAAGAGCCATAAGGAATGGCAAAGTAGGGGCGGTTTTCCGATGAATAACAACCGTCTGTTGGTGCCTACCCGGGAGTTGAGGAAACAGGTGTTCGGCTGGTGCCATGACTCCCCGAGTGCGGGACATCTCGGAGTTGGAAAGACCGTTGACCGCATCAACAGGCAGTTCTGGTGGCCCTCTCTTAGACTGGACGTTAAGGAGTGGGTACTCTCTTGTGCTGTTTGTGCTAAAATGAAATCTGATCACCGTCGCCCGCAGGGTTTGTTGCAACCGCTCCCTACTCCTTCTAGTCCTTGGGAGAACATTTCTATCGACTTCATCGTCGGTCTACCACTGGATAGAGGTTGTACTGTTATTATGGTGATCATCGACTATTTAACGAAAATGGGACACTTCGTCGCCTGCAACCAAGTACCTTCAGCAGGCCAGCTAGCTCGGTTATTGATGTTGCATGTGGTGCGTTTACATGGATTACCAAGTGTCATTGTGTCCGACAGGGGCTCACAATTCACGGCCCAGTTCTGGAAAACATGGTGTTCATCCTTACATATAACCACGGCCTTGTCTACTAGCTTTCACCCACAGACGGATGGACAGACAGAGCGCCTTAACCAAACGCTCAAACAATACCTGAGATGTTACGTGGACAACAGCAAGGAGGAATGGGTGGACTATCTATGGCTTGCAGAGATCGCCTATAATAACGCCACACATGGCTCCACACGGGCATCTTCTTTCTATTGCAATTATGGTCGCCATCCAAGGTTTCTTCCTTTTATCCATCCCTCCAAGGACACCAACATACCAGAGGTAGCGAAGAGAGTGGCCCATATCCAAGATACGTTAAAGAGGACTCAGGAACACCTGAACGCAGCCAAAACCGCGTATAAGGCTACCGCGGATAAACACAGACGCCCAGGTCCTTTGTATAGGAAGGGGGACTTTGTCTGGCTATCCACCAGGAATATACGCTTCCGGAAACACAGCGTGTTCAACCCCAGATTTATTGGACCCTACAGAATCAGTAAATGCCTTGGTCCCGTGACCATGAAGCTGGAACTGCCTTCTCAGTTGCGTATCCATCCTGTGTTTCACGTGTCATTGTTGAAGCCTTCCTCCTCCCCTGTCAAGAAGCAGCCTCCGCCTCTTCTGGTCAATGACACTATGGAATATGAGGTTCGAGGCATTCGTGACTCTAAGTTGCGTGGCCGCAAATTGTGGTACTTGGTGGCATGGAAGGGGTACGGCCCTGAGGAGAACTCATGGGAACCTGCATCCGGGGTGCACGCGCCCAGATTGGTTGCCTCTTTTCACAGGGGATGCCCGCGGAAACTTGGCCCCTAGGCGCGCTCTTTTTAAGGAGGGGATGTACTGTTACGAACGCTAGCAACAGGCGCGCTGTAACACGCAGGTAGATGCGATCCTTCATTCTCAGCGTAGTGCCGCTAACGCTGAGAACTACAACTCCCATGAGGCCTAGAGCGTCACGTTCGACGTGGCAGGAAACGGCTCATAAGGAGGCAGCGGACCTCGGCTTCGTGTCGGAAATTCTCGCCGCCGAGAGAACAGCGTTCTTGGACTCCACGGAGAGAGAGGTCTGGTAAGGGTGCTCTGCACCAACTCAGTTGTTATTTGGAGACTTCCCTTTCCCCGGTTGTGAGCAGCTCGCTCATGCAGAGGAAGAGCAGCGTCACTTGGATTCCGTCCGGCGCTGTGCTTGGTATCACGTCCTCCGTTGGATGAGCTTGCTGCTCGTGCGGAGGACGGGTTTAAGTCCTTGTAGGATTCCAGGCCTATACGGCCGGAGCTGGTACAGTGAAAGTGATAGGTTGCTCACAGAGGCATCATTTTATTAGCAGCCAGAACCTGGCAGTGATCAGCATTTCGTACGATAGAGTGGTTTCTTCTCTGCTAGCTCATGTCACAGAGGATTTAAACTCCCGATTGATTTCATGTACAAAACGTTTTGATCCATTCCATTTGGTGAAGAAACCATATACGGATTACAACATTATATTGTTATTTGGTTACGTGAATGTTTGTGTATGAATACGTCCGTAATCAAGTGTTATTCTGGCTCTGTTTAACAGGGGTATTAAGAGTGGTATGGGACTACGCTCGATCCCTGTGATGTATGTAGGAGCTCAGAAAAGGGTATGTTCCTCCTCCATAACAATGATGCAGTATTACAATTACCTATAGGATTTACAGTAGCAGGAAAAACGACTTAATCTCCTTGTGTGTTTTCTTCTATGTTATTCCTATTTAATTACAGCCCTAACACTTCAAGCGGTGTTACCACACCGAAGACACATCATTTGTTGAAGCATCTTCTTCTCCAGTTTTCGTTCTTTTATGTTACAGGTATAGGAGGGGCGCTAGTCTATATGCAGTCAGTTACTTGTTTGTATTCCATGACTAAAGGTTATAAAGTATATCTGATTGTGGTTTTTGTTTCAGGTCTCCCTCCCTGCTGTTCCCTTCCTTTCCTTCCCCCACTTGATCCTCCCACTGACCTGTGCCATAAAGGCTATTAGGCTTGGGTAGGTCAGGAGGTGGACCATTCTGAGCATCAAACCGATCCTGAGGACATCACTACTTAACACCTACCTTTTCCTTTACATATTAAAACTAGTAACCCTGTACAGTGGGAGGATGTATGTGCTGCTAAAGTCCTTCTCGTCAAAGTGGGGGAAAAGGGGAGGGCTTTTGAGTAATGAATCACTCAGGTCCGGCATACATGCCCATATACATGAAAACAAAAATGAGTAGGTCGTTCCTAGCACATATTGCAGGATGATAAATGATCACAGGGTTGGAACAAAAGGTGAATGAAATAAGAAGAGCAGGAGAAAATTTCCTCCTTTCGGAAAAAGACCCTCACACACCCAGCGTGCTAGGTGTCATGCTTCATCATCGGGTCTGCTCCTTATCGGGTCGGCACTGCAATACCCGATCGGCACCCGTGATGGGGCCTTCCTGGCGGAGATCTTTATTCCTATGCCGTTGGGTGTTGAATGTGTAAGGATCCTAAAAAGATATGGTGTAGGTGATAGTAGTGTGTAAGGACGTGAAAGTAAAACAGGAAATAGTGAACCACTCAAAACAATTTTAATGAGTCGTGGTCACTATCCTGATTAAAAACTGAAAAGGCGCATACTCTCATTCTCAAAGTTGTGCGGAGATATGCTAAAAATAGGTCAACATGTTTCTTGCCTGTTATCTATTCAATGGCAATTCGTCAGGACCAAAGGTAGATCTACCTACACTTTTTGGTGGTGATCGAGAAACTCAATAAAGTGCATAAATGATCACCAATACAGCACCCTAAAAAGTGGTACCTGTAGATCTATATCAAGCCTGCAATGGGAACAAAAAACAAAAAAACAATATGACGACATTATCAATTCATATTAAAGTTATACCTAAAGTGCACCATTAAACATCCATGGTGCCTCACACGCATGCAGAAAACAGGTGAGCTATAACATGCATCAACTGTGATCTGGGTGTAGTGAAAATTAAAAAGCAGTAGCAACTACGAAGAACACAAAGGATCTTATACATAGACGGTTGATTTGCACTCACCCAGGTCGGGTGAGAGATTGATGGCATCGTGTACCGGTTAGAGCAGACACTCAACTGTAGTGTCCTAATGAAACAAAGAAAAGACAGAAGAAGGAAAGAAGAGAGAAGAAAAGAAGAGAAAAAGTGGAGAAAAAGAGAGGAGGGGGAAAGAATCAAGAATACAAAATTGAAACACTGGGACCCAGGACTGATATTCAGTGGGCAGTGCCAAAACCGAGAATACAAATCCAGAGTCAACCGCCTGTATCTCTAACAATGGAGAAGTGCAGATGTCAATGGGACACTCCAAGTGTGAACACTGAATTGGTAACCAGGTGAATATCAAGAGACTGCTCGCACCGGTACCGGCAAGTAGTCCCCCTAGTAACAACCAGGTACAGTATCTGGAGTAATACTGGCCGACATCAGGTGTGGTTATCCCTGTATCCCCATGAACTGCCCAATGCAGTAGACAACACAAAGACGGGACACGTGCATTGACACAACATCCAAAAGGTGTACAATATAGAGTAGATGCCAGTGACCTGCAGGTATCAGTGCCAAACCTACAATACAGGACCAAGCTCTCTCCAGGCCGTAAACACCAAAGGCACCGTTATCAACATCCGCGGCAATCTCGGAATGAATCAGGACCGCCTAGTTACCTCCCAAGTATAGAGAGACGTCAGCGGGTTGCGTGCGCGCCCAAATACTTACAGTTACGTAGAACTGGACCTTCAGTGATCCTACCCTTCGCTCCACCGGACCGGATTGCTTGAAGTGGCATGGCTCTTCTAATTATATCCGGCCGGGCGCGTAAGGGAGGCGGTACTTCCGGGAATCACGCAAACGACTGTCCTGAGGGCTAGAACGCTGACCCTGCCTGGCGGGCGCCATATTGGACAGATCCAGGGTAATACTGGAAGCCCATCTGAAATCGTCACCTCTGGGAACCGGGTTACTTAGGATATGTAAAAGAAACCAAAGTCTAGAAATAAAAATTAATAGTTGATAGGGCCTTGATATGTAACCAATGTAATAACAAGGCTCCTAGACAAGAGGGATATCAGGGTGGATAATGATTACATATTGATACTATTCAAGGCAATATGAGATGACATACAGAAAAATTAGAGATGGAGCGCAAAATACAAAGGTGAAGATGTATTTGGATTCATTAGAATTGTGTGAGGAGGCTCCAAGGAACATCTTCATTCAGCCCATCCTTATCAGTCGATAATCGCAGCACCCAGCGTTGTTCAAGGCGAAACAGCGATTTCTTAGGCATGCCCGGATGTGTTTCAAGAATGCACCAGTGAAAAGAATCAGGAGCATGCTGTTCCTGATGGAAGTGGGTAGTCATTTTAGTATTGGTTTTATGACATCTGAAATTACTTCTATGTTCCATCATACGGACTTTGACCTGTCTTGTAGTCATTCCTATATATAGGAGTCCGCAGGGGCAACTCAATAAATAGATACAATTAGATGAGTTGCAATTGGTATGGGACTTCATTATCCACGATACCCCATTAGGGAACGTCAGCTCTTTACTGATAGACGTCTGGGGGCATATAGAACAAGAGCCACAAGGGTAATGTCCCTTAATAGGTGGAAGATCCCATAATGTTCTCTGTGAACTGTTATGTTGTTTTCTGGGTCTCGTATGAATTAGCAAATCCTTGAGGTTGCTAGTTCGTTTGAAAGCAAATCTAGGTGTTGGTAAATTCAGTGTCCCTGTATTGAGGATTTCCCAATGTTTCCGAATAATTTTTCTAATTCGGTCAGATTCAGGAGAAAAAGTGGTAACGCATGTGATTGTGTGAACTGACTCTCTAGTCACATTTTCCAACAAACTCTCTCGATTGTTATGTCTTGCTCGTTTTTGTGCGAGAGCAACAACTTGTTTAGGATATTCACGTTTGACAAGATCCCTCATCAAGGTGGCTGACTCTCTCTGATAGTCTGATATAGTGCTGCAATTCCTTCTGATACGAAGGAATTGCCCAAAGGGTAAATTCTGTCTTAAAGCCCTTGGATGATGGCTGCTAAATAACAAAAGACTATTCTTGTCAGTAGGTTTTCGATACAAAGTAGTAGTAATCCTATCTCCTTCTAGTTTAACCAATAAATCAAGGAATGGGATCTCTGTCTCCGAAATGGTGTTGGTAAACTTCAGGAATGGATTCAGTGTATTAATCCATGTACAAAACTCATCACATTTAGTGCGTTCTCCTTTCCATAGGATCAAGATATCATCAATAAATCTCTTCCATAGCAGCACGTTCGCCCGGTATGGATTATTGAGGTCATTGATGTGTCTATCCTCAAAAGCTGACATGTACATACAAGCTAGACTCGGCGCGAACGTACTGCCCATGGAAGTGCCCTGTGTTTGATGGTAGAGTTGTGTCTCATACTCAAAGAAGTTATCAGTTAACGCCATGGTTGCGCATTCAATTATGAAAGATACCGGGGTTGGTGAGTCCCATTTGATGTTACTCAGAGCATCCTCAATCACTCCAAGGGTTGCTCTCTGTGGAATGTTGGTGTAGAGGGCCTCAACATCCAAAGTAACCAGCAGATCCACTCCCTCTGGGTATTGGGCCCCCTCCAGTAGACGGAGGACATCGGTGGTGTCCTTAACAAAGGAGGATGTTGCTTTGACCAGTGGTTGGATGAAATGGTCAACAAATTTGGACAGGGGTTCTAGAATAGACCCAATCCCTGACACAATGGGGCGACCAGGCACCGGGATGATCCCCTTATGGATCTTAGGTAAGCAGTAGAAATAAGGGATCTTTGGTTCTCTGGCTACTAGGAAGTCAGCTTCCTTCTTGGTAATCCAACCTTCAGTTTCTGCAGAGAAGACCATAGAAGATATACTCCTACTCAATCTGGGGGTCGGGTTCTCTCTAATAGGGGTATAATATCTCCTGTCACTCAGCTGCCTGCGGCATTCAATATCATAGTCCAAAGTGGACATGATCACAATCGCACCACCCTTATCGGCTTGTTTGATGGTAATATCCACATCATTTGTCAAATCCCTGATGGCGGTGACCTCACTTGATGATAAATTATGATAGGAGGCAAGGGTGGTCGTACTGTTCAGATCATTCAGTACTGCTTGTTCATACGTCAGTACTTCATTGGGAACCATACTACTGTTCGGTGTAAACGTAGATGGTCGATGTAAACCAGAGTCGTCCTTAGGAGGTAGAGGACGATCCTGAAAAAATGCTTGTAATCGAATCTTGCGAAAGAAACCTTGCACCTCACAGATGTCACGAAATTTGTCGGTTCTAGGTGTAGGCACAAAACCAAGACCTTTTTGGAGGACCTTCTCCTCTATTGGTGTGAGCACCCTAGGAGAGAGGTTGACGATCAGTTTCTCCTTCCCCTCGTCTGACTCCTGGTTTCTACCGACCGTGCAGGCTGTTCCTGCCATTGTACTCTTTTTAGCCCTCTTTGCGCCCTCTTCCTCTGCCCCAACCTCTGTCGAAAAAGGTGGCTCCGGCCCATGTGGGAGAAAGGGCGGAGGGCCTTGTTGGTACATCGGGAATTGCCAGAACTGGGGTCCTTGATAAGGGGGTAAGTTGTAGGGAGGGTACATTGGGGGTTGGTAAGGTCTCGTTTTCCTAGTGTTCCAACTACCCGTGCTCGAGTCACTGTTGGATGATGAACCCCTTCTAGAGGGACCAGAGCTTTCATCCGAAGAATAGCCAGTGGCTGTTGCTGTGTAGTCAGCTTTCAAGTAAGGGTAGACCTTTTCTGTGGAAAACTTCTGTATATCTTTCTGGAGTTTTGAGATCTTTTGTTTCATCAAATACTCCCTATTATCCGCAATCTCCGCATTGATCTCAGCTAGCTTAGTTTTGTATGCTGTCGTTTGTACAATAACCTTGATAGCACCCTCTGCTGTTTGAATTCTAATCAGCAGGGCGTCCGCTATTCTTTTGGCTGTATTAATTATAAGGATGAGCCAGTCCCTAGTGCATTTCCATGCTACTAGGGACCACTCCTTCTTAAACAACATATCCTCCAAGAATAAGCGTGGGACATTGTTGACAATCAAGCCATTCGGGGCTATGTTAGCCCTTAAGTACTCTGTCATCAGAGCACCATGTAGTGTAACCTTGAGCCATTCATGTTTCATATTGGACAATGAGGTCCAATCTTCTGACTGGCTGCCCGAGGCAGAACTGCCATCTGGCCCCAGTAATGACGGTGTTCTGAGTATTTCTACTGCTGCTTCGTCGCCGAAGCTGAGTCCCTGATAGTCCTCCATCCTATGGTCAGAGGTACTCCCGGACTAACAAGAGGGTAATCAGGTCTAAGTTAGTTCCTAATGTCTCTTGCGATGGGCCAGGGGAACACACTGGGACCACCTGGTAACCTAATATCTATATTCCCACGGGTGTGACCCGTGCAAAGAGTCTCGTCAAAGTGGGGGAAAAGGGGAGGGCTTTTGAGTAATGAATCACTCAGGTCCGGCATACATGCCCATATACATGAAAACAAAAATGAGTAGGCCGTTCCTAGCACATATTGCAGGATGATAAATGATCACAGGGTTGGAACAAAAGGTGAATGAAATAAGAAGAGCAGGAGAAAATTTCCTCCTTTCGGAAAAAGACCCTCACACACCCAGCGTGCTAGGTGTCATGCTTCATCATCGGGTCTGCTCCTTATCGGGTCGGCACTGCAATACCCGATCGGCACCCGTGATGGGGCCTTCCTGGCGGAGATCTTTATTCCTATGCCGTTGGGTGTTGAATGTGTAAGGATCCTAAAAAAGATATGGTGTAGGTGATAGTAGTGTGTAAGGACGTGAAAGTAAAACAGGAAATAGTGAACCACTCAAAACAATTTTAATGAGTCGTGGTCACTATCCTGATTAAAAACTGAAAAGGCGCATACTCTCATTCTCAAAGTTGTGCGGAGATATGCTAAAAATAGGTCAACATGTTTCTTGCCTGTTATCTATTCAATGGCAATTCGTCAGGACCAAAGGTAGATCTACCTACACTTTTTGGTGGTGATCGAGAAACTCAATAAAGTGCATAAATGATCACCAATACAGCACCCTAAAAAGTGGTACCTGTAGATCTATATCAAGCCTGCAATGGGAACAAAAAACAAAAAAACAATATGACGACATTATCAATTCATATTAAAGTTATACCTAAAGTGCACCATTAAACATCCATGGTGCCTCACACGCATGCAGAAAACAGGTGAGCTATAACATGCATCAACTGTGATCTGGGTGTAGTGAAAATTAAAAAGCAGTAGCAACTACGAAGAACACAAAGGATCTTATACATAGACGGTTGATTTGCACTCACCCAGGTCGGGTGAGAGATTGATGGCATCGTGTACCGGTTAGAGCAGACACTCAACTGTAGTGTCCTAATGAAACAAAGAAAAGACAGAAGAAGGAAAGAAGAGAGAAGAAAAGAAGAGAAAAAGTGGAGAAAAAGAGAGGAGGGGGAAAGAATCAAGAATACAAAATTGAAACACTGGGACCCAGGACTGATATTCAGTGGGCAGTGCCAAAACCGAGAATACAAATCCAGAGTCAACCGCCTGTATCTCTAACAATGGAGAAGTGCAGATGTCAATGGGACACTCCAAGTGTGAACACTGAATTGGTAACCAGGTGAATATCAAGAGACTGCTCGCACCGGTACCGGCAAGTAGTCCCCTAGTAACAACCAGGTACAGTATCTGGAGTAATACTGGCCGACATCAGGTGTGGTTATCCCTGTATCCCCATGAACTGCCCAATGCAGTAGACAACACAAAGACGGGACACGTGCATTGACACAACATCCAAAAGGTGTACAATATAGAGTAGATGCCAGTGACCTGCAGGTATCAGTGCCAAACCTACAATACAGGACCAAGCTCTCTCCAGGCCGTAAACACCAAAGGCACCGTTATCAACATCCGCGGCAATCTCGGAATGAATCAGGACCGCCTAGTTACCTCCCAAGTATAGAGAGACGTCAGCGGGTTGCGTGCGCGCCCAAATACTTACAGTTACGTAGAACTGGACCTTCAGTAATCCTACCCTTCGCTCCACCGGACCGGATTGCTTGAAGTGGCATGGCTCTTCTAATTATATCCGGCCGGGCGCGTAAGGGAGGCGGTACTTCCGGGAATCACGCAAATGACTGTCCTGAGGGCTAGAACGCTGACCCTGCCTGGCGGGCGCCATATTGGACAGATCCAGGGTAATACTGGAAGCCCATCTGAAATCGTCACCTCTGGGAACCGGGTTACTTAGGATATGTAAAAGAAACCAAAGTCTAGAAATAAAAATTAATAGTTGATAGGGCCTTGATATGTAACCAATGTAATAACAAGGCTCCTAGACAAGAGGGATATCAGGGTGGATAATGATTACATATTGATACTATTCAAGGCAATATGAGATGACATACAGAAAAATTAGAGATGGAGCGCAAAATACAAAGGTGAAGATGTATTTGGATTCATTAGAATTGTGTGAGGAGGCTCCAAGGAACATCTTCATTCAGCCCATCCTTATCAGTCGATAATCGCAGCACCCAGCGTTGTTCAAGGCGAAACAGCGATTTCTTAGGCATGCCCGGATGTGTTTCAAGAATGCACCAGTGAAAAGAATCAGGAGCATGCTGTTCCTGATGGAAGTGGGTAGTCATTTTAGTATTGGTTTTATGACATCTGAAATTACTTCTATGTTCCATCATACGGACTTTGACCTGTCTTGTAGTCATTCCTATATATAGGAGTCCGCAGGGGCAACTCAATAAATAGATACAATTAGATGAGTTGCAATTGGTATGGGACTTCATTATCCACGATACCCCATTAGGGAACGTCAGCTCTTTACTGATAGACGTCTGGGGGCATATAGAACAAGAGCCACAAGGGTAATGTCCCTTAATAGGTAGAAGATCCCATAATGTTCTCTGTGAACTGTTATGTTGTTTTCTGGGTCTCGTATGAATTAGCAAATCCTTGAGGTTGCTAGTTCGTTTGAAAGCAAATCTAGGTGTTGGTAAATTCAGTGTCCCTGTATTGAGGATTTCCCAATGTTTCCGAATAATTTTTCTAATTCGGTCAGATTCAGGAGAAAAAGTGGTAACGCATGTGATTGTGTGAACTGACTCTCTCGTCACATTTTCCAACAAACTCTCTCGATTGTTATGTCTTGCTCGTTTTTGTGCGAGAGCAACAACTTGTTTAGGATATTCACGTTTGACAAGATCCCTCATCAAGGTGGCTGACTCTCTCTGATAGTCTGATATAGTGCTGCAATTCCTTCTGATACGAAGGAATTGCCCAAAGGGTAAATTCTGTCTTAAAGCCCTTGGATGATGGCTGCTAAATAACAAAAGACTATTCTTGTCAGTAGGTTTTCGATACAAAGTAGTAGTAATCCTATCTCCTTCTAGTTTAACCAATACATCAAGGAATGGGATCTCTGTCTCCGAAATGGTGTTGGTAAACTTCAGGAATGGATTCAGTGTATTAATCCATGTACAAAACTCATCACATTTAGTGCGTTCTCCTTTCCATAGGATCAAGATATCATCAATAAATCTCTTCCATAGCAGCACGTTCGCCCGGTATGGATTATTGAGGTCATTGATGTGTCTAAGGAAAGGAGGAAATTTTCTCCTGCTCTTCTTATTTCATTCACCTTTTGTTCCAACCCTGTGATCATTTATCATTTATCATCCTGCAATATGTGCTAGGAACGGCCTACTCATTTTTGTTTTCATGTATATGGGCATGTATGCCGGACCTGAGTGATTCATTACTCAAAAGCCCTCCCCTTTTCCCCCACTTTGACGAGACTCTTTGCACGGGTCACACCCGTGGGAATATAGATATTAGGTTACCAGGTGGTCCCAGTGTGTTCCCCTGGCCCATCGCAAGAGACATTAGGAACTAACTTAGACCTGATTACCCTCTTGTTAGTCCGGGAGTACCTCTGACCATAGGATGGAGGACTATCAGGGACTCAGCTTTGGCGACGAAGCAGCAGTAGAAATACTCAGAACACCGTCATTACTGGGGCCAGATGGCAGTTCTGCCTCGGGCAGCCAGTCAGAAGATTGGACCTCATTGTCCAATATGAAACATGAATGGCTCAAGGTTACACTACATGGTGCTCTGATGACAGAGTACTTAAGGGCTAACATAGCCCCGAATGGCTTGATTGTCAACAATGTCCCACGCTTATTCTTGGAGGATATGTTGTTTAAGAAGGAGTGGTCCCTAGTAGCATGGAAATGCACTAGGGACTGGCTCATCCTTATAATTAATACAGCCAAAAGAATAGCGGACGCCCTGCTGATTAGAATTCAAACAGCAGAGGGTGCTATCAAGGTTATTGTACAAACGACAGCATACAAAACTAAGCTAGCTGAGATCAATGCGGAGATTGCGGATAATAGGGAGTATTTGATGAAACAAAAGATCTCAAAACTCCAGAAAGATATACAGAAGTTTTCCACAGAAAAGGTCTACCCTTACTTGAAAGCTGACTACACAGCAACAGCCACTGGCTATTCTTCGGATGAAAGCTCTGGTCCCTCTAGAAGGGGTTCATCATCCAACAGTGACTCGAGCACGGGTAGTTGGAACACTAGGAAAACGAGACCTTACCAACCCCCAATGTACCCTCCCTACAACTTACCCCCTTATCAAGGACCCCAGTTCTGGCAATTCCCGATGTACCAACAAGGCCCTCCGCCCTTTCTCCCACATGGGCCGGAGCCACCTTTTTCGACAGAGGTTGGGGCAGAGGAAGAGGGCGCAAAAGAGGGCTAAAAGAGTACAATGGCAGGAACAGCCTGCACGGTCGGTAGAAACCAGGAGTCAGACGAGGGGAAGGAGAAACTGATCGTCAACCTCTCTCCTAGGGTGCTCACACCAATAGAGGAGAAGGTCCTCCAAAAGGTCTTGGTTTTGTGCCTACACCTAGAACCGACAAATTTCGTGACATCTGTGAGGTGCAAGGTTTCTTTCGCAAGATTCGATTACAAGCATTTTTTCAGGATCGTCCTCTACCTCCTAAGGACGACTCTGGTTTACATCGACCATCTACGTTTACACCGAACAGTAGTATGGTTCCCAATGAAGTACTGACGTATGAACAAGCAGTACTGAATGATCTGAACAGTACGACCACCCTTGCCTCCTATCATAATTTATCATCAAGTGAGGTCACCGCCATCAGGGATTTGACAAATGATGTGGATATTACCATCAAACAAGCCGATAAGGGTGGTGCGATTGTGATCATGTCCACTTTGGACTATGATATTGAATGCCGCAGGCAGCTGAGTGACAGGAGATATTATACCCCTATTAGAGAGAACCCGACCCCCAGATTGAGTAGGAGTATATCTTCTATGGTCTTCTCTGCAGAAACTGAAGGTTGGATTACCAAGAAGGAAGCTGACTTCCTAGTAGCCAGAGAACCAAAGATCCCTTATTTCTACTGCTTACCTAAGATCCATAAGGGGATCATCCCGGTGCCTGGTCGCCCCATTGTGTCAGGGATTGGGTCTATTCTAGAACCCCTGTCCAAATTTGTTGACCATTTCATCCAACCACTGGTCAAAGCAACATCCTCCTTTGTTAAGGACACCACCGATGTCCTCCGTCTACTGGAGGGGCCCAATACCCAGAGGAGTGGATCTGCTGGTTACTTTGGATGTTGAGGCCCTCTACACCAACATTCCACAGAGAGCAACCCTTGGAGTGATTGAGGATGCTCTGAGTAACATCAAATGGGACTCACCAACCCCGGTGTCTTTCATAATTGAATGCGCAACCATGGCGTTAACTGATAACTTCTTTGAGTATGAGACACAACTCTACCATCAAACACAGGGCACTTCCATGGGCAGTACGTTCGCGCCGAGTCTAGCTTGTATGTACATGTCAGCTTTTGAGGATAGACACATCAATGACCTCAATAATCCATACCGGGCGAACGTGCTGCTATGGAAGAGATTTATTGATGATATCTTGATCCTATGGAAAGGAGAACGCACTAAATGTGATGAGTTTTGTACATGGATTAATACACTGAATCCATTCCTGAAGTTTACCAACACCATTTCGGAGACAGAGATCCCATTCCTTGATTTATTGGTTAAACTAGAAGGAGATAGGATTACTACTACTTTGTATCGAAAACCTACTGACAAGAATAGTCTTTTGTTATTTAGCAGCCATCATCCAAGGGCTTTAAGACAGAATTTACCCTTTGGGCAATTCCTTCGTATCAGAAGGAATTGCAGCACTATATCAGACTATCAGAGAGAGTCAGCCACCTTGATGAGGGATCTTGTCAAACGTGAATATCCTAAACAAGTTGTTGCTCTCACACAAAAACGAGCAAGACATAACAATCGAGGGAGTTTGTTGGAAAATGTGACTAGAGAGTCAGTTCACACAATCACATGCGTTACCACTTTTTCTCCTGAATCTGACCGAATTAGAAAAATTATTCGGAAACATTGGGAAATCCTCAATACAGGGACACTGAATTTACCAACACCTAGATTTGCTTTCAAACGAACTAGCAACCTCAAGGATTTGCTAATTCATACGAGACCCAGAAAACAACATAACAGTTCACAGAGAACATTATGGGATCTTCCACCTATTAAGGGACATTACCCTTGTGGCTCTTGTTCTATATGCCCCCAGACGTCTATCAGTAAAGAGCTGACGTTCCCTAATGGGGTATCGTGGATAATGAAGTCCCATACCAATTGCAACTCATCTAATTGTATCTATTTATTGAGTTGCCCCTGCGGACTCCTATATATAGGAATGACTACAAGACAGGTCAAAGTCCGTATGATGGAACATAGAAGTAATTTCAGATGTCATAAAACCAATACTAAAATGACTACCCACTTCCATCAGGAACAGCATGCTCCTGATTCTTTTCACTGGTGCATTCTTGAAACACATCCGGGCATGCCTAAGAAATCGCTGTTTCGCCTTGAACAACGCTGGGTGCTGCGATTATTGATTGATAAGGATGGGCTGAATGAAGATGTTCCTTGGAGCCTCCTCACACAATTCTAATGAATCCAAATACATCTTCACCTTTGTATTTTGCGCTCCATCTCTAATTTTTCTGTATGTCATCTCATATTGCCTTGAATAGTATCAATATGTAATCATTATCCACCCTGATATCCCTCTTGTCTAGGAGCCTTGTTATTACATTGGTTACATATCAAGGCCCTATCAACTATTAATTTTTATTTCTAGACTTTGGTTTCTTTTACATATCCTAAGTAACCCGGTTCCCAGAGGTGACGATTTCAGATGGGCTTCCAGTATTACCCTGGATCTGTCCAATATGGCGCCCGCCAGGCAGGGTCAGCGTTCTAGCCCTCAGGACAGTCGTTTGCGTGATTCCCGGAAGTACCGCCTCCCTTACGCGCCCGGCCGGATATAATTAGAAGAGCCATGCCACTTCAAGCAATCCGGTCCGGTGGAGCGAAGGGTAGGATTACTGAAGGTCCAGTTCTACGTAACTGTAAGTATTTGGGCGCGCACGCAACCCGCTGACGTCTCTCTATACTTGGGAGGTAACTAGGCGGTCCTGATTCATTCCGAGATTGCCGCGGATGTTGATAACGGTGCCTTTGGTGTTTACGGCCTGGAGAGAGCTTGGTCCTGTATTGTAGGTTTGGCACTGATACCTGCAGGTCACTGGCATCTACTCTATATTGTACACCTTTTGGATGTTGTGTCAATGCACGTGTCCCGTCTTTGTGTTGTCTACTGCATTGGGCAGTTCATGGGGATACAGGGATAACCACACCTGATGTCGGCCAGTATTACTCCAGATACTGTACCTGGTTGTTACTAGGGGACTACTTGCCGGTACCGGTGCGAGCAGTCTCTTGATATTCACCTGGTTACCAATTCAGTGTTCACACTTGGAGTGTCCCATTGACATCTGCACTTCTCCATTGTTAGAGATACAGGCGGTTGACTCTGGATTTGTATTCTCGGTTTTGGCACTGCCCACTGAATATCAGTCCTGGGTCCCAGTGTTTCAATTTTGTATTCTTGATTCTTTCCCCCTCCTCTCTTTTTCTCCACTTTTTCTCTTCTTTTCTTCTCTCTTCTTTCCTTCTTCTGTCTTTTCTTTGTTTCATTAGGACACTACAGTTGAGTGTCTGCTCTAACCGGTACACGATGCCATCAATCTCTCACCCGACCTGGGTGAGTGCAAATCAACCGTCTATGTATAAGATCCTTTGTGTTCTTCGTAGTTGCTACTGCTTTTTAATTTTCACTACACCCAGATCACAGTTGATGCATGTTATAGCTCACCTGTTTTCTGCATGCGTGTGAGGCACCATGGATGTTTAATGGTGCACTTTAGGTATAACTTTAATATGAATTGATAATGTCGTCATATTGTTTTTTTGTTTTTTGTTCCCATTGCAGGCTTGATATAGATCTACAGGTACCACTTTTTAGGGTGCTGTATTGGTGATCATTTATGCACTTTATTGAGTTTCTCGATCACCACCAAAAAGTGTAGGTAGATCTACCTTTGGTCCTGACGAATTGCCATTGAATAGATAACAGGCAAGAAACATGTTGACCTATTTTTAGCATATCTCCGCACAACTTTGAGAATGAGAGTATGCGCCTTTTCAGTTTTTAATCAGGATAGTGACCACGACTCATTAAAATTGTTTTGAGTGGTTCACTATTTCCTGTTTTACTTTCACGTCCTTACACACTACTATCACCTACACCATATCTTTTTAGGATCCTTACACATTCAACACCCAACGGCATAGGAATAAAGATCTCCGCCAGGAAGGCCCCATCACGGGTGCCGATCGGGTATTGCAGTGCCGACCCGATAAGGAGCAGACCCGATGATGAAGCATGACACCTAGCACGCTGGGTGTGTGAGGGTCTTTTTCCGAAAGGAGGAAATTTTCTCCTGCTCTTCTTATTTCATTCACCTTTTGTTCCAACCCTGTGATCATTTATCATCCTGCAATATGTGCTAGGAACGGCCTACTCATTTTTGTTTTCTCTGCTAAAGTCCTTGTCTGATCTTCACATCGCAATTCCATTATTAATAGTATAACTCAGTGGGTTAAATTGCTGCTGTGTGTAACTGTAGGTGTAGATTTTAGTGTGGAGGACCGATATCGAATAGCATGGGTGTTGCAGGACAGGACTGAAGCGCACAGACAGGGCCGTCGTGATCTTAGTGCTGGTGTAGCAGGGTCTTGACATGCAATGGCACTACTTATGCAGTGCCAGAACTGGAATACCAGATTCGTCAACAGAGTGTCATGGCAAAGCTGTGTGTGACTCTATGGTTAAATGGAGGGCAACCACCAATGCAGTTGTATTTGCTTATGCACTGTTTTGTACTATCACCTTGAATGCAGGCACATGGCTTCTGTTGGATCTGCGTTTGATATGTATATCGTTGACTGTGCCTTCTTCGACATTTTAAGTCAACACTTAATTTAAATTACTGTTATCCACTCTATTTACCTTTTCTTGCTAATACTGTTATTATCTTTCCTCGCAATGCTACATAGGCTAGTCCAATGGTACACTCAGAAAGAATGTGGGACACGAGGCCAGCACAGCTCAGACATTCTGTCATGGGATCTTAAAAGCACTCAACATTAAAACGGCCTCCTACAGAACACATGAGGCAGTACTCTGTGCAAGCAAACACCACAGAACATGTAGTTTGGTGTTAACCTGGTCCCTACCAAACCTTCAACACACAAGAACTAACAACCACAGCATATTAGAATGAACAAGTCGAGTGTATACAACACTTCACAGATGTAGCACTTGCATGAATATGAGTGTGCTCAAAGCAACATTCTCCCATACCATCAAAACACACCATCGCATAGCAGTACATATCTAAACAGAACTCAAAGCACGCGCCCAAAGCAGTCCTGATTAGTCAGCAGAAGAATATCAGGATATCAGCATTATGCAACACCACCCAGGTACCCACCCAGTACCCACAATTAATTCACACACACGTAAACACCAACCGAGCAAGCACGAGCCAAATAACCCAGTTATCATGTAAGCACACCTGACATCTCCTAAATCTCCTGCCACACCTAACAAACTTAAAACACACCTAATTAAATGCAACAAAACATGAAACCCCCTCATCCTACCTGCTGCTTACTAAAATTCACCAGATTCCGTTCTGTGGTCGACTACTTGAAATCAGGCAAGAAGGAAACAAAGCCGATTGATGCTCGAGTCCATATCAATGACAGAACTAGTGTACCATATAAATACACATAAAATGTCACCTAAAGCATCTTTGCGGGTAATGTTTTCCTGCTAAGTATCAGTTATGTTCAAGGTAGGTGTGCAGCCGCAGAGAGAGACTCGGGTTGTAATCTGCATTCATTTATGCCATTTCTCTGATGTCACTTTTTTAAAGATTGAGTTTGACGTTGTCAGTAGATGTTAAAGTGTTTTGACTGCGCTTCATAGTTGATTTCACATTTCTATCAACACAGTCTAGCCTTTTGTCCAAAGAGGCAAGTGATAAATTGGAAAGCAGTGACCTGACGTTCATAAGGGGCAGATATTTCAGCTAACTTCGTGGACAGCGCACTTAAATTAACATACCTTGTTTCTTACTGTGTTTATTTCCTTTTCAATATAATTTCATGTTAAGCACTCCTGCAAGATATACATCAAAGCTACTGTTATTCGTGGAATTTTATATCACATTGCCATATGTTGATTGAATTACATTGTTCAATCCCATCCAGGTACATTACATCAGACCATGAAAGTAGAGGCATCATTTACAGGCCTAATTTATTTTTGCATTTTACACAGCTACAAGGTAACGAAAGAGCAGGACAAAGAGCTTGAATTTTCAAGCTGACAATGGCAGTAGCTACATCTGAGAAAAAATTGACCTGCTTTTTTAAATCTGAGAATTACCTACTGTTAGACTTGACATCCTTGACTAGTATTCCAACAAACCTTTATCTCACCCCTCCTGTTTTGCTGAATTTGTTTTTGATGGCTTTAGTTCTCTGCACTTTTCCGATGCTAACCAGTTTTGCAGTGCTTGTGCTCCTTCCCTCAAACCTGGTAAAATTGGACTATACCTAATTGGCACATTTAATTTAGTTGTATGTCACGAGTAAATGCTACTACATGTACCCAGGCCTGTAAATTAAATGCTACTAGACGACCTGCAGCAATCATTATGCCACCACTAAAGTAGTACTTTAAAAACTTATCTCAGGCCTGCCACTGCAGACTGCAGTGTAGTTTTAAACTGGCATACCGGACTGGGAAAATAAACCTTTTGCCAAGCCTGAACCTTCCTTTTTAGGTCGAGCATTTGAGACCTCTTGTATATACTTTAGTATATACTTATATACTTATATGTGTATGTACTTAGTGGGCTCTGGAGATTAGCCCTAGGACTTGTCTGCTTCCGCTTAGGGACTTTTTTTTCTGTTCACCTGCCTCTATTTAACTGTCTTGATAGAAAACGGCCAGCAGAGGTCAGTAAAATACCAGAATCACTTTAGCATTCTCTAGATTCCAGTCCATAGAAATTATCTTCCACAAGCACCCGTGGACAATTATATATTTTTCAAATCTTGTATTTTCAGTGATATGACCACCGAAGGCCCTGATTTTATGTTAAAAACAGAGCTTTGGACTATACCATTTCCCGCTGAAAGGCAATATTTCTCTCCATGTGTTCCCATACCTGGCGTGTCACGCAGTTTTTGGCTTACTTTCCCTCCATGTTAAAGAACAGTAGATGTTTCAGCACCCAGGCTAATGTGCTGCATAGCTAAATACATATAAGGTCCCAAAGGCGAGACCGATTGCATTGCAAATGCTTGTTATTACTTATAAGTCACCCCTAAGGTAGGACCTAAAGGTTTTAAGTTTTAATTGGCATTCACTGTTATAAAGTCTATCTCTCCCATTAACTAACACTGGGTTACCTTGTTACATTTAATAAGTGCTAACTTTGAAATGGGAGCATATAGAGATATGCTGTTTACAATCAAATTAATTGTAATTTAACATCATTTTTGATGGTGAAATCAAATTTTAAGTTACTGCCAAAAAGCACAAATGGTTGGGACAAGAAAATGACAACTTTCTAAAAGTAACAGAAGGGGACGGCAACTTATTGTCAGCAAGGCTAGGTCACTACTAAATTTGAAACAAAGAAACAAACCAGTACTGACATTACTCTTTCACAAAATTATTTGTTTCTGGTGGTCACGAAATGTAATCAGTGTGATCACATTTTATTTCCTACTTATTGGATAATACTATTGAAGCAGTGGGATAGTATTATCCTACATTGCGACTCATGCTGCCCATTGGTTTCCACCAGGAAGCTTTGAAATTCCAACGGAGGCAAACTATTCGTAGATGGACTGTGTTTAACCTGGAGTGTTTAAACACCACAGCAAAAAATTATGAAATAAAAGCCCCAGTGAGGACTTCTTCGTTGCTTTTCAAAAAATCAATCAACATATTTATGTTTCCAATCAGATGAATGTCAATAGAAAAGAACATCCACTCCGTCTGCATGAAACGATCCAGCTCTGAATGAAAACAGAAATATGTGCGTTTGAAATTCGAACTGAGCTGTAAATTGATAGTCAGCCCATTCAGAACTAATTTAGTTAACAAGAAATTATGACTATAAAGTTCCCCCCTACTTTTCTCTTGCAATGTCCTACAGTTCGTGGCCCCGAAGAGAACCACCAAACCTTTTGAATTCGAAACGCATCAACAAATTCTGAAAACCCAGGGAGTCCTTCGGCACTTAGGGAACCCTTTTGTCTTAGAGAAACGTATTCTGGGTCCCTGTTTAAGGCCAAATAAGGAATTGATATTCTAAACCCCTGGTGTGTTTGTCAATGAGAGAGCCCACATTGCTGATGGCTCTTCCGTTTGTCGAACTTTAGGACTGGGACACATTTGTTTTTTCCTGTTTTATTGTCTTTTTGAGTTTGTGTTCTGTATACGAAATATTTCAATGATTGGATTGTATGTTTTATGAAATGTGTGGGTTATCAAGTTGAATTGTTTCATTTTGAAATATGTCCTTGATGATCTAATGTTTATACCAGCTTTATCAAAAAAAATTATTTGTTTTTTGAAAAATAAAATAGAAATAAAATGTGATGACGCTGATTCAATTTCTTGACCACCAGAAACAAATAAATTTGTGAAAGAGTAATGTCAGTACTGGTTTGTTTGTTTGTGTCAAATTTAGTAGTGACTTAGCCTTGCTGACAATAAGCTGCACCTTGTGTTACTTTTAAAAAGTTGGCATTTCCTTGTTCCAACCATTTGTGCTTTCTGGCAGTGCCCTGGGTCACATGACTGTGAATTGCTCTGCTGTTGGGGTTTGTGTATTGCTTACAGACAGTAACACAAAGGAGGCTCAGGGGTGGACAGGACGGGCAATCCTGGCAGGAATTATTTGGGAGGAACTGTACCCAGCCTCATTAACACTTCAAAGAGCTTTGCCTCCTGCACACACAAAGTACTCTGACACCAAGCATACCCTGCCTTTTGTCACCCCCAGACAGTTTGAAGCCTAGGCAGAAGAAGGGGACGACCTTTCAAGAACCAGAAGTGGGGGGAGAACAGGTAGTCATGCCACACAAAGGCTAGAGCCAGGTATACATATTGGACCTCCAGAGCCACTCATCAAATGCTCCTGAACGTGTGTAAGTTACAGAAGAAGGACTGCCCTGCTGCCAGAAGACTGCCCTGCTGCTTGAATGACTGCCCTGCAGTCGTAGAGGAAGACAGGATCTGATTGCCTTCATCCTAGGCTAACCAGAGTGACTCCAAGGGTCGGTTGGCTGTCTTCCTGTGTGAGCTACAGGGACACAACAAGCTTCAGAGGCCTTGCTGCAACTGCCCAGCTGACCTGCTGCAAGTGGATCTGCCTGAGACTTGCTGGCCTCTGCTGGAGCGAGTGCCTGATCCCGAAGAGATGTCTCCCCGGGACCTAGACCCTTGGCTAGCATCAAAGTGTACTACTCCCAAAAAAATGGAAAATCCTGAAGCTTGGGCTCCTCGCGACCGCGAATGGGCCTGTTCATGCTGAAACTCTGCAGCCCGCGATGATTGCCAACGTGAAGCTTGGGTGAACCCTGCTCTTCACGCTAAGCTTGGGTGAACCCTGCTCTTCACGCTGACAACAGCATTCCATGGCGACCAGCAATGCGAGACCTGCACTTTGCGCCACAGCAATGACAGCCCGCAACGACTGCCTATGTAAAGCTAGAGCAACAACCTTCAGCGACACTCGACTGGCACTTCACACTACAGCGATGACTGTACACATGATGCTCAGCCTTCTTCTCACTGACTTTTCCATTGGGAACACAACTCTTTGCGCCTGACTTAGAAGGTAACTTTTTAAACTGGATTAGCCTGATCCTTATATCCGGCCCACACTTCGACACAATCAGCCTGAGCTTGTGACTTTCCCTCGGTCTAGCACGACCAGATGACTGGGAGTGGCACCTTATACTTTTAGGTGAGATTTTTGCAAATCATTTAAAATTGCATATCTCGTGTTCTATTGATTGGATTTTTGTTGTTCTGATATCAATTTATTTATTATAATTTACTCTATTTTTCTGTATTGGTTTGGGATTTTTCCTATGTTGTATTTTCACTTAATTACTGTTTGTGTGCTGCATAAATACATAGTGGATCTAAGTTAAGCCTGTCTGTTTTTCTGCCAAGCTACCAGAGGATTAAGCACAGGTTAATAGCATAGGTTAATTTAGTGACTTTTGTGGTTTACCCTAACAAGGATTGTATTCGTAGTCTGAGTGTGTCATCCGACTCCCTCAACCAATAACCCAAATTCGTACACCTAATAAATATCTCTTTAAAGTATGGAAATGAGCACATATTAAATCCTTAATGATATCATGATGCTATAGAAGCTCATATAACTGCAATATACCACTTAGCATTTATATGGGGCTCTACGGGAGAGTTGGTTCTCATTTGTTAAAATCTCCAGAAATGCTTATCTTCTTAGTGCACTGTGATACTGTCTACAGATGTGTTCCTGGCATATACATATGTCCCTGTCATGGGCATTTTGTAAATGACAGGGGTATTGTGATCCTGGCATCCTAAGACATTATAATAGTGGGGTGGAAATATTTGCTTACCTGCGGCACTATGAAAACTGTGAAGCTGGCACATTAAACCAACCAATACTTCAATCTTATGTGTATTTGGTTAACACTGTTAGTGGCTGGAAAGTATGTCAAGCATAATAATAGTAGGAGTACTAGGCAATGTTTGAGAAACACACAAGAATATTTACGCATCATTCCTGTGTATGATAGATAGATAGATAGATAGATAGATAGATAGACGGACGGACGGACAGACAGACAGAGACAGACAGACATCATCTACTTTGTGAGATTTGAGGCACCTTGTTGCTATCATTTGTTGCCCTCAGGGCTGTAAGTGGAATGTGGCATGAAACAATTTCTACTGTAGATCAAAGGCAAGGTAATCCTGCTTAACAGGATAGCTGTAGTGCAGGCCCTTTCATGATTGCTTGCATTACTGCTGCCCATTCTGTATCTACTCTGTGTGATGAAGGAACTGCTGTAGCCAGCCTTTCTATGCCTGTTCTGAGATTCTGAATTAACCCTTCCCTGTTACAGTCCATGCTGCTACAGATGTACACCTGAGAGAAGCTTCCAAATATACTTTGTGCCTGGGCATTTGGAGCTGCGTCTGACCTTTGGAGTTGTTATTGAGCTTAGCATGAATGTCTGGCATATGGTGGATGCCCATAGGTATGTTATGGCTGCATCCCTAACATATCATGGTAGCAGTCTAATTAGTATTGGTGTGGTTACTAAAATAGAAATAACTTGTTTAGCATTGTATTTTGTTATGTTATTGATGTTGAAATTATTGTTTAATTTAGCACTTTTTTCTTTTCTTCAGTGATGTTACTTCATGTGATGTCTTCAGATTTAAAGATCACACTACAACACCTCCTTTATTGCACTTAGCACAATGTTGTGTGATGTCACTGTGTTTGATATTATAGGTGGTCAAATGAAACATGATGTCACTTTCACTACCTGTTAGAAATTGGGTTCCTGATTGGCAGAGGAATGCACCCTGTCCAAGCATGAACCACAATCCTAGTCAGGGTAAGTCAACAACACACTGTAAATTTACCTGTGCTCACTCGCTTGTAGCTTGCTACAGAACAGTCAGGCTTAACTTTAGAGGCAATGTGTAGAGTATTTGTACAAGACATCAAACAGTGAAACAGTGAAAACACCATAAAATTAGATTCCACACCAAGTTAGAAAAATAGTTCTAATTTGTAACGAATAAACGGTAAAATAGTGCTTAGAAGCAATGAGAACCTATTAGGGATATCTGGTCGAGTTGGACCGAGACACAGTCAAAAGTTCAGGCTTACTGCGATGGAGTGCCGGCCGGCTACAGAGATCAGGCTTGGTCTGCTGAGAAACGACCTTGTTGCGTCCACGACGAGATGTAGGGTGCAGACCAGGCATTGCTTTGGTAACGTCCCACACAATGAAGGCTATGCATTGGTTTTCTCCATGCAATGACAGAGATGCGTCTGTTCTGAGGGTGATGCGTTGGTTCCAAAGGGGATGCGTCGACTCTGCTTTGGCAGTTAAAGATGCGTCGGTTCCGAGGGCAATTAACTGGTTCCAAGATGCGATGAGCCTGGATTTCAATGCAAGAGCAAGAATGTGTCGGTTCCGAGAGCGATGCACTGGTTCCGAAGATGATGCGCCGGCTCTGCTCCCGCAAAGGTGGCATTGCGGTGATTCTGCTCTCGCAGCAGAGGATGCGTCAGTGCTGAACCAAAACACCTTAGGCTCATTTCCAATGATGCAGGTGTAGGGGCAGGGTGGTTGAAAGTCTTTTATGTCTCTGAGACTTAGGATCAGGAGGTTAGCCAGCTAGTCCTTGGAGTCACTCTGGGTTCTGGGGACAAGAAAGGCAGGTCCAGTCCTTCTCACCCAGGAAAAGAGGGCAGCAGGTCAGCACAGCAAGAAAGCAGTTCTTCCAGAGCAGCCGTCCAGCAGAGTGGCAGCCCTTCAGCAGCACAGCAGTCCTTCTTGCTGGCAGAGTATTCTCAGGTCCAGAAGTGTACTGAGTTGGTAGGATCTGAAGTCCTGTTCTTATACCCAGTGGTGCTTTTGAAGTGGGGGAGACTTTAAAGAAGGGCTTTGAAGTGCACAGAGGTCCTCCCTTCCTGCCTTGACTCCAGACTCAATCCAGAATCAGACTCCAGAATCAGAGGATGTGCCTGGCTCTTCCCTTCTATCCTGCCAGGATGCCCCATCAGGGCCCATCAAGTCACACCTAAGTTCCCTTTGTGTGTGGCTGTCTAAAGGGAATATACAAAGTCCAACTGTCACCCAACCCAGAATGATCAGAGACAGACTGCAGGCGCACAGGACTGATAGAGTGGAAATCAAATTTATTTGTAGGGGTGCATTATAATCACGTGTAGACCGAACCTGCATATAATCCTTTGTTGTACTAATGTAAAGTGTTAGAATCGTGAAATATATTAACATGAAATTGTGATGTATTTTAGGCTCTTGAAAAGTATTATTGCGAATCAATGTAGAAGGTGAATGTAACTAGCAGAAAACATTAACATGAAGAATTTGTGTTGTGCAATTGACACCTAATCATGAATTAAATGTGTTTATTAATTTTGACGTTTTACATGTAGGTATATGTATATGCAACTTCTTAAAGCTCATATGATGCTTTCTTATGCTGGCTGAATCTCGTAGGCCTAAATGCAATTCCCTGGAAAACACTCGCATTAGAATTATCAGCTCAAATTTCATGCACGCTGTGGAATTTGTTCTTTCCTACATTTAGTGTTGCAGGTTAAAGATGCGCTCTCGTTAGCTAGAATAATGTCTTTGTTTTACTAGTCAGGCAAGGAGAGAAGAAGTTACAATCGTGTGGCCTGGGCCGATAAAGGAAGTTCGTTGTGCTTCACACAGGAGAAGGTCTGGGAACCAAGGACAAATGTACCAAGGAAAAGTATACCATTGTCTGTGGAAATATACCTTCAGGAATGTACCCAGAGGAGATGGCGTGACTCAAACTGGATTCTGGGAATGATACCTACGAATAATGTGTTGTTGTGAGTAGGGAAAGCACCCACATCTTCCTTGCCTTCGGAGAGAGAGCATCTTAGAACAAACCCTATCTTGGTAGCTTCATGCAACATGACCCATTGATCACGGAGAGACTTCCTAGGAAGACTCCACATGCTGACACCTTTTATCTTTCCTCCTGGAAATGCTTGAGTAGGGATGTCATCTTAGTGATAGAGTAGGGATAGATTGATGCTTTTTACTCACCAACCCTCGATGCCGGGAAATTTGGACTCATGCTTCCTGATCTTTTGCATTTTACTTCTTGAACTAATTGTATTGCTTATGCTACATAGTCTAAATTGGATACGCAGATTTGGCTTCATGCTAATTCCGATGTATTTCTACACCCTTGTATAGAAGAGTCTTTATGTTCAGTTATTTTTGGCTTTGTAATAAATCAACTAACCTTAAGTAGTTGTCTGTGGTTACTATGTGTCCAAGAGAATTACTGATTAATTGATTAGCTGCCTAATGACTTTTCTCCCCTTTATGCTTTCATGCTGCAAAAAAAACCCATTGAATTGTGATTCTAGAGCAGGTCTAGTACCTATGGTGCCGGTTCTTTCAGTTGGTAGCACTGTATGATGGTTCGCACATGAAGCAAGGAGAGAATTTAAAATGAGTCTAGAATAAGTGGAACCAAGTACCCCAAAGCCCAAAATAGAGCTTAATGATCGCAAACAGAAGGTGACGGAATCCAGCAGAGACTGACGGAGTTTGATGGTGCGGCAAAATCAGCTGTAGATGGAGGAGTAAGTATTAATATGGTGTACGTTAGAGGTGGGCGGAATTTGCGTAGTCGCGCTACACAAAGCTCCGCGAAACGGTAAAAAATCTCCGCGAGCACGCTAAAGTTCCGCGAACACGTGGAATTGCTTGTTCCGCTCGTTCGCAATGCTTTTTTCCTGTTCGCGAGCGCTGTTTGCATGCTTGGGGAGAAATATCTCGCAAACACGCATTTTGAAAGCGCAAACAAGCAAAAAATTCCGCGAAGCCGCGGATCGCGGAATTTTGGGCAATTCCGCGTTCTCCGCGGAATGCAAAATTACCCAAATTACCCAAATTCCGCCGTCGGAACGGAATTTACCGCCCAGGCCTAGTGTACGTGTGTGTTAGATTGCGGGAATGATTTGATTGTGTGATGTCTTGTGCAGCTGGTGAGAGAGTCAAGTGAATGTGGTTTCGGGCCGGATGCGGTCCAGGGATTGAGATTTGAGTTGCAGGTCCCGAAGTGGCCTAAGATCCCAGGATATATTAAAGGTGCAGAAGACACTGAGATTGTGATTGTCTGACCGAAGAATTGAGGAGTTGTTGTGAGATGTCATCAGCAGTTCCACCTAAGACAGGGAACTTTGTGTGAAGGAGACGTATGGGAATCATTTAGTGGACCTTGTGTACATAGGTGAGCTATACTGATTCAGGTGACCTGCGCAGGTCGAGGGTCACTGTGTGTGCATGTTCTTGGATGATTGAATTCTATTGATCTTTTAGGTGGCAGACAATTATGGATTTTAAGATGATTGGGTGAGTGAATGGACATGGAGGAATTGGGAAGGAGGGTGAGCTGCTGTAAGGAGTGAGGATGTCATCAGAGAGTGTTGTGCTGCGATAGGTCAGTTGGTGTAACGCCACACTGAGATTGCTTGGTGGTAACAGGGACGATGTGGTTGGAAAAGATTGTTCCGTCATAATCTGTTGAACACCAATTTGCAATTTGAAATCATGTGATGTTTTAAGGTGTTGCAAGATCTTTTCAGGGGTGACAAAGGGATTGTTACTCGAGTGGGCGAAGAGGCACCACCCGAGGATACTCTGGCACATTATATAGCAACAAAAGTTGGGCTCCATACTATAATTTGGCTTCAAAATTGGAATAAGATCACTGAAAAGGAGAGTGAACTGTCATTTCCAAGCTTTGGGTCATTTCGGTTGTATTTACTGCAATAGCTAAGAGTAGCAATTTTTGCGATGCGACCTTTGCCTTGGCCAACACAGTTTGAAGCGTTAGATGCATGGATGGGTGCAGCTCATGTTAAGCAGAGGGAGAAATACCAAGGGAAAATGATGAAACCTGTGAGGGCATATCAGGACACAAAGTGGGACGTACATCCTAAGAAATGGAGAGTGCATACCATAGAAGGAGAAAGGTTATGCCCGGTGCTGGTAGGAGAGGGAGGTCACCTGCACAGGAGTAAAAAGGCACATGGAAGCAACAGTAGTGACAACGAAGACAGCTTGTTGGATGGGTTGTTATCTGAGCGTCATCCACCTTATAGTCCACAATCAGGGGAAGCGGGGTGAAACTCGGGAAGAGCAGAAAATGTGGGAAGTGCAACAGCTCAAGTGGGTCCTGGTACAGGAGTTGTGGGAAGGATATCCATATGAATAGGGTGAACGGAAGTGTCCACCTTGGGAGGTACAGAACAGAACAGAATTAACTCTGCTTCACGGCTACCGGAAGCTCTTACGGTGCCGGTTACCATTGGTCTTTTTGTTACTGTGTACGACCCAAGCTCAGTTGGAAGCCTTAGTCAGAGTCAGCCCATACAGATTGAAGGGACTGGATTGGGAAGGACAGGGAGCATGAGTGGGAATTGTCCTTCATTAGTGCCTGTGGAATCTAGTACCCCTTTTGCGGCTACTGCTGAACCTTGTGGAGTACGCATTGGTTACACCACAATACGGTGTATGCCAATGACAAGCACTAGTTCAGACCTATGGAAGGGGGAAATCCCAGTGAGAGGACCAATTGGTGCGGCCTCGGAAGCAAGTACGAGTCAGGGAGCCGCTTGAAGTCAGCAAGTGTTAGATGTTGCAGACTTGGAATCCTGGTTTAGAGACCACAATGATAGCAAGGAGGATCAGAGTAGTACAATCGAGTCAGGGTACCATCAAATGTGCTGTGAAGGCAAAACTATTGAATGTGGTGAGGCTGAAGGCTGAGGTAGACAGGATCATCAGTGGGAATTTACCTTTGGACTGAATAGAGACCTCTGAGCCAGATGAATGGTTGTCTGTAGCGAAGGATGTCACCCGTAGGGCAAGACGAGCACATGAGAAGTTGTCAGAGTTAGCTCAGAGATATGGAGTAGACATGTCTTGAACAAAAATGTTACAGGTAAATCATAGGCTTAAATACAGTGACCAGAAGCTAGAGGAAAAGAGAGTGAAGGGATTGAAGACACATATCCAAGAGTTGGTCATAGGGACAAGAGCTTGGAGTATGCTGGATAAGTGGGAAGAGAGATGGTTAAAGAATAAGGGTGTGAGAAAGGCAACAGGAGAGACACCACCTCCGGGAGGGAGAGCACAGGGGGTAGAGATATACCCATTATGGAAAGTGCCTAATGGAGGGTATGTGCATGTTCCCTGGAGTAGAGGTGACCTTGCTGCATTCACGAATGATTTTCCCAGGCTAAGGTAGAAGCCTGCTGAGTGGTATAACCAAGTTGATCGCTTTGTTAAATCTCGAAAGCGTTGTGGATTGATTTAAATACCTTGTTCAGAAATGTGGTTTCTAGTGATCTATGGTCTGCTTGCAAAATCGCTATTGTGTGACCTGTTACTGAGCTAGTGAGGGATTAAGTAACTCATGGTCCTTCACCTTTGTTTATGAAGAAGTACAATCAGGTGATCACATGGTTGCAGTCCAAAACAGCTCCTCAAGACATTAATTGGGCTAAGATAGATCGAACGACACAGGAACCTAAAGAGTCAGTACATGCTTACTATGAAAGTCTATTTCAAGCCTTTAAGCAATACAGTGGGTTAAACACACTTAACCCTAAAGACATGGGACAGTTTGTATCCAAATTTGTGACTGGACTGAGGCTGGAGGTCAGCCTCGTGATCCAACAGCACTTAATCTGCTGGCAAAACAAATCCATAGACGAGATCTTACAGTACGCCAGGTACTGCAGTGATGAGGTGGATTCTAAGCATAGGAGGATAAAGGAGAAATTGATCCTGGTCCAAATTCAAAATGCGCAGAAGGGAGAACAGGTACAGGCTTCAGTGCGCACCATAGCTTGTGGTCAAGGGAATGTTCCAGGGGCTGTCAGTTGCAGGGTCGACAGGACAGGGAAGAGGAAGTAGTGTCCCCATAGATTCTAAGACAGAGATAGATGTTGTGACCCTGAAAAAGACCACTGTTTGTCATTTTTGTCATAAGATCGGGCATTGGAAGTGCGAGTGCTGTCCTAATCCTATGAATCAAGTGCAAGTAAAAGAACTCAAGCAGGTGGCAGATGTGATAATTCAGTTACCGACAGTGGCTAGGCCGAGAACGCTAAACGCTGGAGGGAATCTGCTCTTAATGGAAGAACTGGATGGATTTGATCAGGACCCGTCCTTATGACGGTGCCTGAGGGTGGAGGAAGACTATACACTTGGCGTAGTCTTAGAGGGAGACCAGAGTGGGCCATATGTGGAAAAATGGACGTAGATGGTCATCCTATTACATTCTTGATTGAAACTGGAGCTACCCATTCTTCTGTGAGATCTGCAGTAGTCCCAAACCTGCCCGCTCAGGAAAATCAATCCAAGTTGTAGGAGTTTCTAACAAAAGAATGACAAACCCTTTGACAGAAGAGTGTTTGGTGAAAATCGGAACCTTCCAGGATCACCATCAGTTCGTGGTGTGTGATTTGAGGCCAGTCTGTTTGCTAGGACATGACCGTTTGTGCAAATTGAATTGTACTATCTATTGCACGCCAACGGGAATCAAGTTGCAGACAAATAATGAGGTCATTGTTTTCAAATTGGCCAATCAGAATCATTACACAGCCATGGTTCCATTACTGACAGTGGAAGACATGCTTCCGGATTTGAGAGACACCGTCTCTTCAGTGGTATGGGACTTCTCAGGTGAGTAAATCAGACTGATTCGAGGAGTCGAGCCAGTCCGGACACAGATCAAACCTAACGCAGAATTTCCGAAAGCAGTCAGTACAACCTGACCCCAGAAACTGTGGCGGGAATTACACCTGTAATTGAGTCTATGATTGCACAGGGCATCCTAAAGGAAATCATGGGAAGTCCATGCAACTCGCATATCATGGGATTGCAGAAACAGAGTGGAAAATATAGCATTGTCCAGGACCTTAGAAAAGTGAAAAACATAGTGTTCCATGTTGTCCCATGGTACGGAATTCATCTGTGATCCTATCTCAGATTCCTTGCGAGGCTGAATAGTTTTCAGTGATTGACCTCTGTCAGGCATTTTTCTCCATCCCATTGCATGAGGAGAGCAAATTTGCATTTGCTTTCCGTCTGGAGAATCGTGTCTTAACATACTGTCCATCAATATTTAATCAGATCTTGAAGAAGAACCTTAAGAGCTTGATTCTGCCCCGAAACTCAGTGTTAGTCCAGTACATAGATGACCTCCTTATTGAGTCTGAAACGCGGGAGACTTGCAAGGACAATACCATTGCGTTACTGAATCATCGGGCTGACAATGGGCATAAGATGTCTGCGAGTGAGCTTCAGTACTGTCTGAACCAAGTACAGTATTTGGGTCACCAAAATTAAAAAGGCAAGAGGAAGTTGTCACCAGAGCGATTGGAGGCGATCATGAAAATGAATCCGCCTAGTACTCAGAAAGAGGTCAGGATGTTTTTGTGAATGGTTGGCTACTGCCGACAATGGATTCCAAATTTCTTTTTAATGGCAAAGCCTTTACAGATGCTGACCCACAAAGGTGTGTATGATCCGGTGCCTTGGGATAACGACTGTCTGCTTGCCGCCCTGGAGTTGAGAGAGTGCCTGTGTCACCCGCCAGCTTTAGGAATGCCTGATTACAACAAAGCGTTTTCACTGTTCTGCCACGAGGGGGAAGGTTGTGCTCTTTCTGTACTCACCCAGACACATGGAGGTGCACGTAGACCAGTAGCCTACTTCTCAGCTACATTAGATCCTGTAGCTTCAGCGTTGCCTGGATGTCTCAAACCCCTTGCTGTAACAGCTGTAAGTATTGAGCGATGCAAGAGCATTGTGATGGGTCATCCACTTACTGTATATGTACTGCACTCAGTTGAGCTCCTGATGACGCAAACCAAAACACAGCATTTGATAAATAACAGGTTGACAAGATATGAGCAAGTGTTGCTCGCTGCAGAGAATGTGACTCTGAAGCGGTGTTCTGTGTTATATACAGCTAACTTGTTACCTGTTCCAAATGCTGATGGGGAAGATTGTGAAGACCATGCCTGTTTGGGTGTCACTGAGCTTTGCATGAAACCGAGACCTGACATTGTCGATGAGCCATTGTCTGATCCCAATCAAGTCCTTTTTGTTGATGGTTCATGCCTAAGAGACAATGAAGGTAACTTAAGAGCAGAGTTTGCTGACAGTACCATCTCTGGAGTGGTGCAAGCTGCTTGTTTACAGGGAGTACACTCCGCACAGGTAGCTGAAATCATTGCTTTGACCCATGCATGTCGAGTTTCTGAGTAGATCTGAGTCACCATCTATACCGATAGCCAGTATGGTTTCAGTACGGTTCATGACTTTGGACAGCTATGGTCGCAGAGACGGTTCCTAACATCATCAGTTTCTGCAATCAGGAATGGAGTATGTCAGACAATTGCTGGAGCATTGCAATTACCAAGAGATGTGGCTGTCGTTAAGTGCGCAGCCCATGGAAGAGGAGAATACTTTGTTACCACAGGGAATAGATGTGCAGGTGAAGTTGCTCATTTTTGTGCTACACATGCCTGTGTTTTCAATGGGGAATATGTTAGCAAGAGTACAGAGAATACCAAACTGAGCATGATGCTAGCTGTTGCAGACACATGGGATGAAATTAGGCGTTTGAAAATGGAAGACAAGGAACAAGTGGGTTGGATCAGAGCAGGTTGTGAGAAGGGAGAAATGACATATGGGCGTCAGCTGGTGGTGTTACCTGATTGCCTGTTGCACCCAATGGCAAGGCAAATTCATGGAGCATCTCACATAGGAAGGGATGCAATGGTGAGATTGTTCAAGCAGACTTGGTTCAATCCGAGGTTTCGCGTGACTGCGGAAGCAGTGTGTCATCGGTGTGTCACATGCCAACAAATGAATGCTGGAAAAAGACAGTTTTTGCCTTGAGTCACATTGGCAGATCAGGAGGTCCTTTCAATCGGATCCAAATTGATTTTGTTGAAATGCCTGTGTGTAATGGGTTGAGATACATCTTGGTTGTTGAGTGCATCTTTTCTCGATGGGTAGAAACTTATCCAACTAGTAGGTGTGATAGTCTCACAGTAGCAAAGTTATTGTTGAGGGAACTCATTCCTAGATTTGCATTTCCAACTTCATTGGAGTCGGATAGAGGAACTTACTTTCATAACGAAGTCATGAAGTTGCTGTGTACTGTCTTGAGTGTGGATCAAAGACTGCATTGTAGTTACAGGCCAGAGGCATCTGGCATTGTGGAGAAGATCAACAGCACCTTGAAAGCGAGACTGGCTAAAGCGTCTGCTTTGACATCTTTGAAGTGGCCTGATGTGTTGCCTCTGGTTTTAATGTGTTTGCGCAGCATTCCAGACAGGAGAACTGGGTTATCGCCCCATGAGATATTGATGGGAAGAGCCATGTATCTGCCTGCTGTGCCTGCCACTGCTTTGATAAATATCACAGATTACTTGACCCTTGACTACTATAAAGGATTGGCTGATGTGGTTCATTCGGTGTCTCATCAGGTTGAAGCTGCGGCTGCAAAGACCTTGAAAGACCTCTGCCATGACCTGAGCCCAGGTGATTGGGTGCTAGTCGGAAAGCATGTGAGGAAAAACTGTCTTGACTGTCGGTGGCATGGGCCATACCAAGTGATACTGGTGCCGAATACTGCTGTGACGTGTGGAGCTGTACCGAACTGGATTCATGCTTCCCATACCCGACGAGTCACAGGTCCTTCCAATGAAACAACTCCTCTCCAAGAAGTACTACCAGCCGTGACCGAGGGGTCACTGGCGAGGGCAAGCCAAGCTGTAGAGGTTCCTGAAGAGGCTTGAATACGCACCAGATCAAGCTGAGGGAGGTGGGGGGTCAAGCTACACAAGACCCTGGTATAGAATCTCAGAGAGATGGTAACGTTGCGAGTGGTGTAGAGTCTGATTCAGCAGAAGAGACTGGTGTGACAAATGGCAGTATGCAGTTAAGGAAGAAAGATGCTGTAGGTGAGATGTGGCCTGTGAGACAGAGGAGGAGAAACCTGAGACTTGCATCCGAAAGAGAACTTGCACCAATAAGTGAATCTTCAGAGTCTGATCTGAGTGAAACTGAACAAGCCATGGGCAGTGCTAGAATGTCAAGAAGAGCTTGAATGCCATGTTGGGGATATTCCTCTCCCGAGTGGACTTATCTGGTTACAAATGGCAGAGAGAGCGAGGTCTGAGATTTTGATACTGAATATTGCTGAGAGTTCCTGTAATCGAGGCTAATGCACTTCTGTCATTGACTGTGCCTTTTCCGCCAAGGCTGAGTGGCTTATGGACTCTGATTCTGGAAGATATCGAATTCCCAAGCTTCAGAGCCCCAGAGTCTCCTCAAGAGGATGCAGCATTGAGAGCTGAACTATGACAACTATTCATTGAGGAGATTGGCTCTGATCTCAAAAGGGATGTAAATTGAACTTTTGAACTGTACATAAATTGCTTGAAGAAGATAACCTAGGCCAGAGTGGAAGAATAATAAAATTAGGGAATTTCATCTAGAAGAAGAAAGAGGGCTAGGATAGTCTTCCAAGCTGTGTACATATTGTATAAGAGACTGTGCAAAAGAACTTCCAAGGATTCAAGAAAAAGTTGCTCAAAGACTTTGTTACATGTGAATAAGAGGCGGAGAAAAGAGACTCTGTGTGTTGATCCTCTTATTAGCTGTAATCCGAGCTACCTTGAAAATGGAGTCTGGAAATTCGAATCGTAGGCATCGTAGAGATAGCTGTAATTATTACTGAGTCCATTTTAAGCGCACATAAAAGTGAGGTACATGGAGTGGGAGTACACACCTACCACTGCCACCTCAAAGGAGGGTACATTAGGATCTGAAAAAGGCTTAATAGAGCAAACTAGTCACTTTCTTCATGTAGATTTGTCTGAAGGAGATTACACGCTGAATGCTTATGCTAAGTTACTTTATGAGTATGTCAACACTATGGAAGTGAGAGATTGGTATGTGTGTATGCAATTGCCTGCTTCGGTTGATGAGGGGATTAGGTACCATCACATACCCTTGATGTATGGCATCAGTTTTAGTCTACTCCTTAGTATGTTTTATGGGAAAGGTCATTATGTGTACTAATTCTCAAATTATGATGTGGTACTCTCAGAAATACCAGTCTATAAACACCTGAACAAATATGATTTTTATAAGCAAGAGGAGAGAGTGGGAAAGTATTTTGCACCCAAAGTAACACTAGACACTGCTTACGCGCACAGACATAACCTAACCTGCATAATAACAGTCGTAGAAAAGACATTTGTAGATCAAGTAGAATACAGACATAGGGGATTAGTTGTTATGTTTAACAATCAAGACAGAAACTTTGAATGGGCCAAAGAGGAGTTAGCTCAAAAGGCTAAAGGAAGTTCTGGTCCTATAGCTTTTGATTGGGAACAACGAGGCAGGCTTTGCATACGTCAAGTTCAGAGTCGTTATGACACTGTATTTGTGGGACAAAGTGTGTGTGACCATGTCTTTCTAATCAATGGTCCTTGGCAGACGTTTCTGCAAGAATCAGTACAAGTGGTGCCAGGAGTATATTTTGTGTGTGGGAAGAATGCGTATGTTCGACTTCCGAACAATTGGTATGGTATTTGTTATGTGGCAGTTGTGTTTCCAAAGACTTATCATGTGGAAGAGTTGGAAGGTTTGGAGGGAAAATCTAACCATTGAAAACAAATGTGGACTGGGTGGTGGTGAGGTCGTGGGAGACATATTTGGAGTGATGATACCTAGTTTGGGAGTGGTGCTGAACGACATCAAGATTAAGAAGATGTCTACCATTGTGGATACGTTGTCGGTTAACACGGCTCAGTCATTGCTTCTCATAGATGGAGAAATGGTTTCGCTAAGGGCGATGGTGATGCAAAACCATCTTGTGCTAGACATGTTGTTAGCAAAAGAAGGCGGAGTCTGTCGGATGCTGAAGGTCCAACAGTGTTTTATTTATATCCCTGATAAAAGTAAAGAGCTGAGGGGATATATAAGTAATATCACTGTGATACATTATGAGATACAAGATCTGGCGGCTGAGGGAATATCGGATTAGATTGGAAAGGGATTTGGTGCAATTGGAATTTGGTTTGCAAATTTAGGGAGTGGAATTCTTGGATACATCTTGAAGCCATTATTAATTGTTGTAATTTGTGTCATCATCTTGGTAGGAATGATAAAGGCATACAAATGGCACAAGGCGAGACAAGTGGAGAACTCCTTAAGGAAAAGAGGGAGAAGGGCAGAAAGACTGCAGGACAGTCATTACAAAAATTTGAAGAGATTGGAGGAATTCAGACAGTGGAGATTAGCTGCAAAATCTGTTTAGATCAGTCTACTCTGCAGGGATTTTGGAGTTTTTTATGATGACTCAACGTTATCAGAGGGGGGAACTGATAGAGTGGAATTCGCATTTATTTGTAGGGGTGCATTATAATCACGTGTAAACCGTACCCGCATATAATACTTTACTGTACTAATATAAAGTGTTAGAATTGTGAAATGTATTAACATGAAAACATGATGTTTTTTAGGCCATTGAAAAGTATTATAGCAAATCAACATAGAAGGTGAATGTAACTAGCAGAAAACATTAACGTGAAGAAATTGTGTTGTGCAATTGACACCTCATCATGAATTAAATGTGTTTATTAATTGTAACGTTTTACATGTAGGTATATGTATTAATTGAAAGTGCTTTATTTTCATTCAACTTCTTAAAGCTCATATGATGTTTTCTTATGTTGCTGAATCTCGTAGGCCTAAATGCAGTTCCCTGGAAAACTCTTGCATTAGAATTAACAGTTTGAAATTCATACACGCTGTGGAATTTGTTCTTCCTCACGTTTTGTGTTGCAGGTGAAAGATGCGCTCTCGTTAACTAGGATAATGTCTTTGTTTTACTAGTCAGGCAAGGAGAAAAGTTACAATCGTGTGGCCTGAGTCGATAAAGGAAGGTTGTTGCGCTTCACACAGGAGAAGGCCTGGGAACCAAGGACAAATGTATCAAGAAAAAGTACACCTTTGTCCCGTGGGAAAATACCTTCAGGATTGTACCCAGAGCAGATGGCGCAACTCGAACTGGATTCTGGGAATGACACCTATGAATAATGTGTTGTTGGGCGTAGGGAACGCGCCCACTTCTTCCTTGCCTTTGGAAAGAGAGCATCTTAGAACAAGCTCTGTTTTGGTAGCTTCATGCTACATGACCCATTGATCGTGGAGAGACTTCTTAGGAAGTCTCTACATGCTGACACCTTTAATCCTTCCTCTTGAAAATGCTTAAGTAGGGATGTAATCTTAGTGATAGAGCAGGGATAGATTAATGGTTTTTACTCACCAACCCTTGATGCAGAGAAACTTGGACTCATGCTTCCTGATCTTTTGCATTTTACTTCTTGAACTAATTGTATTGCTTATGGTACATTGTCTAAATTGGATACGCGGATTTGGCTTCAGGCTAATCCCGATGTATTTCTACACCCTCGTATTGAGGTGGATTTATGTTCAGTTATTTTTAGCTTTGTAATAAATCAACTAACCTTAAGTAGTTGTCTGTGGTTACTATGTGTCCAGGAGAATTATTGATTAATTGATTGGCTGCCTAACGACTTTTCTCCCCTTTCATGATGTGAAAAAGAACCATCGATTTGTGATTCTAGAACAGGTCTAGAACCTATGGGCCCGGCCCTTTCAGGACTAAGAGCAGGAAAAGGCCAACATTCTAAAAGTGCCATTTTTAAAGTTGTAATGATAAACATGACAGATCTATTCCCTTTCAATTAGTAATTACAGCTTATTACGTGTAATGCATATTCCCCAAAGCTAATCTATGAGAGGGGTAGGCCTCACAGTAGTGAAAAACTACTTTGGGAGTTTTTCACTACCAGGACATGCAAAACTTAAAAGTACATGTCCTACCTTTTGATTACACAGCACCCTTTCCTATGGGGTACCTAGGGCCTTCCTTATAGGTGACGTACATGTAATAAAAGGGCAGTTTAAGGATTGGTAAGGGGTTTTAAATGGCAAGTCGACATGGCAGTGTAAACTGCACACACAGGCTCTGCAGTGGCAGGCCTGAAACATATTTGAGTGGGTGGCACAATCAGTGTTGCAGGTCCACTAGTAGCATTTAATTTACAGGTCCTGGGCACATGTAGTGCACTTTACTAGGGGCTTATGGGTAAATTAAAATTGCTAGTTGTGTAAGTCAATCAAACAATGTTTAGAGGGGTGAGCACAAGCATGTTAGCACTGGTAAAGTGTGCAGAGTACTAAGGCCAACAAAAACGAATAGAGTAAAATTAAAGGCAAGCAGGCAAAAAGTTTGGGGGAAGACCACCCTAAGACTGACAGGTCTAACAATAGCCCTAAACGTTTGGTGCAATGAAGCTCATGTGCATATGCTTATTATGTTCTTTTGCTTTCATCTAACTCATGGACATCAATGCAGCATTCTCTCTCTAAGCTCTGTTAGTTAATAGAGTACCAGGATATACCCTTATTGTATCAAAGTCAGAACTCAGACCCATCTCTTGAAGTGTTGCAAGGGCCATTTATAAATAATTTTCATATACTCTTCCCAAGAATACTGCATCATTGGGTAATATAGTTTCATTTGAATTAGTGGGGCATTTTATCATCAACTTAGAATACAGTGATAGCAGGTCATAACCTACCGGGCAAAACTTAGATCATAGGTTGACCAGATATTTTTCCATAATTATTAATCGATAATAGTACACAATCTATCCATGAGCCATTGGTTAACTTTGATCTGTAAATAAAGGTCAAAAACTGTGCGTGATTTTAGGGGGCTGGCCAAACAGTTAATGCGCACTTAGGGAGTGCACACCACTCCTCCCCCTGCTCTGGCCAGCCCCGCCCCGCAACTGACTGCAATAGGAAAAATAAAATGATAATAACGATATGTTATTATCATTAAATTTTTTCTTTTGAGCAGTGGGGCGCCTCTCCTCTGCCTTAGCCGAGGAGCCGCCAATGAGTATGGGATCTGGACAGAGTTTATTGCCATTGTGTTTTCAATGACTGCTTACTCATATTCAGGGTAATGTAGTGAAGGCTTTCTAGGTGATCACTGGATTTCTCTTGGAAAAAACTTAATTTTCTGTGTCACTGGAATGTGATTCGTTGGCTATATCCTCCCCAATCTTCTTCATTTGGATTCTGAAATGTGATGTGAGGTGTCCTTTGTGTATAGTTGCTGGATGATCTGGAAAACGTGTCGCAGGCGGTACCCAGTCTCCAGACAAAAAATTCATTAAGTGTATGATAACTGTAATGAAATCCCTAGAGTTAAGGATTTGTGAAATTACAAAGCTTGTGTTCCTAACTTGTTAGATGCAATTCAGTTAAATAGCTTGAACCATGGAGCTTTGAGGAAGACAAAACAATCCTTTTAACACTACAGACTCTGTGGGGTCACAATTCATCCTTTTGTCTAGAGCCACCATTAATGCCCCCAGCATAAATATTTGCTATGCATGCTTTTTTCGTAAGGACCAAAGATGTGCCACCAAATAAACCACTAAATTTCAAACGTCCACCCCTTCAATCCATAGAATATAGGTAAATGATTTGTTTGGCTTAATTCTATGACTGTGTGATATTTCTCATACAAGAATAGTCTTCTTCAGTTCTCAGGTAGTGGTCTACCAATTTTTTACAGAGTTACAAATTTTGTACCCTGGTTTAGCGAGACCAGATGACCGCGAATCGTGCTTTGTACTTTTTAGGCGTTATTTTCACTTAGAACTTTAAAACTGAATATCTCCGGTTCTACTGATTAGATGTTTGTAATTCTGGAATCATTTTATTTATTCCAATGTACCCTATTTGTCTAAATTGGTTTGGGATTTTTCTTCTGTTGTGTTTTCACCATATTACTGTTTGCGTGCTGCATAACTACTTTACAAATTGTCCATAAGTTAAGCCTGACCGCTTTTGTGCCAAGCAACCAGAGGGTTAAGCACAGTTTAATTTATTGACTTTTGTGGTTCATCCTGACAAGAAATATAGATGTGGCTTGAGAAGGGTTAGCACCCCCTCAACCAATAACCCAATTTCTTACACCTGTCTTGCTGGTAACCTGTGAGTGTATACCTTTCTTAGCTTTTATCTTGAAATTGTTTTCAAAACGTATTGCACTGGTGCTCTCAATTTTTTGTATACAAGTGCATAGTTTCTTTACTTTTCCTCCCAAATAACTCAACCCATAAGGGTAACAAATGACACGTGAATCATACAGTAGCACCCCACTTTGTTTAGTTTTCATTGTTTCTCAGAATTACGAATGTTTCATGAGGAAAAAGCTGGCTTCTTTATACAGCCCTACGGAATATTTGTATCTGTGTTATTTCATGGCATTTTCTTCACACCATTTATTATTTCTGTCTTATGCAATGAAAATGATTTGTAGATGAGATTGTATTATATTTTGTTATCCAATCTTACCCTTGCTTATGGTTTATGTACTGTCTCATAAAGATGATTAAAAAAAAGACGTTAATCCGAATGATCATGAGAGTATTGCTGTGTACGTTTATCTATATGCATTAATCAAAAGTTGACAATAAGACAGATTACTTGCATGCTTCTCTATATAAAGAGCAAGTCACCTTTGGAACTAATTAGCTAGTGCTTTCCTAATGTAGAAAACAACCATTAAAATACTTTGGAGGCACCTCGCTGTTCTAAATTCTTACCACCTGTCATATTCTATCCACATACAAATAAAGCAATTGATTATAGAATGTATTTCTTCGCTTAATAGTGTGACACACTCTGTATTTTGTAATTAGATAAGAGGTTTCCCTTCTGCTTCGAGAAAAATGCGTTTTTTTGCGCGTGGTTGTAAAAATATGTCACAATGCATTCAGTGATTACCCGGAAACATGTTTGATCTTTTTAAGTCTTTCCATTCAAGGTGCGCATGCTTTTACTATTTTTATCTTGGAACTAGATTCTAAGTGCTCCAGCCAAGTGACTCCACGATTAAATATTTATTGGTATTTGAACTGCGTTTCTGTTGGAGGACAGACAGCTCGTCTGCTGCTTTGAGCTGCTTTGTTGCCTAAACAGACTCCAACACAGACAATCTGCTGGCTAAACAGTATACACCTTATTGCACGTGAAGGACAATTTTGTCCAAATATAAAGTTTAAAATATTTTCTGCAATAGTGTAATTTATGCTATAACTATTGTCAATGGAAAATACCTTTAAATGATGTACTTACTTTCGCAAAACGATGGCGAATGGCTGGTGTTTTCTGTCAATTAGGCATTGTAGGGGAGATATATTAAAAGAATGTGTGTACATTTCTCGACACATTGCTTACAAATGTTTAATCAGTCATTAATCACTATTACTATCATCAAGCACAGAGCGGCATAAAGGTAAAGCTGAACTCAATTATGGTTACTTTTTAAAGTAGTTATTGCTACCAAATGGTTTTCTTAGTAACACGTTTCATAATTAAACGAGATATAATAACCCATTAATTCATATCTACTGTATTTACCAATCAATCGGGATCAATGGAGATGTTGTTGTTAAACCTGCGGTGGGACTTCCCCATTCATTGTCAATGGCCAAGCTCTCCATGGCCAAGCAAGTCAACGCAGTCTCCTCCTCCTGCTTCAACACCCTCCGCATGCTTCGCAAGATCTACAGGTGGATCCCGACAGATACAAGAAGAACAGTCACCCAGGCCCTCGTCAGTAGCAGACTTGACTATGGGAACGCCCTCTACGCGGGAGCCCGGCCAAGCTCATCAAGCGACTGCAACGCATACAAAACGCCTCCGCACGCCTGATCCTCGACGTACCACGCCACAGCCACATCACCCCCCACCTGAGGAACCTGCACTGGCTCCCCGTCGACAGGAGAATCTCCTTCAAACTCCTCATCCACGCACACAAGGCACTCCACAAGACTGGCCCAGCCTACCTCAACAGACGACTCTTCTTCTACGTCCCCAACCGCCAGCTCCGCTCCGCCGACCTCTCCCTCGCCACCGTCCCTCGCATTCGAAGAACAACCACCGGCGGCAGATCCTTCTCCCACCTCGCCGCCAAGACCTGGAACACCCTTCCACTAAGCCTACGACAGACCCAAGACCTGCTGACCTTCAGGAGGCTACTCAAGACCTGGCTGTTCGACCAGTAGCAGCACCCCCCCCCTTTTTTTTCTCCCCAGCGCCTTGAGACCCTCACGGGTAAGTAGTGCGCTCTACAAATTCTGTGATTAATTGAGTGATTGATTGTCTTATCGTAGCCACATGCCTAAAGGAAATATGATTTCCACCCTGTAATTAACATTTGTAGAAGATCAGGAGGCTTGGTCATTTGTGCCAGGCTTGTCAGTAGCCTTTGCGCAGCCTAGAGCAAAATCTTATGGCCAAATTATCAAGGTTTTGCGTCGCACTTGAGCCACACAAGCAGGCGCTGGGGCGATGCAAAACCTATGGGAGATTTATCAAGCCATGCAAGGTCACCATGCATGACCCTGCATGGCTTGATAAATCTAGAGTAAAGCAAGGCAAAAATGCTCTCTTGCATTACTCTGCGGCATGAAGGTGGTCCAGGGATGGAGTGCGGATGTTCCCAGGCATCCACCCATGGATTTTGGTGCATTCCCAGATTTACCTTTAGTGGAAGACCTGGGAATGCATCAAAATACTACGCCTCAACATTTTTTCTTTTTTAGGTCGAGCCTATGCAACCCATGCGCTACTATGCAAGACATGCTGTACTAGAGTATGGACTTGAAGCTCCGCCCACTCACTGCCTATATTTTTCATTGGCTTGTGTCATTGTCCCTTGTAAATGCTGGTTCGTTAATAGGCGTGTTAGTCCCTCCTTAGTACCGCCTTGTCTTCATTTGTAACCTCCCATGAGGACTGGCCCTTTTACTTCTGTTGTTTACATGGTATGTCTTATTTAGTCTGTAAGCACTATTTTTGTTCATAAGTTTCTCCTTCTGCAGGCACGACATGCTTTCCTGCAACATTCAGCATACCATGCACGCTTTCACTTTCCAAGCAGCCAGGGACTATGGCGGCCGCTTCTTTGAAATGATATATGTCTCGCATTTACAAGAGTTTGAGCTATTGGCATTGTAAATGAAAATGCCTTTTATTTATGTGTTAATTATCAAAACAGATAAATAAAAGGCATTGTCATTTACAATGCCAATATCTTAAACTCTCGCAAATGCGAGACCTATTGCATTGCAAATGCTTGTTCTATGTGTGCTGCAACCTGCAGCACACGTAGCAAGAGTAAAATGCCTCTCCAGATTGTTTTTGTGCAGGAAGGTGTCCCTTCCTGCACAAAAACAATCCTGCCTACAACCCAGGCACATTTGTATAAATGACACCAGAGTGCCTGCTTTGGCAAAAGGCCGCCAAAAATGCGCCAGCACTAGAAAAGGGCAGGAATGCGCCATATAATGGTAAATGCGGAGCATTCCCGCCCTTTCACGCAACGCAGCGCAGCAGGGGGGCTTGCTTTATTGAGCTGCATGAAAGAATCATAAATCTGCCCCCGTATGAGGGCCCTCTGGATGCTTCATTCATATATTCTAGGAGCCGTAAGCACCTGTTTCTCTACATTAAAAAAGTAATCCAGGAAAAGAAAAAATGTGGCATAAGTCCCGTTCTAGTGATAAATGCATATAAGCTGCTATTTTACTAATGAAGAATGCAAGTCTGCTTTCAATAAAAATCCATAAATATATGTTGCTAATGTTGTGGGCTATCCTGGAAAGAGCAGGGCACCTGGAGCCCTTCCTTTGTGCCTGCCATGAATTCTTTGCTGTTTTATTTTCCCTAACTGATGATACTTATGAGAGGTAAGACATTAACATCTATTGGATTTATGAAAATGTAAATATCTGAATGACAATCTGTCAGTACCTAAGCTGGAAATCGGCACTTTAAAAGATTAAATTGCAGTTACAAGAGAAAACACAGTTTTCTTTTAAACCATTGAAGTGAATCAGTGATCGGACACTGATCTCTCCGTACATTCATAGATTAATACTGAAACAAGAAATATTTATCTGAGTAAAACGAGACCAAAATGACAAAAATCCAACATACACGTCAAGATATGAATTTTGCTAAATTAAATCAAAATGCAGTGCTTAGAAGTGAATAGCTTCAAATGGGGCTATCTGGTCATGCTTGACTGGGGCATATCCAAAGGTTTAGTACAACCAGGATGGAGCTCGGGCTAGATACAGGAGTCAAACAGACCCTCTGACAGTACTTTGGAAGCGTTGATGCTCGGGGACAGTGCATTGAAATACAAAGATAATGCGCCCTGTCGCAGGCGATGCATCGTTTCCAAAGTCATGCAAAGTTCTTGATGCGTTGATGTCAAGAGAGCTGTGAACTCCTCTGCTTAAGGCGATGGGTCGGTTAGAAGCCACACCAGGCCTGGAATGCGTCAGAGTGGGGGACGGGGCGTCGCAGACGTCAGGGATGCATTGTCTGAGACTCACGCAGCACGGGTGATTTGGAGGCGCTGCATCGGCAAAGTCGGGGCTGCATTGTAAGTTGAGGTTGTTGCGTCACGCATTTGGCGAACAGTGTCCACAGCTTTGGTGCTGGCAGCAGCAATGGCGTCGATTTTGAATGGAATGCGCCAGTTCTGAATTACGCTTTGGGATCAATGCACCGGTTTCCAGGGTTGCAGCACCAAATACTAATTTCCAAGGGCCCAGGACTGGATTTGGCACCACCTGGCAGAGCAGGACTCACAGCAGAGGAGCCCAGGTGCTGGGAACAAGATGCAGGTGAAGTCCTTGATATCCCTGAGACTTCAGCAGCAGGAGGCAAGCCCAAACAAGTCCTTGGAGAACTTGTAGAGATGCAGGATGTAGAGAGTAAAGTCCAGTAAGTGAAGGCAAGAAGCAGCAGGTCAACACAGCAAAGCAATCAGCAAAGTGGCAGTCCCACCTGGCAGCACAACAATTCTTCTTCCTGGCAGAATGTGTTCAGTCCAGAAGTGTTCTGAGTATATGGTGGCAGAGGTCCAGTACTAATACCCTTTTCAGCCTTTGAAGTAGGGAGACTTCAAAGAAAGGTCTTTGTAGTGCACAATACCCTGCCATTCCTGGCCATGGCTCCAGACACACTACAGTGGGGTATGCAGCTGTTTGTGTGGGGACAGGCACAGCCATAATTGAGGGGAAAGCGTCAGCTCCTCCCTCTCACTCTAGCTCAGGAAGACCCATCAGCCTTGTGATGGTCCATCAGGATATGCAGGGCACACCTCAGCTCCCTTTGTGTGTGACTGTCTAGAGGGAATGCACAAAGCCCAGACGTGTATTCTATGGACAGGCAGAGGCACAGAATGGTTAAAGTAAGAAAATGCTAAATTCTAAAAGTATTATCTAAAACATGTTCTAGCTGTCTATTTACACCACTATACAATTCTGAAAATAGGACCAATAATTCAATTTACTTGGCCCTTGCATTTATTTACTATGATTCTTTCATTAATTTCCATACAATCACAGTTCATTTTTTGCCATAAAAGGGGCCACTTTCTTCATTTTGGATATGTACACAAACAATTTAAATACATCAAACAAAACCAAGATGTGAAAAGCTTGCTACAAAACAGAAACAAAAACCAGAGAAAACAAATTCACAGATTAAAAGCAATTTATGTGTACCGTTTTGCAAGTACTTTATCCAGTCATGTATTCATGAAATTAAACAGTGAAGACCATAATTCCCTTAATCAAAATGGTTTTATTCTTGGGAACTGCTGACTCCAATTTAGGCTGTAGTATAGGGTTGGGAAATTGCCACTAATACCACTGGATAGTCCATAACCTGCAGTTATGTTTCCCAAGAGGTTGTGCCGTGCCGACGCATTTCTTACCCCCTTATCATTATTGGGGTTTTCCTAAGGACAACGACTGGATGCGTTCGGTAAATAATAATGGGTGAGTATTGATTAATTTCCTTTTTCCATTAGCCCTCTCACCCCACTTGTGTACTTAGTTCTAGTTGATAATCATTAGTACTTTAGTTGTGCCGGTACTCTTATACTCGTCGCTACAATTCCAAATCGAATTGTGTATTTCTCAAGTAGTTGATCAGCGAACTCTTCACCTTAGAAAAGGATCATTGCCTTTGTTCAAAACGAATGCCCTTTACGTTGCATTGTCTGTGAGAGCAAGTAAATTAGATTGAATTAGTATTAAGAAATATCAAATGTTGAGCATAGTTGTTAGCTTATAGAACCGTGTTTTTTTCTCTCATAGTTCAGATGTGGCTCTATTTAGCGCAGTGTATACAAGCGGCTCAACGGTTTGCTACTCTGTTTACAAAGACCGCAATAGAACTCATCTCTTCCCTCGTTGTAACGGCGATAATAAACACGGTTTCGGCTTGTAACAATGTTTCGAGTCTCGCGACGGGACTCTAGCCCATTAGCTGTTACTGAAAATGAAGTAAACTAATGCTGCATTTGCTTTCCGACTGGCTGATGTTTGCATAACATATCAGTCATTTTGACACGTGTCACTTACTTTCCTTCAGAAATGTTGTTCAAACCGCTGCTGCACTCATTAGCTCTCTACTCAAACAGGAAGTCTCTACGGCGCGCCATCTGGTGTCAGAGATAATTAAACTGGTTGAGTTGAGCGTCTTCTTGCATGCTGGGATATGTAGTTATTTTTACATTATGATGGCACATCCTCATTGGTTCTTCCCTATTGAGCCTATTCAATTCTTTTTATGATGAATTCATTTTCATCTTTTGTATCCTGCCTATCTCAGACATTTCATTCAAGCCACGTATTGCACTGTTAAATTTGAGGATTAAATAAGCTTCTCTTCTTGTGAAGGCTGCTTCAAGATCGCCACCTCTTGAGTTAGGTTTGATCACACTCAGTATCGTCCATTTCGAATCCTTTTCGGTATGATTCTTCTCAATGAAGTGGTTAACCATTGGCACAGATACAATCTTTGTTTTTATACAGGATCGATGTTGCACCACTCTTTGTTTAACCTCTTGATTGGTTTTGACCAATATACATGTTTTGGCATGGACAGATTATTTCATAAACCATGTTTTTTGTTTTGCAATTTGAAAATTAATGTGTTTCCATGTGACCCTGCTGTCTGTGAACAGAGAGCCCGCAATCATGGAGCTACAAACGGACCAATTCCCGCACTTGTGACGGCCTTCTATAGGTTTCAAATTCCATTGTGACTGTAGGTTGTTTGATTTGTTTTGCTGGGAAACATTGGCCCTGATGATTTGCTGTCCAATGCTTACATTTTTCTTCAATGCGAATAATGGTAACTCGAGGGAGCATTCGGAATTATTTATAAGGTACTAGTTGTTGCACATAATTGGTCGAAATTTATTGGTCTGGGAGCAATAGATAGAGACTCAAACTAATTTGTCCATTGGTTGCTTTTCTCTTTTTGTGAGAAGATGTTCCCTTGGTGTGTACCAGGCTCTCTTCATGGAATGTTTGAGCAGTTTATTGGGATAACCCCTCTCTTTTAATTTGTCCCCCAATGTCAATGCATGTAACTCGTAATCTTCTTTTCGAGAGCAATTGCGCCTTATTCTTAAAAATTGCCCATAGGGCAAATTATCTTTCAAGTTATGAGGATGGAAGTTTTTGTAATGATGTGTGTTCTTATCTGTTGGCTTTTTGTACAATGTAGTGACTAATTCATTTTGAAGGGGTCTGACTTCCACATCTAGGAATGTAAGGTTTGTTTTACTTTTAGTCAGGCTGAATTTAATATCAGGATGTTTACATTAGAGAGGCCTATTCTAGCTGATACTAAGGGTCCAACTCCTTGAAATATGTGGAACTTTCTAAAAGTGGCATTTTCAGACCTGCAATATAAAAATCAACTTCCCTAAAAGATGTGTTTTTAAATTCTGAGTCCAGAGAAACCAAACGTACTCTTCCTATTATTTCCCAACTGAAAGTTACACTTGTAAAGGGTTACAAGAGAGCTCCAATGCAAACCTATGAGAGAGATAGGCCTTGCTCGAGTGAAAAATTAATTTAGCAGTCTTTCACTACCAGGACATGTAAAACTCCCAAGTACATGTCCTATCTTTTAAATACACTGCACTCTGTCCATGGAGCTACCTCAGGCCTACCGTAAGGGTGACTTATATGTAATAAAAGGGAATGTTTGGGCCTGGCAAGTAGGTGAACTTGCCAGGTCGACATGCGGGTTTAAAACTGCACACACAGGCTCTGCAGTGGCAGACCTGAGACAGATTTAAAGGACTACTCATGTGGGTGGCACAATCAGTGCTGCAGGCCCACTAGTTGCATTTGATTTACAGGCCCTGGCCACCAGTAGTGCACTGCACTAGGGACGTATTAGTAAATCAAATACTACAATCATGGAGAAACCAAATGCCATTACATTTTAGATACAGAGCACATGCCCTTTAGCACTGGTCAGCAGTGAAAAAGTGGCCAGAGCCTAAACCCAGCAAAATCGAAGTTCAGCACACAGTCAAAACAGGGGGTCGGAAGGTAAAAAGTCAGGGCAATCCAAGCCAAATGATGCAAGGTCTAACTTGCATTAAAAAGGAAGGTTTGGGCCTGGCAAGAGGTTTATCTTACCAGGTCGACATTGCAGGTTAAAACTGCACACAGGCTCTGCAATGACAGGCCTGAGACATGTGTAAAGTACTACTTAATTGGGTGGCACAATCAGTGCTGCAGGCTCACTAGTAGCATTTGATTTACAAGCCCCGGGCACAAGTAGTGCACATTGCTGTAGACTTATAAGTCAATAACATATATTCCAATTGGGTATACGTCATGTTACTATGTTTTACGGAGAGAGCACAAGCACTTTAGCACTGGTTAGCAGGGGTAAAGTGCACACATTCCTAAGGCCAACAAAAATGAATTCAGCAAAAATGGGAGTAGGAAGGCAAATTTATGTGGTTGACCCTGCAGAAAGTGTCATTTCCAACAATGGGTTTGCGTAAAAATACATAGGTGGATGCACGGGAAAGCCCATGCTACACCCCTCTATTGCCTACCTAATGCAAGGTAACTCAAGGCAGAACTATGCACAGCCTTGCGCTGTTTTTTTCTACCCCCCACGCAAAGCCATTCAAATCAGGCTTTCCATGGATTTGTATGCCCAAAATACATTTTGCATTGGTCCACGCCCAAAAACTGACACAACCCTGATATGAATCTTACCAAATTTGGGCTTCTATACTTTATCAAAACTTTATGGCAGTTTGCATCACTTTTTGTGACTTTTCACCAGTGCAAAGCGTTGATAAATATGGCCCTGGCCGTTATATTTCTGTTAGCAAATAACAAAACTCCTTAGGATAAATTTGCATTGGCAGTTTCTAGGTTAGAGCTCGAGAGTAAAATCTGTTAAATCTTGCATGCTGAAAGATGCCAAAAAATCAAGTTGCTGTTTTTTTTCTCCATTTTTTTCCCCCTATCCATGATCTATCAGTCTCTTTCTAATAAGAGAAAAGTAATGAAAACGAATGTGGGAAAATTCCTTAAATGAGCCGACTCCAAACAGTCTCATAGTTTACCTCTTCCACACAAGTGAGCTCCATAGTATAAGATGTTATTCCAAGGCTGTTTCCAAACGAGAAATGGAAGGGGGACAAAATAATGCTCTCAGTTCGTAAGCACTGCCTGCCAGATGTTTTCAGAGATGCTTTGATTTCACATGCAAAGGCGGCAGGCTCTCAACCTCTTGGCTGAAAGACATTGTTTAAAAAAAAATCAGATTTTCCCAAGTGTGATAAAAAAACTTTAAAGAAACCCAAGAGTCACCCTCTTCAAAGGAACACTGGAGAGGAAAGAAACTGCAGCAGGGCAAATAAAGTGCTGCAATAACTTATATAATAACTTTCTCCTTATAGTTTAAATACTCTAGAGCGTGTGCTTATTAAAAAAAAACGCCTCAGAACATGCGTTGAGAAGGCCTATGAAAATGCCAAAAGGTGACAGATGGGCACACATTGTTCCTAGCCTGCCCTTCTGTTCTTTGTACCAAGTGCTGCACAGGGCGTTAAAGGCGATGACAGACATAGTCCTTAGCTTGTGAAAGATGTTATCTCTAAATTAGTCTGTGTCTACTGTCACATGCATTATTGCTTTCATTTAAGTGTTCGCATTTAGCCTCACTGCAGCGGGTCACTGATTATTTGCCTACAAATAGCAAGGGAAAAACATAGATAAATATGTTTTCATTTACAAACCCAATGAGGAATGGTTACTAACCCGCTTGTGCGTTGCCCATCAAGTAAGTTGCAATAACTAATCGGTGCTTTTAATGTCATATGGAAACATGTTTGGCTCCACAATGAGAATAGTTTGTTTGCGTTATCAACTCGGCACGGGCGATAAGAGAGCATGTTGACACTCACCAGAGAGGGAGCAGCGGCAGAAAGAGTCATTAATGCATGGAGTAATGAGGGTCATTACCGGCATCAGATAAAGAATCCCATTACAATGAGGGTCCTATGACATTTTATGTGTGTTAATAGGCTGTTTTTTCTATAGAATTCAAAGACAAAATCTTAAATCCAGCCAGACCTTTGGAGCAGAAACCTCTCCGGCTATTACTAAAGAGGGGGGGCAGGAAGTGTTTGTCAGTCTGTGAAGGCGCTGGGAGGGCGATTCTGATGTTGGAGCCACTTTATGTATTTGTTTATAAAGTAGATGCTATTTTCAGAATCAATACTATACTATATTTGGAAGAATCCCTAATAAAGAATATTATGAACTACTTTTGATGTACTTTTACATATCATATGTAGCAGTAGTGAGCAAAGCAGTAATCCTTTCGTGAAATGTTTGCAGTATGAGAGAGATGAGAAATTTGTCGCCTTTGCAAAGCTTCACAAATTATTTTTTTTTCATCTCGTACAGCACTGTGCTACCGATCTCTTTTCTCCTGTGTTAAATGTGAATCTGAACTGTGGCATTCAGCTCCATTCTAAGGGCCTGATTATGAGTTTGGCAGTGTGGGAGCAGGGCTCCACATTGACAAACTCCACCACCGCCCGCCCGCAGGATTACAATTTGTAATCCGGGCGGGCGGTCCTGTGGTGGCTGGCCCACGGTGCTGCCTTTAAAAGGCTCATAGGAGAGCCATAGAAAGGCAGCGCCGTGGGACAGCCACAGCGCGTTCCAGCATGGCATGGACTCCAAAGTACATGCTGTGCTGGAACTGGGGGTGCAGAAGACAGGGGGCCCACCATGTGCCCGCCTGCATGCAGACCCGTGCACAGTGGCACCAGGGGGCCCTGTTATGCCCCCTAAATTTCCTCACCACAACCCTTTCATAGCAGGCTCACTGTCATGAAAAGGAAGGCAGTGAGGAAACTTATAATGTGCTTGGCGGTGCCACAACGGCACCACCAAGCATACCGCTGTGCAACCACCAGTGATCACGGATCCCTTGCGGTTGCAGCGGTTCTCTGGCGGTCCAACCACCGCACTTGTAATATGGTGGTTAGACCTCTGGTGCGGCGGTCCCCGACCGCCACTGTACCTCCACCGCGAGTTTGGAGGTCCCATGGACTGCCAAACTCGTAATCAGGCCCTTAGTCTGAGGGATAACAATAAGTTTGTGCCTACAGACGCTGGCTTGTTTGACATCATTCACAAATGACCATAATGCCTGTCAAGAAAAGAGTTGTGGAGATTGCCCGCTCACTGTCTCCTCACTGTCAAAAAGTTAGGAAATGTTAGCATTTTTTAAGCCTAGGTGGACAATGGGGCCAGTGTGGGTGGCTTTGCATGTAAACTCCCCCCCCACCCCCCCCGGTTGTTTACATTACATTTGCCCCAGAAAATGCATGTAAAAGTAGGTTATACCATAATGATTCTCACAATAGGTGTAAAGAGGATTAGGGGACAAATGTTGACTGAATAGAGAAGGGGAATAAGGGAAAAGCATGAGACATGAATATCAGTCACTGGAATGGAGTCAAATAGCCCGTGCCAGCTGTTGTGGCAGGAAGATGGAATTTGTTAAGCTTTAATTATTCAACTTTTTTGAACACTATTTAATTCTTTTAATTGTTCTTCAAGTAATTATTCGCTGTTCCAAGTTATTTAAACAAACTTTCATTGTGGACACAGGGTCCCAAATTGCCTACATTATACAGTCTCCAAAATCATGCATTCTCTCGTTAGCCGAAATGTTTTATGTCGTGGGCAATTGCCCAGGGCCCCACCTTCCAAGGGAACCCCTGGAAAAGTGAACTTTCTCACCATTTGAATATTGTCTATTCTATGTCTCAAACAAAACCTTTCTCCTTCCCTACCTACCTCTATTTCTGTTTCTGTGTCTCTAACCAGTGTCCAGGGCAAGAAATATTTCAACTATGTTTTGTGACCCTGTTAGAGTTCAACATTTAAATTAGTTTTGTTGAAGGGGCGTGTCCAAGATGGCGCCCATGCAGTAGCTCTTCTACAGAGTTCCGCTGCACCGCATTTCGAGCAGACGAATCCCGGGGGTCTGTTCGTCCCGGGGCCCCACCTTTGAACGTGGGAAGTACTGGCTGCCTGGGGCACCTGTTTAGGGCAACGGTGACCAGCGGAGGCCGGCACAATGACCGTCCGAGGTCAGGACTGATTTGAGGCAAGATGGCGGGGAGAGGCCTTCACTGAGGTGACCGCACAGAAGAAGTCACCCGGACGGCTGGTGCGAGGCTGGAGCCAACGCTATGAGGGCGGCGGAGACTGTTCCAGAGCCCGACCAGGTCCGGATTGAGCAGAGCGGAGCAGCGGGGGGGCGTCAGCGATATCCGAATCTGTGAGGGAACACAGCGGCACGGTGAGAGATGCCGGGCGGTATAGAGGAAGATCCGCCGGGTTGCTTAGGCCGTACCAGTGATCGAGAGTGTCTGACCACCACCCATTTGGTAGTCGCATTGGCTGGGTGCTGCCAGTGGCCTCCTAGAAGTCGAGGCCCGGAACCCTAGCGGAGAGACAGAGAACACGGTAGGTGTAGGATGACTGATCTACAGGGGTGGGGGTACAGGACCCCGCAGAGAACTGGCTGACTGGGTTGCAGCTCCCCCCTCCCCCTTCAATTACTGCGCCTGAGAAGATTGTCGCTTTGGGCCCACGCCGCCACATGCGGTGACAGTGTCCATGGCTGAGTTTGGTCCTGTGGCGTGCCGGTGGGGCCTACTAGGCCAGGTGGTCCCTGTTATCTGTGCAGCCGGGAGAACCCCACATTGAAAAGTGACCAGGAACTCAACCCCCCCACTGCTGTGGGGGAGAGACTTTGCTAGCACTCTGAAGTCATATTTGGCCGGTGAACACACCAAGCCATTTGTCCAAATCCCTGAGCAGATTGGTCCACAAGGGAGGGGCACTAATTAGGCGTCTATAACACTGATGGGCCCCGGTTTTTGCTGTCGCTGCTCGTCCTCGACCTGAGGCACTCAGATGTCAAGCGCTTCTGTGTGCTCTCGAGGTGTATGACATTGTATGGTACCGGAGGCTGCTCCCTCACAAGGTTGGGGGTAGTGGGATTTCGGCTGGCCTGCCAATAATTGAACACTGCCAATAGCTGGTGTTGTAGCTGAAGAAACTGGACACTACACTGGGCGAGCTGTTTCATACTGGTATTGAGGGCTAGGCACGAGCACTATGACGACTACCAGGCCCAAGAAGGATGCCATTATTAAAGATCTTCTTGCTAAACGCTCTACTAAGCGGACCAGTGCGACCTCAGCCACGACATCCCCGAGCCACGCTGGTCCCACAGAGAAGCAGGATGAGATCAATGACGCGCCTGTCACGCATGTATTTATGGAGGCCCTTTTCAGCTCACTGTGGGATGACATAGAGGCCTTGAAAACGGAGGTGTCAAAAGAAGTGAAAGAGTTACGCCACGACATGAACGAGCTAGAACAAAGAGTGGATTCAGTGAAGCGGTCAGGGGATGCTCGAGACGAAGAGCTGGAGGAATACCGTAGGGAGCTTTTGGAGCTCAAGGACCGTAATGCGGACCTCAATTACCATTTGGAAGATTTAGAAAATAGATCTTGTAGATCTAACATTCGCATCAAGGGCATTTCATTGCAAGCGGATGCAGGCCGCCTGGAGGCCTACGTCTTGAGACTGTTCCGTCACATTGTCCCGGAGCTGGGAGAGAAAGACCTCCAGCTGGTTTGCACGCATAGAGCTGGCCGCCCCTCTTTGGCACCTGGTTCTCCACAGGACATTCTTACATGCTTCCATGACTATAGACAAAAAGAACTCATAATGGCTGTGACGCAAGACCAATCTTACATATCCTTTGAAGGGAACAAAGTTTGGCTATTTCAGGACTTATCCATTATCACCCTACAACGAAGACGCTCTGAGGCCCGTCACAGATTTTTTGCGAGACAAGGGTGTGAGATACAAATGGGGACACCCCTTCCGGCTGGTCTTTGTCTGGAATGGGCAGACGCACACGGTCCGCACTCCTCCTGAAGCAGAAGAGAAATTGGGACTAGAAATGGAACAAAAGTCCTCATCGCAACGAGCTGGTTCCCAGTCCACTTCAGCGGAGCCACATCACAGACAGCAATCCAGGAATAGGTCACAACCATGAGTGAGCAAACCGACCAAATCGGAAAGCTTCAGGGAGTGGTCAGCGCTGCTGCAACAAATTACAGATCAGAAGCAGTCCCCAGAACGTAAAACTGAACAATGGGTGCTGAGTCGTGACTGTGAGCGAAGTAATGACGTCCACACCTTAAAATTTGATGTAGCCTTTTGAACATTACAATGGGGGAGAAGATGTCGCCCTGCTGGAGCTGCTGGGCTGGTGCCAGGGCAGGCACCCTTCGGTATGTACTTTAATTACTCTTGACAAAAGCAGGCAGCGGCGGATGCATCCCTTCCTTCTACATACGGTGGACTACTGGCACTGGTTGCCGATGACATGGACCCCTACCACGGAATTGCAAGTTTCGCACCGTTTGGTGCCGATGTTTATTTTGTTTTCATGTTTGCATTGTTAATACATGTTATCATGCACACTAGTTTGGCAAACTGTCATGCTCCAATGCACCTGTTAGGTACACCACCATCACTCGCCACAGCAAGGACTCGAGTAGCGGCCACTAACCCTGACATGGTATGGTGCGAATAATTAGTCTGAATGTAAGGGGTCTGAACTCGCCAACTAAAAGAATAGCACTATTATCTCAGATCAAGGCTGCGCTTTATGATATATGCCTTTTACAGGAAACCCACCTCCTCAAAAAAGACTGGGGCAGCATGCGATCCAAATGGTTTGATCGACAGTATTGGTCGGCCGGTCCGGGAAAGAAAGCGGGAGTCGCGATATTAGTTGCCCCACATTTCCAAGGACAGGTCTTACAAATAAGTGTGGGCGGTGAACTCCGCTCCGCCGGCGGAGTTCACAGAGTTTTGCCCACTCCGCTTCAAATGTGGAGGTCAGCAAAAAAACTCTGTATGCCACGGAGCGGAGTTTACCGCCCGGCACCCACACCTAATTTAAATTCCAGGGTCATAACTCATAATTACCGCACAAATAATACTGTGCGGACTGTGTATAAACACATACATGTGATTAATGATTTTGCAATAGCCTGAGGGTCGGCACGAATGGCAGTGCACATGTAGGATAGAGTTAGACTCATTGAGTATGCAAATCAAGTGGTTGGTTGACTATTTGCTAGCTTGGTCCGTCTGTAATCTAAGCAGAAGGAAATGAAAATGTTAATAATCCCTGCAGCAATTCTTCATTTGGTAACCTGATTTCATTATCATGCAATCCCTAGGATTACATGGACTGCTGGCTGTGCACTTTGCATGTCTTTTCTGCAGCACGCGCTAATACTTCCTAACGCTCTTGACCAGCCAGTATACTAGCAGTAACCGAAGGACAGCTATCTGCAAGAAGCACTTACACACACGTACTGTTCTGTCCTGTTTGTAATTAATTTTCCACGCGCTTTGCTAGCTTTGTATTAACAACGACCTTCAAACCAATCAATTAGGAGGAAACGTATTCTGTATTGTAGTGATAGGTTGTCTGAATTTGTGTCAGGGATTGGTCAGCTGAACAGTGTTCAGAGATATGTAGTGGCTGTGGATCGGAGCCTCGAATACTGAACACTGACTTCTGATTACCTGGGGGAGTGCTTGCCGGTTGTTCATTGGCTACGATGATTTTTCGTTTGAATAGCATGGTCCCCGGCACAATATTTGCCTGGTGCTGCCGGTCGCTGCCTTCCGTTAGTGGTGGGCTGCTTGACTCTCTTCACTTCGGGATTTTTTACCTCTTCATCAGGAGTGAGGCAAGAACTGGGAGTGGCGCAATTACGTGTTGTATGTGTTAGTGCTGTGCTGTATAATGGAAGATGCCTTCAGTGCTGCTCCGAAAAAAGCTAGCACTGAACCACTGCCAGCCAGGTACATGTGCAGATCGCCATAGGGAGGCTAGCCTTGACAGGAACTGGGAGAGCTAACCAGACAGACACATGGCTCTGAGGAGGAGGGAAGAGTTGGGGTAGAATTAGGTGTGTGTCAGCCACACGTCTGACTGTGCCCCAGCGAACCTATCACTTTTCACAGGCCAGTCACCCTTGGCTGCCATGCACACAGGTGAAGGAGCGCACTGCCCGCTGCAGTTTAAATATCATATTCCAGTCATCAGACTCCTTGTTTGAGAAGAGTGTTTGTGTCGCAAAGATCACGCTATGCCCTACTTTCTCCAGTATGTGTAGATAACAACAGCATTAGCATATTTTTTCACAGCTGTGCGCATTGTGTATGTGGCTTGCAATGTGCCTTAAAGTAACCCAAGTTTTGGGTACGGTTTCTTCTGCTTTGTCTTCGTCTTCTGTACATCTTGACTGTCAGACAACCAACTAAAATAGAGCATGGCTGCTGCAAATAATCACGCTTCAGCGTTTTGCAACTCACTTTGTTGCAGGAGCTTTCACTCTTGAACTGCAAAGTTTGCACATTTTTATTATCTCTATGGGCTAATTGGCAATTGAATTGAGTGAACTGAAATCTTAATGGTCGTGAATGGCCTTGTTGCTTACTCTGCCTGTGTTTGGAACTCTGCGGAATTCTGCGGAGTTTTTCGGTAACTCCGCGGAATTCCGCGGAGTGCAACTCCGCGAGCTCCACCCAGGGTTACTTACAAACCCAATCCGAAATTACAGGCTGTATGCATTCATTGCATATCCTTCCACGCCTATACATTCACCATAGCTTGCCTCAATGCCCCTAATGACCACCAGGAACCCTTTTTAAAGCAAGCCATTGGCACCATATTGACAACGTCCGATGCAAGAATAGTGATAGGTGGCGACTTTAACCTGGTGCACGATGCCACCCTGGACCGGTCTCCTCAACGGACAGGGTTCACAGGGTCACTCTCCCCACAGGGTACTGACTGGCTAGCTGATGCAGGTCTAGTGGATGTCTGGAGGAAGCTGCACCCCACCACACAGTTATACTCCTTTTTTTCCGCTGCGCACCAGTCTTATGCTAGAACTGATTTGTTTTCTAGTTTCGGCATCACTGATACCGCTGGTGACACAAGCAGAAATTGATGTGGCCTCCATCTCTGATCATGCCTCTATTCATCTTACACTGAATTTACCCTTCCTCAATTTGAGGTGCACTATGTGGCACCTTAACCCGAAACTGCTATCCCACAACATAGCTGTCAAGGAAGTAGAAAAAGTCATTATTGATTACCTGGAGGTGAATGATAACTCACATACAAAAATAGAGATATTATGGGACGCTCCTAAGGCAGTGGTGCGCGGAACATACCTTGCTCTTACGGCGCGATTTAATAAGGAGTGCAAGACGAAGCGAGCAGAGCTAGAGACAGCAGTGAGGGACTTAGAGGCAACACACAGGAAGACAGGCTCTCACTGCGCTAGGAGATAGCTGGCTATTGCTCGGAAGCAACTTAAGGCCCTCGACATGGACGCTGCGGAGCATGCGCTGCTCCGTGCAAGACAGAAGTACTATGCTGGAGGTAATAAGGCTGGGAAACTATTGGCTCATAGCCTGCGAGCTCAAATTCACTCCCGCTGCGTACACAGTTTGATAGGCCATGACCAGAAACTCAAAACACATGATGAGGCTATAGCAGCTGAATTCAGCCTTTTTTATGCTCAATTGTATGGGGAAGATAGACTTTCAAACACGGATGGCCCTACGTACGTAGAGCAGATGCCACTGACCACTCTCTCAGAACATGTAGCAGCACCCCTAGAAGTAGATATAACTGAGCACGAGGTCCAAGAAGCGATTGGGAGGCTCCAGCTGGAGGAAGCACCTGGACAGGATTGGTACATAGCAGCCTTCTACAAGCAAAATGCTGCACTACTGTCCCCCATATTGGTCAGGCTATACAACTCTTTCAGTGCTTCGTGAACGCTGGCAGAATCTATGAGCACTGCAAATATAACGGTCTTGTCGAAACCGAGAAAGGATCCCCAGTCATGTGCATCCTATTGTCCCATCTCGCTACTCAATGTAAACGCTACGATCTTTACTGGGATACTGGCCCACAGATTGGGACAATATCTTCCTGGGCTAGTGGAACCTGATCAGTCTGGGTTTGTGCCGGGCCGCACATGTGGGGATAACACCAAGGGCATCTTTAACTTGATAGACAAAACTCCTATTGCCCAGACACCGACACCACTTCTGTCAATAGATGCCGAAAAGGCATTTGACAGAGTGCACTGGCCATTTTTGCAGATGGTGCTAGAGGCCTTCGGCCTGGGCCCCCGTTTTAGGAGTTGGATCTGGGCTAGTTTTAAGAATCCAATGGCACTGGTCCGAGTCAACAATTCATTATCTCCCCGCTTTCCAATCCTCAGGGGAACGCGACAGAGGTGCCCGCTCTCACAGCTCCTGTTCGCGCTATACATGGAACCACTGGCAGAGCGCATCCGCAGGCACCCTCTCATTGAAGGGGTATGGATGGGGGCCAGTCCCATAAGGTAGCCTTGTATGCAGATGATGTCCTATTGACCATCACTAAACCTCGACAGTCTCTGCCTCCATTACTAGAGGAACTCACTGTATTTGGGGAAGTCTCTGGCTTTAAAGTAAATAACACCAAATCCCAAGCCTTAAATGTTACCATTCCACATAGTGAACGAGTGGTTGGCATCCGAATTCCCTTTCACATGGACCACACGAGGGATTCCCTACCTGGGCATACAAATTATGCCAACAATAGATAAATCAATATCATATAATTACTCAGAACTCTTGAGAACACTACGTTCACTTATTCAATCTTGGCATGGGGGACCCATCTCTTGGCTGGGACTCATAGCAGCAGTAAAAATGACTCTCCTACCCAAGATTTTTTACCTTTTGCAGGTCATGCCATTACTGCCACCTATTTCCACGATCAAGAAATTACAATATACCATTGAGTCATTCATCTGGGGCGGTAAACGTGCCAGAATGGCTCGGGAGTGAGCATACCTCCCGGTGGCTAAGGAAGGGCTGGGCATACCCCACTTAACATGATACTATCAGGCGGCACAGCTGCGTTTCTTGGTGGAGTGGCAATGGCCACTCACCGAGAAGCATTGGTGTTTCTTGGGCCAAGCGGTAGCAGGAATACAAATATGGAAAATACTGTGGCTCCCACGTAGGCTCTGTCCTCTGGGGGTATATATTTCCCCTGTTGTCCGAGTCACGATATCAGCCTGGGACAAAACTTGTTCCTCCAAACAACTCTCCACTCCGGTTTCTCCTCTCACTTCAACTTTGGGAAACTCAGACTTCCCGCAGGCCCTAAATGACCGGGCATATGCTAGATGGCAGGAGGCCAATTGAAAACGCATTGGCGACTTGTTTGATGAGCATGGCTTACTGGATTTTACTGAGATGCAACGGGATTTTGGACTCCCGGATTCTGAGCGCTGGCGTTATATAGCAATATGACACTGGGTAACATCACCATCAGTAAGACCACACGCAAGTAGGAAACTTACCCCATTTGAGCGCTGGCTTTTGTCTAGAAGAGATGACCATCGACTGTTATCAGATACATACACATTCTTGAACACAGCCACCAACCCTGCACATACGCCTGCCAGGAAAAGATGGGAGATGGAATGTGAACGACATTTCACGGCTAAAGAATGGGCAGACATTTTATGACGCACACGCACTTCAGCTACGAGTGCATCCGGTAAGGAAACACTGCTAAAAACTGTTCACTATTGGTACTATACCCCGGCCCGTATGGCCCAGTGGCAGAAAGGGAAAGATGGTAAATGCTGGCGCCACTGCAACCATTCAGGTACGCTTGTCCATCTGCTGTGGCACTGTCCCATGCTTCATCGCTTTTGGGCGGACGTCCTGGCAGACATCGACCAAATGTTTCACACAGAGATACCTCGCTTCCCCAGCTATATCTTATTGGGACTGCCCAATGTCCAAACATACCCACTTCACTCCACGAGGGGAAAGGCCATCGCCATGGCACTTTGCACGGCAAAACAGGTCCTGTTGTCTAGATGGGGGACTGACCCTGTCCCCACACACACTGACTGGCTGCATAAGCTTTGGGACCTATTAGGCATGGAGAAGTTAACGGCAGTAATGACCCACACTCTACCTAAATTTGAGAAAACATGAGGAGCGTGTATTAAACACCTATCTGATATTTATCGCAAACTCATCTGCCCAGTATACTTACGAGTCCTTCGTCTCATGTCCACAGCTCAAACCGACAACCAAGGTGTTACCAAGAATGGGAGCTGACAGATTCCACAGATATTATTACACAGTGCATGTTTTATTTCTTTGTTTCCCTACATGTAAGTTACTTTTTCTCCTTCCCTCCTCCTATCCCCCCGTGTTTTTTTTCCTCGCCGGCCATTGGATGTAGGCGATGGTTGTTGTATTTTCAAAACTAATAAAAATTGATACAATCCTAAATTAGTTTTGTTTGGTTAAATGCAGGGTTGGATTAGAAGGAAATTGTGAATAAAATTCAAATTTATTTGATACACGGGCCCCAAAATATGTCATTCTCATGTCCCCCGAAATCGTTAGAATGATCGGGTTTATTAGCTATCAAAGTGGAAGGAATGTTGGACCGCAGATCTAGCATGGAATAAGCTATTTTTATTTTAAAAATCTGTCCATTGAGAAGAATGAGATTAGTAAGGTATGGGAGGTCAGGTTAGCAGAATCAAACCAATCACAAATGTATCATAACAAAAATGGAGCATTCACTTAGGTGTGCAAGGTTAGATTAGTCAAGTAATGCCATAACACATGCAACATGTAGTCATCATATAAGTTATAAAAAAGTACTTTTGCACATAGTTTTAAGTCAAATAGTAATAAACTATGCCATGGGTCACAGTAACTTTATTATTTAGTCACTTCACCCAAGAGTCACTTCAACTGATCTGTTTCCCTTCCAGAGTGGTGTGCCTCTCTTTTTACATGACAGTCACATAAACAGTCCTCTCAATCTCAAAAAGTTTAGCTTTAGAATTCTCAATTGGTGTACCAGATACAGCATGTCGCTTAGTTGACCAGATAGTGCTTGTCCCTGACGATACGAAATAAAGAAAAGAATGAACAGACACTAGTAGTTCAAGAAGTGGCAGCCTCAATTTCAGAGGCTGGCATTCATGTAAATGTTTTTGGTTGACCTGATCATTAATTAGATTTTGTGTTTTTGACATTTTAGAAGGGAATGTACAAGAAGGGATTTGTACAAGGTGTTTGAATTTGTCTTTTATGCAGCAGTTGGACCCTTTTTTCTTTTTATTACTTTTTCTTATTATTACAACAGAAATTGTGATAAATTCAACTCAGTATACTATGTCTCGTTAACATCATAAAATACTACAGGGCATATTTACAAGCCCCTTGCGCCACTTTTGCGTCATTTTTAACATTGGAAAAGTGACGCAAAGGTGGCGTAAGGGGCTTGTAAATCTGCCCCTTTATCTACAAGCCTGATCGCAAAATTTGAAAACACTACTCATTCTCGGTTGCTTCTGGTGGTGCCACAAGATTGAGAGGGAGAAAATCTGGTTCATTCTAATAATGGTTGGTCTTTCGACAGGTTGGGGATTTTTTCACCTGCTCAGCAATCATTTTTTCTTTTAGTGAAATAAGTTCCAAAAGCAGGAGTTTGTTTCAGTAGAACAAAACACCCATAGCCCTGGCACAAGTTTTGGATTGAAAGTTTTTATGGGTGGATGAATTACTTGCACCACACCATTGTTTGATCAGGCAATTGATTTGGTATGAACTACTTTGTGGAAATGAGTATGGATGGATTAGTCCATGATGTAATGAGCTATTAAAGTGGCATGATTACCTAACTGACCCCAGTATGGTACTGAATCTCGATGGTACAGAGGTGTTGTGGTGGATGGCATTTGTTGTCCTGAGGAGACCCACTGGAGTCAGGGTGTGGTTGTGCGCTTATCCCTATTGAAGGGATTTTTATAAACTGACCGGTGTCTAACACAAGGAACAAATATTAAATTAGACTGTGTAATATTGGAATAAGGGACTTACCTCCTGCTTTATGTATACATTAACCATAGTGGTATAAATATTGGAAAGGATTTCAGCCAAAAAGTGTTTGTCCTGATTTTTTTTCACAGGTTTTATCCCTGCTGGTCAGGGTCATTGTTTGTTTTTCTTTCCCTTGATTTCCATGTACCATTTGGCACTTTGGGTCAGGGAAATTCAGTGATGCGCACGTAACCATGCACAGGGCGAGGCAGTCATCATTTTTACACATGGGCCATCGTTTGGAGGATGGACTATCAGCATAGGCTCCACAAATTGAAGCCTTTTGATTCTAACGCCTGTGAGTGGGTCGGGGCACAACGAAGTGTGTGGATGAAACATCAACCATTTTTTGTCGGATTTCCCTCATTCACCAACTTTAAATGAGTCCCTTAATGACTTCATACTTTGGCCCATCTTTACTAAAATACAGCGTTTATTTGGAAAAGTGGGCATGAAACATTTCTGAAAACTTGAGAATAAAAACGTGTTCAAAATTTCAATAAGGAAAAATAGCTTTGTAAAATGTCTAGTGTGTCTCACAGTCACCTAATTCAACCAAAAGCTCAAAGAAAGGCTGTCACGTAAATATAAACTAGTCAAGTATTAAATATGAATATAGGTGGTCACAGGAGTCCAGCAGCACACAAAGTCAGCCGTGAAGAAAACAAGCTTTTATTAAACAAAAAAAGGGACAGTAGAGAGACTGGGAACATTTTTAAAAACTGGAATAATATTTGTGCACCGCAGAAGACCCCAAGCACACAACAACAATTTTTAAAAATGCAGACAGAAATCATTAAAATGAGTAATAATATCTGTGGACACCAAAGAGCCAAAAACTCCTGCAGACACCCCAGCCGAAAGATTATGAATATGGTAGAACATTCAAGGAATTTAATCAATGAGAGCAAATACACACAAAATACCATAACCAAATGTACTGTTAATAAGGGAACAAAGACTTGAAAAAGATAAAGTGAGACGGCTGCATGTTCTGAAGCAAACACCCACCAAATTCTGGCAAGGCAATGACTGCATTAAAATCACCCAAAATCTAGCTGGAGTTCTCCAGAACAGCAACAGAGAGACTGGGGAAACATTATAAAAATTGATTGAGAATAATGTCAAGGCTTACACACAAAGCACCAATCAAGCAAACACATGGAAAAAAAGAACACTCAAAGAAATTATGAAATTGAGAATAATATCTGCGGGCTACACATGCGCACACACACACACACACACACACACACACACACAAAAGGGAGACAAAATGAATGCTCATTTCTAGGCATGGAAAGCAGCACATTAAGAGAATATATAGTGAGCCCCTGGTAGAAGTGTAAAGCTGCGGATCCCCCAGAAAATGTAAAAAATAAACAATAAAAAAGCAGGTGGAGGGAGAGCAGCAGTGGGGCAGGAGTTGCTCAGGGAAAGATGATGCCACAGGGTGGGGCCCAAAAAGGGGGGCCTAAGAGCAGTGTGCAGCTGCCTGGATCATAGAAAAATAACAAATGAATAAGAAGAAATAAACAGGAGTAACAGCAGGAGATGGGGAGGGCGAGGGAACAATGGGAGTGTGGGGGATTGGGGTTTTTTGTTAGTGGGAGAGAGAGAGAAAAAGAAAGAGAGCAAGAGTGAGAGATGAAAGCAATGCACTCACACTGAGTGATGAAACACAACTTAAAGAGTAGTCCCCTCATGTCAGCAGTGGATGGATACACATTTTACAGTCAGAATTGCAGTAATAAGACTATTTTCAATTAGTGGGACATTGAATAAGGAGCAGGGAGGGAACTGCTATAGACATGGAAACAATTCACGCATGACCAAGTTAGCTAATCAGCTTGAAAGTGGTGTCTATGGTAACATATGCATCGAAAATACTTGTCTGATTTGACACTGCCATGACACTGTGCAGCTATCTCACTGAAGTCAAGGCAAGTATGAGGGCTGTAAGGAAATCTAGTTCTTTGGAGGCTAATCTCATTGACTAACATCAAGAATAGTTATTCTTTACAGGATGGTGCAGATGTGGTTAACAATATGTTTCAGTTAATGTCTTTGAAGCAGTGCTTAATTTGTAAAATATGAAGTGCAGGTGCTCAAATGTTTGTCGGAGGCCACACCTACTTTTCTCTGGCTCCACCCACTTCCTCCACTGGCTCCAACCACTTAATCTATTAGCTCCACCCATATCCTCAACTGGTACTGCGAAAAGTCAGATGAATTTCAGCAAGGGAGCCTTCCTCATAGTAAAGTTTTGATAGGAGGCTCCCATGCCCTGTGAAATTTTTTGAAAAAGATTAAATCAAAAGGGCATTTAAAGCACAATTTTGGAATAAATTAGCTAAAATCACTAATGCATTGAAAAGGGACAATTCCAGTGCTCTATGTGCTGATTTGAGGAAAGGACAATACTGGGGTAGGGTATGCCCTTTTTAATAGAGTCTATGAGATCAAAGATACAACTTTTACATAACTTATGTGACAAAATAAACCAAAATGTTGTGAAAACACTAGTCAAAACAGATAAACTGAATAAAATCACTTGATTGAGTCACTGTCACTTCCAGTGGCCGAAGGGGTTTGAGATTCATAAATAGCAGAGTTAGTATTCCGTTAAAGCGATTACTTTTAGAGATAAATTCAGGCCTTTTCCAATTCATACCCCTGCCTGCCCTGCAGCACTCACTCGAAAGACATACAAACAGGCACATGCATCAACCATTTTTGCGAGCGCAAACGGTGCGATTCGCAAAAATCAGCCGTTTGCGCTCGCAAAAATGGCATTTGCGATGCATCACGGGTTCAAGGCACTTGCAATTTGAGAATTCGTAATTATTTGCGATTTCTCAAATTGTGATTGCATTTAAGGAATCGCAATTTCCGATTCCTTAAATGCAATGCAAGAACCACTTTAGAATAGCGATTTCGCTAATAGGGGGCGCAAATTACCATGAAGTTGAACTTCATGGTAATTTGCAAAAACTGTGAAAAATGCACTTTAGTGCATTTTTCAAAGTTTCATGTTGCGCACACACATGCCCTTGGGGCATGTGTGTGCGCAACATGGGTGCACATCACTTTTTCAGGGGTGCAACAGGGTGTCATTTTGACACCCTTGCACCCTTGAAATTGCATGTGCAATTTGCGAGTATCTATTGGTACTCGCAAATTGCGCATGCAATCTCCCATTCATTCCTATGGGCCTGTAGGCCCATAGGAATGAATGAGGAGCCATTCCTTAATTGCGACTCGCAATTTGCGAGTCGCAATTAAGGAATTTGTAGAAATCGCTATTTTCTCAGCGATTCCTACATGCATAGGCATTTGCGCTTCCTTATTAGCGAATCCTTATTTAATCGTAGCAAGCGAGCGCAGAAAGCTCAACAACTGCTAGAGGTGTTTGGGGGAATTCTCCCTTCAAGAACATTTTTTAAAAGAAAGACCAAAATGGTGCACAACACATTTTCCATTACATTAACTTTCAAAGCATAGTAAATCATAAATGATGACGACCTGACACAAGCACCCAGGCCAGAGAGCATGGAAACTTCACACAAAGGCACCCAGGCCAGAAAGCATGACTTTGACAATGTCAAACAAAGGCACCCAGGCCACTTTGGAACAATTTTTGGAGTGTTGTTCTAAAAATTACAAACATCGCTCAAAGGTGTTGAACAATCACGGACGTGTAGCGCCCTGTTTGGGGCTATAATGCAGCGGATGCTTTAATAAAGGGTGATGATTCAGCTCAAAACGTATGATTCAGACAATCTTGGTGCACGTATGAGTGCAGTGTCTGATATTTATGTTTCTTTCGTCTTCATTGCTTGATTTTGCTCGCCAGAAAGTGTTATTCATAGTCGTTGAAATGTCACTCGTAATTACACTGAATTGACTGAAATTATGGAAATGGCACTCATAGGAATCTGAAACCTTGGCAGCTATGCAGCGGGTGTCAGTGTCACTGGGCGAAGGGTGCAATGCAACGAGAGCAGAAGGACTTCACTACCTGGCAAATTAAACTTTCCACTGCGAGCCCTGCTGCCAAGAGAAGAGCACTTCCTTCCAGGCCTGGCTGTTACCTATTTACTCATCCCCGGCCTCTGCTGAGAGGAAACCAAGCTGCTTCCTGCACCAGAGATTTTATATTACTGTGCCAATGTCTATACTTGCTGTTAAAGGCCCCCTACCCAAGTTTAAGGCCCAACTCACAGGCCTATAAGGGAGAGGGCGGCCCTTTAATAAGCGGTATTGACATAGACAGAAGGTTAATAAAGCTGTTAGAGCATTCCACCCCATGGTAATATGATGTTCTAAAATAAACAAGGAGGAACAATAGGCAAGCACCATAATGCTGGAAACATTGAAATGTTGTAGATCTATACCAGTCATTACTGGTCATCAGCATTCAATTGTCCTAAAAGAAGCTCCCGGCATTCCAGTACGTGGAATTGTATTGTATAAAGTGCAAGATGGGTCTGGAAAAAAAACATTGTATCACATATACAGAAAATTTTAAATGCCACAGTGTAAAAAGAGGGCTCTATGGAAATTTGAGGCTGCAGAACCGTTGGGCTTCTGGGAATTAGATACAGGCTAAACTAGCTTTACTACCTTATGCCCTCTTTCAACTCAGCTTCAAAGCACTCGAGCCAGACACAAACCAACACACAGGCAACATGCACAGACAATACGCACAGCCAACTGTACACACAGCTGTGTGGGGAGTGAAACTTGCCCTTCTTTGTACACATGCTCTACCTCTTTGTACCCTGCAACCCTCTCCCTCATAGAGTCAATCGCTTTGGCTTCAGCAGCATATAACATAGGTATAGCTTCAACAACAAGAGGGCAAACTTCCCTAATGCAAAGAACAGTTAAACGACAGGAAGCAGTGACAGCAGCATTGCAGGATTCCCAAGTGTGAATCACAAGTTGTGGCCACCACTGCCATGTGCTGCAGTGCCATCACCTTATGTGCATTACTTGCAATTGCAAACTTTTATAAGTTAAATGAATAATGCACATTTCATACAAGTTTGTACATAAATACTGCTGCACTAAACAACAATGCAGTCTTCTCTTTACAGACTACAAACGCATTCATGGCACCAGTATTATACATCAACTCATCAACTGGGTTGGAGCGCATTTGTATTCTTTGAAGACAGGATCACAACTTTGTATACGGGTAATTGGGATGGTTTTTCACTTTAAGGCAAGGGCAAAATGGGCAATTAATCTGGGCCCCCACCTCCCAAGGCCCTCCCCCGCTCACTGGTATTCTTTCTCTCTCTTACTCGCTTCTATTTTTCTCTCCAAATCTCTCCCCCACCCCCTGTCTACCTCTTACTCTGATAGTCTTTCTCTACCTATCCCTCCCTCAACACCCTGTCTTTCTATATATCTTTACCTCTCTCCTCGCCCATCTCTTGCTCCATCATCACTCGCTCGTATCTGACCTCGTCCTCACCCCTCTTTACCTCTGTCTCTCTCTGCTTCCTTCCTCCCTACCCTCTTCTAAGTTATTCTTCACCTCACCTCCCTCTTGCTGCCATACTTCTGCGGCACTTCAGGAGATCAATTGTGCTCCAAATGAAAATATGGGTGATGACTGGATGATGATGGTTTTCCCAACAGTACATCCAACATGTCAGCTGACTCACCCAGCCGCACCGCAAGTTTCTGCACATTAATAATGAACCCAACAAAGTGTGTGAATAGGATCTACAGAGTCTAAATATTTGATACAATCGAGCATAGCTTGTATTTGAGAAGTATTAAAATTATCAAGCCACAGTGCAGAGAAAAAATTAAAAAGATTAAAAGCTTATTTTCCTCAGGGGAATCTCCTTTCCACATAGCTTCGCTGAAACACTTGCAGCTCACAGGTTAGTGACTTCTGCAAATGTAATAATTTTAGGTAATTGTCTGCCTAATATACATTCTCTCCTGGTAACTGTGACACATTTTTACATTGATTACCTGGCTTGAATGCCACTGTGTTCGCGTCACAGGTCATGCGTTTCTTTCGATTTGAGCTGCCACTATGCAGATCTAAGTAACACAAAAAGTTGGGGTTTCCATCAAGATTTACAAAGTAACCTCTAAAATGTAAATTCTGTTATTAGCCACCTCTCAGACATACCAACACCTTGGACTAAGAGGGGGCTCCAGGATGGATGGCACTCACCCTGAACGCCAGGTGCTGAAGCAGCCCAAAAAGTGGCGTGGATTGTCCTAGCTCTATACATACATATCATGGTTGACAGTTAAAACTCTACACCTAATTAGGTCTCGCCTTGGCAGCGCATGCGATGCATGCGCTGTCTCAGCGAGACATAAAGTAATCTGTATGTTGGGTAAAATTTCATGTTATTTGTCTTTCCGCTTGCTATTGGCTTAGTTGTGGTAGTGTTGCTGTAATGTACTTTTCTGTTGGCTGTTGGTGAATTTTCTAACTTCCTTGTAGTCCCGATACAGCGGCCCCTAACTACAGTGTTATTTCACTCTGCTTGCACTTCTTTTAATTGAAGTGCAGTGTGCTATCTGGTTAGCACACTGTAGCCTGCCTTTGTAATTGGAGACCTTCGAGCATGCTGGCTATTTAGTTTCGTTTTAACCTGCGTTTGTAATTGCCGTCTTTTGAGCAGGCTGGCTCTGAACTGTTATCTCTGCCCGGACCTTTGTTTTTATTACAACACTGTATCAGGAGGACTTTTTACCGCTTTATCAGTTTGAACAGATTGCTTATGGTGGGCATTTGAATAACCCGATTAATTTCTAGAACCTCGTTATTGTTATATATTAGCTCTGTATGGCATTAACTGTATGAAGACGTTTGGCTGTTTTAGATTAATGGTGGAGGTTTAGGTCGACAAAAAGACAATGTTTATTTTATTTCCCTTGTAACGTGGATTCGAATGTTATCCACAATTATAGCATGGTGAGCTAGTGCTGTGACTTGAGCCTGCTCCCTTCAAACTTTAAAGTTTGCATCTTTGGTCTTATGCTACAAATTTGCCCCTAAGAACAAAAACATTTTAAATATTTTTACAACGAAGATTTTTTTTTTCACGTATTTTGTCCAGGCATTACATTTATTGCAAAGCCAATACTCATGGTTTTTTTGGTTGGTGTAATCGAACTAATGTAAGTATTCTTAAAAGTGTAGTGCACTACAAGTTGGTGGTGGAAGGGAAGGTGGTGTTTTTAAGCATGTAATACTATTTTACTGCTTTATTTCAGCAAAAAGATGCCGTTTTTTTGTTGATGCAAAAGCTTTACACAGTGCATTTTTACCAGAATATAAAGATTAGAAACCAAACTGGTTCCATGGCTTTTACCATGTGATAGTTGTCGATAGTTTCTTTACTTCTATTTTCCTGCCTACGTGCGAGCACAAGTTTAGCATCCGTCTGTGGTTAATTAGCATCCTACAGATGCAGCCCCTAACAATCTGTTTCGCTAGTGTTTGTTGCTTTTAATTAGCGTCTCCTGCTTTCCTTCCTTAAGTGCTGGATTTGTCACTGGAACATCACACTATATCAGACTTTCTGTCTGCATTTCGTTCACCAAACATAGCTTTATTTGGTGCATTGTATTTACAGACTTACACGTGTACCGTGAAAGTAAAGTTTTAATACAACTAATTGTTCACAGTAAATCCAAAATTTGCTTTTGCTTTTATTTCACGCTATATGTTAAAACATTAGTAGCACTACACTTTACTTAGGGCTTTACCTGGGCCGGGTGCAAGCAGGTGCTCAGAAGTGTGCCTATTGGGCTCTTGGGTCTTTAACGTTCATAAAGCCAATAGTTATGGCTTTTTGTAGATGTAATGTTAGTTTGGTTATATGTCTGGTACTAACAGCAGGAGCAAAATGTCACTTGTGCGGTACACTATGCTAAACACTGATTTTGAGTTTACGTCTTTTAAGCTATGCCCTTTGTTTTTGCCGTAAGCAATCGTCATGTTCAAACATTATTAGTAGTACACTTTACCCAGTGCTATAAATAAGCCGGGTCCAAGCAGGTGCTACTACGAGTGCCGATGTGTGTCTACATTTTGACTTTCACCCTTGGGACACAAAAATGTCTTAACTTTGCAGCAGTTCAGTGTTGTGTGTCATTTTTTTGGGGGGGGGATTTTATATAGCGTAAACTCTGCACTAATGTACTGAAGCGTTTAACATAAGCACCAGTTAAATTACACCAAAAACAACGTTTATGTTGATTTCGGTAGCCACAGTGATCACAAGCTTGTCCACAATTACTAAATATTGAGCTAGCGCTGTGACTCGAACCAGCTTCTCGCAAACTCCAAAGCCGGAAACGTTTGCCTTATGCTAGAAATTTGGCCGTAAGATCTAGACCGTTTTTATTATTAATACAGTAACGCTTTATTTTGTTGTTAATTATTTATGTGGGAACAACAATTATTAGTTGCGTATGCTTTCTATATGCTTAATTGTTGTTAGCACTACACTTTACTTACTGCTTTAAGTGGGCCGGGTCCAAGCAGGTGCTGCAACGGGTGCCAATCGGGCTGTCCATTTTTACCGTTATCCTAGGTGAATATATTTGGTGACTCGGCTGTCATAGGAGCTGCAGCGACGCAGAGCCACTGAGAGCCCTTCTGTATCTTGTAATTTGCTTGGCATTGGATTAATAACTTGTGTATAGTATCAGTGCCGTCCACATTATGTACAAGTGCCTCATTAGATAGACGAGGGGAGATGCATGTTAACAAGCGCTCCGGTAATTAGGAACATAAGTGTTCCAGGAACAGCCACGCTTGTCTCACTAAGAGGCTGCTGGAGACAGAATCTGCTCCAAGTGGGCGAGTAAGCTCTTTAAATTTAAAATGATACAGAAGGGGAAACTTTAAGCAGTGGTTAATTTGGAAAAAAAATTAGTTGCGTATGCTTTCTATATGTTAAATTATTATTAGCACTACACTTTACTTAGGACTTTAAGTGGGCCGGGTCCAAGCAGGTGCTGGAACGGGTGCCGATCGGGCTCTCCGTTTGTACCGTAGTTGTAGGGAAAAAATTAATGTTACCTTTGCAGCATTTCATGGTTAAAAAATGTATTTGGTTTTGGGCCATTTTATATAGCGCTAAATTAGCCCTAAAGTATTGCATCGTTTTACATAGCTACTAGTTACATTGCAGAAACATAAAGTTTACTTCTTTTTTGGGAGCCAGGCTATGACTCTAACCTGCTTGGGTGCACTAACAGGATTCGCAAAATGCCAGTTAGGCGGTATACTATGGTGAACATTAAATTTTAGCTTAAGCGTTTTAATCTATGAAGCTTATTTATTGCGTATGCCTGACACATGCCTGACACTCAGCACCACCACAGCATCACTCAGCACCACCACAGAATCACTCAGCACCACGACAGAATCACTCTGCACCACGACAGCACCACTAAACACCACATCAGCATCACCAAGCACCACCACAACACAACTCAACACCACCTCACCATCAATAAGCACCACCACCACAGCATCACTAAGTACCACAACAGCATCACTAAGCACCACCACAGCACCACTCAGCACCACCACACCACCACCACAGCATCACTCAGCACCACTAAACACGACCTCAGCATCACTAAGCACCACCACCACAGCACCACTAAGTACCACAACAGCATCACTAAGCACCACCACAACACCACTCAGCACCACCACAGCATCACTAAGCACCACCTCAACACCACTCAACACCACCTCAAGCATTAGCATAGTAAATAGGTCTCGCCTTTGGGGCCTTATAAGTGTTTAACCAGGCAACAGTTAATGTTGTTGCACCAAGGATATTATGCTGCATAACTAAATACTTATAAGGTCCCAAAAGCGAGACCTATTGGCTATGCCAATGCTTGTTTTTGTGGTAGGTAGCCACGGTCTATGATTTATATCAGAGCTGTCTGAAGTACAAGGATGACTAATTGACTCTACAGCGCCTGTTTATCCACACACAGCACTAGACAGGGTTGATCAGCGTCACCCTCCATTTCAAAATCATATATCAGGTCTATAATATGGCCAGTCTATATAGAGATGTAGGCTGTATTATGACACAGCTATCTCATAGGACTCAAGTTGCACCTCAATGATAAGCCCCAACAAGGCTTAAAACCGTCCAGGCCAGGTTCTATTTTGGACCATTAACACATTGGTATGAAACCATTATTATTTTCCTTAACAGGGTGATGCAGAACTCAGACACACATAACTGTTGTGGCCATCCACAGCAGAGCCAGTCCTTGTGCCAGTACAAGCAGTCAATAAGAAGCCAATACGAAATGGACTATTTGCAACACAAATGAAGTTAATTTTTTCGTAGCGTTCATTGCCACTTCAGCTATTTTTAGGTCTCGCCTGGCGACGCAGCGCAGCTGCTCGCCTGGCGAGAGTATTGTCGTCGGTTTACTTTCGGAAGGGGGACAGCCCATGTGCACGCGCACAGACACGTCTGTTTTGCTGAGGAGATGTGCACGCGTACAGACACGCGATGTGCACACGCACGGCGACTCGCGCATCGTGCTTTTTTACAGTAGACACTCGATGTGCACCCGCACGGCGTCTCGCGCATCGTGCTTGTTCCTATTTACTTTTGTGTGTGGATTTTTGTGCCTATGGCCATTCCTGTCTGCGTGCGCAGACGGCGGCATCAATAATATACCGCTTGATTCATACTAATGAATGAAAGGGAATGAGAGGCCCAGAGGAGACGCCACCGAGCGTGACTGGTTTGGAGATGCGCGCGGGTGCAGCGCGAGCCGCGCGCGATAAAGCCAGCTGGATCCGCCAGCATCAAAGAGCTGAACACACCACTTATTTTGCGGAGCTGCGTCTTCACGATTTTGGGAAATCCAAACAAGCTGGTCCGCTTCTTCCTGGGCTTCAGGGGAGGCGCCATGCTCTCCTGGTCGCTTTTTGCCGGGGGATCGCTGCTCCCGTGCAGTTGGCGGCTCTCTATTTCTGGCATGCCTGCTGTCTCCGGCCTCGTGGCTCTGCACAGCTTCGGGCTCGCGAGCGCACCGCCGAGAGAAGGCGGAGGGGGTCTCGGAGAAAACTAGGAAAGGATCAAACATTTGTATGAATCAGTAAGTGCTCAGTAATTATTATTTCAGTATTTAACAAGACCGCTCCTGCACTGTCCTCGTGTCTCTGTGTGCACACGTCAGTCCTTGCAGAGACCTGCACTTGCGAGTGTCGTCGTTTGTGTTTACCCGAGGAGTTCACTTCTAGAAAGGGCCTGGTCTCCCCCTACCGGCCAGAGTGAGGGCCCTGCTGTCTCCAACGGGCGTCCGAGCCGCCTCTCCAGGGCATCGACCCTCTCTCACACTCTCGCGCCCCTTCTCATCTCTTCCCATCCCCCTATCTCTACCATGCTCTCTTTCCCTCATACTCGCCCCTCGTACTCTTTCCCACCCCTGTTATTGGCTGCAATGGCCGGACGATATTTTGGGTTTCTTGGTAGCATAAAGTTCATGGCATCGAGGCGCTATGAGTTGAAGCCCCATTTTGTGAGGAAGGTCCCATGTTAGAAGGGGGCGACAGATATATTTCTATGTTTCTGCTCCAGGAACAAGATTCCGAGGAGCCCCCCGCATATTATCTGGTTGATGCCATGGCATAATTTCATGTACATTTCTTTTATTAAGATAATTTTTTTAAAATCAGGATGCGAGGGGTTACACCTCTGCAGTGAGATGCATGTGAGATTGCAGATACCCCTGGCTTTCGGGAGAGTTGTCTCCCTATGTAAAGCATTTGATCCCCAAGGCAGTATAACGTTTCTCGCTACTGTGGCAATAAACTGAAATCTGACCTTTGCACTTTAAGTATATTAGTACAGTGGTCTAAATCACCGGCGTTACCCTACATATTGGTTATAGGATTATTGTAACTGACACAATCAAGTCTACTTCTAAAATAATGACTGCTTCCGCAATCACCGGAAGTTACCATAAGGACAAGCAGAAATGTAACAACGATTTGCAATGCAATAGGTCTCGCATTTACGCGAGTTGGAGCTATTAGCATTGTAAATGACAATGCCTTTTATTTATGTTTTGGTTTTTAAAACATAAATAAAAGGCATTGTCATTTACAATGCCAATAGCTTAAACTCGTGTAAATGCGAGACCTATTGCATTGCAAATGCTTGTTTGTCCTTATGTTTCCCTTCTTCAGTATTCACTGCAGACCTTCCTTCATGATAGTATGCACCTCGATTGGTCCTATTAACTCTTAGGTCGTTCAGTGCCTTGGTCCAGAGTCCTAAACATAAAACTTCTTTCTCCGAATGATAAAGGGTCTACTAAAAGATATGCATCATTAAAAACAGTCCAAATAAGATTTCATTTTATTAAGCATTATTTAGACTAGGGTGCCCTTGGCATATCGATGTCCTGTGAAGGAAGCCTTTGTCACCCAATGTGAGGATTTTAGATAAATAAAACTTTCCCGTCTCTGCTGGGCTTACTTGAATGATGCTTCAAATAAATTTCTGAAATGGCCTCATTTATAAAAACGGCCTCAATTAAAAACAAATCAATGCCATTAAGGGCATTGTACTTGCACGCAGTGCTCGGCAATAATGCCTTGCAGCCTCCGGCGCCGAGCATCTGTCACCGTGTGCACTGCAAGTACAATGCCACTGACTGCCCGGGCCAGGAGAAGGCTGGCCTGGAACTTAAGAAGCGCAGGGGCCGGGCAGGGCCATAACCCCGTCTCTATCATGATAAATTATCTAGAAGAGGACTACAGGCTCTTTTTCGTTTTTACTGGTTTTGCGCATTTTTAAGTGCATGATTGAACCCTCGCCCGACTAGGCTGTGGCTCACCGCACTGGGGCAATTTAACCCTGTGCTGACGTCGACACAGGCTGCTCCCAACCACCCTGAGTGAATTCAGTTAAATGAATCGATTTGTCTGTGCTGCACACCAGTACTGCTGCACACACACACACTACTCTGAGTCACGCTCACGCTTGTCAGCAGCGCCTGTTCTACTGCATAACTGCACATACCAGAGGCCGGGGCCCTGTGCAATCATCTGGAGCGGGAAACGGAGCTACCACGGTGACCGTGACCATCACGTCGCACACCACCCACCACGGCCACGCTCAAGAAAACAAAAAACAGCGTTGGTTGCTACACTTACGTTTAGGTGGTGGTGGGCAGCGGCTGTCCAGTAATAGTTGAATGTTGTGGATCATATTGGATTTGGAAATGGAAGAATAAATACATTATGGTTCGAGTCGTACGGTCTGATGAATCATATAATATCATATAATGCCGATCGATGTGAATATTTTTATTGGCTCTCACAGCCACTGCCACAACACACTGACTTCACCGCAGTACTGCTTCACCGGGACTCGGCCTCGGGAGACGAACACTGCCAACACAACACTGTTTGCACCGAGTCAGTGAGTGAGGTAATTTTATATACTGCCTATGCGCGCCACAATGCCATATAACGTCCAGAGTTGCAGCGTGGTAGGCCCTGATCAATAAGTGCTGGTGCTAAGCACCGGATTGCACCGGCACAAATTAAGCACTGCTTTGGAGGTAGAAGAGGTTTGTGAGACTAAGGAAGAAGGGTGGATTATTACCACTAACGAGACTGATTTTTTGGTCAACACTAATCCTGTGATCCTGTATTTTTACATCCTCCCCAAGATCCACAAGCCAAAAAGACCCCCCCTGGAAGACCCATCATTTCAGGGATTGGCTCCCTCTTGGAACCACTTTCCCAGTTCGTCGATTTCTTTCTCAGACTGATTGTCAAAAGAATGCCGACATTTCTTCAAGACACAAAGGATGTCCTTCGTACATTAGAAGCTCTGGAGTTCAACAAAAATACTGACTACCTAGTCTCTTTCGACGTAGAATCATTATACACCTGCATACCACAAGATCAGATGCTACGCACAGTTGAGAGGCTATTAAACAACACTGACCTGGACACCATCACCCCTGTGCCATTTATCATGACCTGTGCCACCCTGGCCATGAAAGAAAACTTCTGAATTTGTAAGTCCATTCAATCAAACTAGACACCATTTTGACGTCGACCAACCCCTTCGAGTCAAACTGGAAACCTTACATAGACGATATTCTTGTGGTGTGGTGAGGCAACGCAGAAGATATTGAGATCTTTCACCTCTTGCTCAATTCTTGGAACAAATTCCTGAAATTCACTTACGAATTCAGTAAAGATCAACTCCCCTTTCTGGATCTCTTGATCTACACAACAGAAGATGGTCTATGCACAGAGCTTTATACCAAACCGATGGCAAAGAATTTGCTCCTTTCTTATGCAAGCTATCATCCCAAATCCCAAATTTCTGAGGATCCGGCGTAACTGCTCTGAAGTGGATAAATACAGGAAACATGCCTCCACCTTGGCAGGCCATCTTCTGGACCGAAAATATCCCCACTCTTTGGTTCAACAATCATTGAAAAGAGCGTGCAACAATCATCAGGAAGCTCTTCTGGAGCCACATCCTGCAAAAGAGAACACAGACAGACTGATCTGCGTTAGCACTTTTAGCAGTAGGTCAAGCCTCCTCCAAAAGAGTATTAACAAGAACTGGCATATTCTGAATAAAGGCAGTAGCAGTCTGACTAAACCGATGTTTGCTTTTAAACGCAACGCCAACCTCAGGGACCAGCTAGTCCACACAAGACCGCGCATGAAACAGGTATCCCAACAAAACACACTTTGGAACCTCCCACCGATCAAGGGGCACTTTCCCTGTGGTAACTGCAGCATGTGTGGCTAGACATCACACACAACCTCAATAGATATTGGTACAGACCGTGAATGGGAGCTGAGACACCATACCAACTGTAACTGGCCTAATATATCTGATTACCTGCCCCTGTGACCTCAGGTACGTTGGTATGACGACAAGAAAGGTTAAAACAGGTGTGATTGAACACAGGAGTACAATAAGATGCAAGAAGCAGCTCAACAGGCTAACTGCACATTTCCTGGAGGCAGGACATGATGGTAATGCTTTTAGGTGGGTCGTCCTTGACAAACCCAACATTATCCATCCCATTACCAACATGACACAGTTCGTTTTTAGAAAAGAACAACATTGGGTCTTCATGCTGCATACTGATACCAACGGTCTTAATGATGTAATTCCCTGGTTCAGCCTTAACTAGTAGACCTCTCCCTTTGTTCCATCTTGGGTTCCCACTGCCCTTGGACCTCTGAACTTAAATCAACCATTGGATGCTGTTTGAGGCCTTACTCTTTCTCTGACAGTAGGGTTGTACTCCTTGGTTACATATCCACCGCCATGAGGGCTCATCTTGCTCTGGGTTCCCTCCCTCTAGTCAACTTGAACCCCATATGTTTGGGTTTCCGTTCTTCTCTGCTGGTAAGTTCGGCCATCTTGACCTCTCTAATATGGCCGCCCTACCCACCTTCCGGTAGGACCTGCACACAGTCCGCCGTCAATTTTGCACTCCGATCCTGGATACTTCCCGGGTAGGCTGACTCTTTGCCCTCGAGAGAATTTTCAAATCTGGACCTGATTAGCATTCCTGATCCCTGACCTCATATGTTTGGGTCACCACACTCCACTGCTGGTCAGTTCCGCTCATCTTGACCTCTCTAAGATGGCCGCCCTGTTCACCTTCCGGCGGGACCTGCACGCAGTCCACCGTCGATTTTGCATTCCTATCCCGGACGCCTCCCGGGTAGGCGGAGTCTCTGCCCACGAGACCTGAGTGCAATCCTATTCCTAGTCCCGGCCGCACATGCAGGCTTATCAGGACCTCACACGGAGATAAGTGACAGCGGCCGCTCCGACTTTGAACTGCCCAGTGCAATTAGTTGGGCGCGGCGGCATGGCCTGGCCACCCTGCACGTTCCCCGCGTTCAACCCTCTTTGTATTACATGCCTTTTTGCACTTGTGTTGGTGAGGGCAAGTCCTCCGGGACGCTCTCCCTAACTAAACCTCATATTCTTATGGGTGACACTAATTCTTCCTCCATCCCCCTGAGTCTCCCACATAGGGGTGCACTCAGTGTAGTTTTACTGCATGCCTACACATGAGGTGCAGCTCTCCTCACTGTTTGTTTGGTTCCACCAACCCGGTGGGCCATTCCCCCCCCCCCTCTTCCCTTTAGCTTATCAACAATAGCTTTGCCTTATTTTGGAGTTCCACTCTTACTTCCTGACTCACTCAACGGGTTGGTCCACATTTGAGATGACTAGACTGTTTCTAGCTACCAGTGGTATTTCGGTGCTTGTGCTACCTGTTGTTCTGCTTCATTGGCGCTCAGCAACCGCTGTTCATTGCTGATGTTTTTATGCTTGGACATTATACAACTACTTACACGTGTTTACTTTCTGTGTTCTATCACCATGTACTACAATATTCCTATTTCTGCACAGACTTTTACAAGGACTAGGATACATAAATTATACAAATACTTACACGTGTTGCCAGTCTGTGTTCTATCACAATGTACTACAATATTCCTATTTCTGCACTGCCGTTTGCAAGGACTAGGATGTGTATATATGATAAACACTTACATTTTATTCACACTGAGCACCTGGAGTCAACTGTATATAGTTTTTATGCACGTATGACTGTGAATCACAGCCACACTTGCCCCCTCTTCACCTCTTTTTAGACTTTGGAACCCACTTCGAGTGCACCGAGGATGAGTTGCCACTAGCTCTCCCTACAAGTCGGGTAAGCTCTGGAACAGTTTTTTTCCATTATTACCATAGCCACAGTATTCCTATGAACTATATTTACTGGCACGGCACTAAAGTAGTGTTATTGAAATGTTTTTTATGCTTGTCATTAACTCATTTCTTGTTTATAGGGACAACGCTGAACATCAGCCCACCACGACTGATGTACTAATTCATCAGTTGTTTGTATCCTTTTCACATCAACCGGAGTTGGTACGGTGTCAAGTCTCACACACTTTTCCTGTCATTTGGTCCTGAAGAAAGCCACGGCACCTCTGTGGAGGGCACCCAGGCTGAAACATGTTGACCCTATGACCACATTGAAACATGCAAGCTTACATTTTCCAGGCATGGCTTTCACACTATTTTTAGTCCTGACCTCCGGATGTTCCATTGATATTGACTTTTAACATACCGAGGAGTTAGTTTTAACTTCACAGTCACCACCTTCACACACTCCCTCCAGACCCGGCTCATCTGAAGGTTTTAGCATACCTCTTGCCAACTATAACTAAAACAACCCTGAGCTCCTCCCTCACAGTGAGGGGGTTATAGCCTGCACTGCAACCAGGTTGGCAGTGCGAGGAGGTTCCTGATGATGAAGCATGCCACCCACGGGTGGGTGGGTGAGGGAATTCGTCCTACAAAAGGGATTCCCCCACACTCCGATTTCATTTGTCTTTGACCCAGGGTGGCCTGCTTTGTGCTGCTAGATTATATTAGAGGGGAGTCGCCCCCTGTTGGTCGTTAAATCTCCTCAGGCCTTTTGTGTGTGTACCAAGATTGACAAGAACATGACTCCAGAATGGAACTTGTGTTAAGGAATTTGGCTGACAAGGGACTTACTGCAGAGTTAAATAAATGTAGGTTTGCTTTGTGGTCTGTATATTACTTAGGACACGAAGTAGGTGGGGATGGCATTTCACCTAAAAAAATATTATTGAGGCCAGTAGCAATGCTTTCGCTCCTACATCTGAAGACGAAGTCCGGGCTTTTTTTGGCCTCTCTGAATTTTATTCTAAGTTTGTAAAAGACTTCGCCATGAAAACCCATGGGCTTTGACAGATACTTAAAGCCAAACAGGAGTTTAAGTGGAGTAAGGATTTGCAGATGGATTTTGAGAATATCAAGCATAATCTGTGTACGGCTGTTCCTTTACAAGGATATGAAATTGGTGCATACACTGTGGAAACTACTGACGGCAGTGGCAGGGGGATGGGAGCAGTCTTGACCCAAATTTTGGGGACAGGAAAAGAAAACACTATTGTATGCTTCTCGTACCCTGTCTCCAGGGGAAGAAAAGTTCTTGGCAATCGAGGAAGAAATACTAGCTGCCATGTGGGCTTTAGAAAAATTCCAGCAATGTTTGAGGGGAACCAAATTTAAATTACACACCGACCACAAGCCCCCTGTGAAGGTCCTCACATCTAAAGGAATAGTCAAAGCCACACCACGTATAGCGAGTATGACACTTAGGTTGTTGGATTATGTATACGATGTGGAATAACGTCTGGGCAATAAGAATAAAGTGGCTGATTATTTGAGTCACTCTCCTTTACCCTTAAATGAGCACATTGGAAACACTTGGGATGAGTACAGTCTAGTGGTAGTCAGTGAAGGGGACACTGTAATATCAAAAGAAGAATGGGAGACTGACTACTTGGAGGAGGAAGAATTGGGTTCAGTTAAACTGTACATCATTAATGGGTGGTCAGAAAAAACAAATTGCAAGAGGATTGTAAAAAGTTATGGGAGATCAAAGATGAATTATCCCTTAGTGAAGCGGGGCATATCCTCTTGAGTGAAATAGTATTGCCTCTGAAGAACTTGAGACAAACAATTTTAGAACTCAGTCACCGAAGGACACCTGGGTATTGTTAAACTCAAGAAAAAAGCAAAATCATAATACTAGTGACCAGGTGTTGATATGGATGCAGAAACGTTTGCAAGGAACTATCAATTTTGTGCCAACTCTGATAAAGCACAATCTACATTTTGTCCTCCACTTGGGGACAGGAGATGACTAGAGATTCCTTGGGAGGATCTTAGTATAGATATACTAGGACGCATTCTGAGTGGGTAGGAAGTGCCCACGTATGTGATTGCTGTCATTGATAATTATTCCAAATGGCCAGAATGTGAGGAGTCTGAGGATATTGATGTTAACACCATAATAACCTTCTTGGAAAAAATATTTTGACGAGCTGGCATACCGAAATCTATCTTGAGTGATACTGGGCCACAATTCACAGCAGAGAAAATTAGGACATTTTTAGCGAGGAATGGAATTAATGAAAACACACGCCTAATTACCATCCTGCTGGCAAAGTATTTGTGGAGCACTTCAACAGGGTGCTCATAGGTAGTGTGCAAGCAGCTATCAGTACCGGCAAGGATTGGGATAAAGAGTTGGGCAAGACTATTTGGGCGTATAGAATAACACCTACTGAGACTGGATATAGCCCTTTCAGGATCGTAAGGGGGAGAGAACCTTTCACTAAAGATAACAGAGCCTGGATGGATTTGAAGCTGTGCAGGAAGTGGTCCCCTGCTGTTGTAAAAAGGAATCTTTTGAAAATGCAGGGATTGTATCAATCAATCAATCAATCAATCATGTCACTTATAAAGCGCACTACATACCCGCGAGGGTCTCAAGGCGCTGGGGGAAGAGGGGGGTGGTGCTGCTACTGATCGAAGAGCCAGGTCTTGAGGAGTCTTCTGAAGGCCAGTAGGTCTTGGGTCTGTCGGAGGTTGGTGGGGAGGGTGTTCCAGGTCTTGGCGGCGAGGTGGGAGAAGGATCTGCCACCGGCGGTCGTTTCCGGATGCGGGGGACTGTGGCGAGGGCGAGGCTGGTCGAGCGGAGCTGGCGGGTGGGGGTGTAGAAGCTGAGTCGTCTGTTGAGGTAGGCTGGTCCGGAGTTGTGGAGTGCTTTGTGTGCGTGGGTGAGGAGCTTGAAGGTTATCCTCTTGTTGACAGGGAGCCAGTGCAGGTCTCTCAGGTGGGGTGTGATGTGGCTGCGTCGGGGGATGTCGAGGATAAGACGTGCAGAGGCGTTCTGGATGCGTTGCAGCCGTCTCAGGAGCTTAGCTGTCGTTCCTGCGTAGAGGGCGTTTCCGTAGTCCAGCCTGCTGGTGACGAGGGCCTGGGTGACTGTTTTTCTTGTTTCGGTGGGGATCCACTTGAAGATCCTGCGGAGCATTCGGAGGATGTTGAAGCAGGATGAGGAAACGGCGTTGACCTGCTTAGTCATGGAGAGGGTGGGGTCGAGGATGACCCCTAGGTTGCGTACGTGGTCGGTGGGTGGCGGGGCTGTTCCCAGTGATGTTGGCCACCAGGAGTCGTCCCAGGCTGAAGGGTTGGAACCAAGGATGAGGACCTCCGTCTTGTCCGAGTTCAGCTTCAGGCGGCTGGTCCTCATCCATTCGGCGACGGCCTTCATTCCTTCGTGGAGGTGGGCTTTGGCGGTGTGAGGGTCTTTGGTGAGGGAGAGGATCAGCTGGGTGTCGTCGGCGTAGGAGATGATGTTGAGGTTGTGCTGTCGGGCGACGTGGGCGAGGGGTGCCATGTAGATGTTGAACAGCGTTGGGCTGAGGGAGGAGCCTTGGGGTACGCCGCAGATGATCTTGGTGGCCTTGGATCGGAAGGGGCGAGGCGGACGCTTTGTGTTCTGCCGGAAAGGAAGGATGTGGTCCAGTCCAGGGCCTTCTCTTGGATCCCGGCGTCATGAAGGCGTGTTCGTAGTGTGTGGTGGCAGACCATGTCGAAGGCGGCTGATAGGTCCAGGAGGATGAGGGCTGCTGTTTCTCCGTTGTCTAGCAGGGTCCTGATGTCATCGGTGGCGGCGATGAGGGCGGTTTCGGTGCTGTGGTTGCTGCGGAAGCCGGACTGGGAAGGGTCCAGGATGTTGTTCTCCTCGAGGTAGCGGGTCAGTTGTTTGTTGACTATTTTCTCGGTGACCTTCGCGGGGAACGGGAGCAGAGAGATGGGTCGGAAGTTCTTGAGGTCCTTGGGGTCTGCCTTGGGTTTCTTGAGTAAGGCAGTGATCTCGGCATGCTTCCAGCTTTCCGGGAAGGTTGCTGTCTCGAAGGAGATGTTGATTATTTTCCGGAGATGGGGCGCGATGGCTGTACTGGCTTTGTTGAAGATGTGGTGAGGGCACGGGTCTAGCGGTGAACCGGAGTGGATGGTGTTCATGATCTCGCTGGTGTCCTCGTCGTTGATGTTGGTCCAGGAGAGCAGGCGGTTGGTGGTTGTGGGGGCAGTGGTCTCGGTGGTTGCCGGGGCGGTCGTGGTGTTGAAGCTGTCGTGGATGTCGGCGATTTTGTGGTGGAAGAAGGTGGCCAGTGAGTCGCACAGGTCTCGCGACGGCTGGATGTCGTTGGAGCTGGGGTTGGAGAGTTCCTTCACGATGTTGAAGAGCTCTTTGCTGTTGTGTGCGTTGTTGTCTAGGCGGTCTTTGAGTGAGGCCCTTTTGGCGGATCTGATGAGGTGATGGTGACTGCGGGTGGCGCTCTTGTGGGCAGCGTAGCTGTCCGCTGTCCGTTCGTGGAGCCAGATCTTCTCCAGTTTTCGGCATGTTCGTTTGGAGGCCTGGAGGTCTTCGGTGAACCAGGTGGCTTTCTTGCTGGTGTGGCTGTTGGGCGGATTCTTGAGCGGGGCGAGGGTGTTGGCGCAGTCGTCGATCCACTGTCTGAGGTTGCGGGCGGCGGTGTCGGGGTCGGAGGGTTTGGCGGGTGGGCTCAGGGCGAGGGTTGTGGTTAGCTGGTCTTCCGTGACTCTGCTCCAGCAGCGGCGAGGCATTTGTTCGGTGCGGTGGTGCGTGGTGGGCTTCCTGTAGGTGAAGTGGATGCAGTGGTGGTCAGTCCAGTGGGGTTCGGAGGTGTGGTTGAAGGAGACGTGTGGGCTTGCGGAAAAGATGGAGTCGAGCGTGTGGCTGGCGGTGTGGGTGGGTGTAGTCACGAGCTGTCTGAGTCCGAGGGTGGCGAGGTTGTCGATCAGGGTGGTGGAGTTGGTGTCCTTGTTGTTCTCGAGGTGGAAGTTCAGGTCCCCGAGGAGGATGTAGTCCGTGGAGGCGATGGCGTGTGTGCTGACGAAGTCAGCAATGGAATCGCTGAACTGTGGTCGGGGTCCGGGGGTCTGTAGATGAGGGTTCCTCTGAGGGTGGTGTTGGGATCGGTGTGGATCTGGAAGTGCATGTGTTCGGCGGTGCTGAGGGTGTCGTCGGTGTTGGTTGAGACTCTGAGGGTGTTCCTGTGGACGATGGCAATGCCTCCTCCGACTCCGTTGGTGCGGTCCCTGCGGGTGATCTTGTATCCGTCCGGGATGGCAATGGCGATGTCGGGGGCTGAAGCGGGATTCAGCCAGGTCTCCGTCAGGAATGCGACGTCTGGGGAGGTTGAGTCGAGAAGGTCCCAGAGTTCGATGGCGTGTTTGCGGGCGGAGCGGGTGTTGAGGAGGATGCATCTGAGGTAGTTGGGTTCTTTCCTGGGCGGTGGTTTGGCGGGGCGGGTGCTGGCGAAGCTGCAGTTCCGGCAGGTGAAGGGCCCTTGGGTGCGCTTCGGGGTGGCCTGGTAGCAGGCGTGATCTTTTCCGGGGTTGAGTGCGTGGAGGGTGCTGGCGTCGTATCGGCGTCTGTTGATGTGGCGGGCGCAGGGGATGCCCGGACCAGGTGGTCTGGCGCTGGGCGCGGTCGGGCGCAGACGGGCTTGCCTCAGGCGCGCCCGCTGCGCACGTCCGCTGCGCGGTTGCGCAGCGGCCGCCATAAATGGGGAGGTGGGAGGGAGGAGCAGGGAATGGGGCAGCGAATGGGCAGTGAGGGGGCAGGGCCGCAGGGGCGCAGCGGCGGGAAACAGGCACAGAAGGGAAAACGAGCACAATCAGGGCATCAAGGGGGCACAAAAAGGAAAAAAAACGAACACAATCAGGGGCAGCAAGGGGGCACAGAAAGGAAAAAACTAGCACAATGAGGGGCAGCAAGGGGGCACAGAAAGGAAAAACGAGCACAATCAGGGGCAGCAAAGGGGGCACAGAAGGAAAAAACGAGCACAATCAGGGGCAGCAAGGGGGCACAGAAAGGAAAAACGAGCACAATCAGGGGCAGCAAGGGGGGCACAGAAAGGAAAAAAACGAGCACAATCAGGGGCAGCAAGGGGGGCACAGAAAGGGAAAAAACGAGCACAATCAGGGGCAGCAAGGGGGCACAGAAAGGAAAAAACGAGCACAATCAGGGGCAGCAAGGGGGCACAGAAAGGAAAAACGAGCACAATCAGGGGCAGCAAGGGGGCACAGAAAGGAAAAAAACGAGCACAATCAGGGGCAGCAAGGGGGCACAGAAAGGAAAAAAACGAGCACAATCAGGGGCATCAAGGGGGGCACAGAAAGGAAAAAACGAGCACAATCAGGGGCAGCAAGGGGGCACAGAAAGGAAAAACGAGCACAATCAGGGGCAGCAGCAGGGCACACAGACGGAGCTGTGTGGTGGGGGAGCGACCTACCAGTCAAGGTCAGGGGTCGCTGTATAAGGAGTATTATAACAAGAAACATGGGGCAAATGAAGTGTAGCTGGAACCTGGTGATTGAGTGAAGATAAAATTGGGTTGCAAGGTGGGGAATGGTAATAGCAAATTATCAGAACCCTTGCAAGTAAAAGAAGTGTATTCTAGACCAGCATGGTTGAGTGATGAGAAGGTATGGCACTTCGGCAGGATGTTAAGGTGCAACAAAGTCCTGAGTTGGAGCCCTGACAAGGTGATGTGAACTCTCCCGAGTCTTATGAATGGATGTGGGAAGAGTTCACAACTAATGCGAGTACATCTGATCCTAATAGTGCACTTGTGGGAAGGAATGATCTGGTTCAAGCTTCTGATGCGAATGGTCCCGGACCCAGTTGTGTGGGTAAGTCTACCCACACAGGTAGGTCGGTGTTACTACCCACTAAATTTAATGATTTTGTAATGGGTTGAAACTGATATCCATGTGAGTCATTATTAATATTCTGTTGGGAAATGTTGTATTGACTCAACTCGTTTTGGGAAAAAAAGGAGTGGAGTTGTATATATATATATAGCCAATGCACAGTTATACTATTGAGTTTACAGCTCATTATCGATGCAGTGTATCATGTAAGGTTATGCAACCACATCATCGCTGCATGCATATGATGGTATGAAATTTATTACCCTTTCAAATGTCAATTGTATGTATTCTGTTCGTAGACTTTTATTGGCAGTAGTAACATTAATTAATTGTTCGAAGAAGGGAGATGTGGTATCTAGGATACCTGGGGATTCCGGAATGGATATGGGCTTGAGAATGGAGCAGTGACAGTTGGAAGTCACCTCCGTTGTGTGTAGATGCTTTCTGCCTGTTCCGCAAATAAACCACTATTCTTACCTTCCGCAACGTGCGGTTACTTTTATAAGGTTGACAGAGAAAATGGGGTTGGATGAAAGTGGAACAGATCATGACTGAGACCGCCTCCATCACCCCGGGGATGCCCAGGATGCTAGAGTTGCTCCCTTGGGGATATTTCTGATCTTCACTGCAAGAAATTGGTTTGTGGTTGACTGGGTGTGAGCCCCGGTCAAGCAGCAACCACAATCCTTGTCAGGGTGAGGTACAAGTCAACCCTAAATTAACTTGTGCTCAAACCTCTGTCAGCTTGGCACAGAGCAGTCAGGCTTAACATAGAGGCAATGTGTAAAGTATTTCTGCAACACTTCGAACAGTAATAAAATGAAAACACCACACAAAAAGGATCCCACACCAAGTTAAAAAAGTTGAACTTTTTAATAAATAAAACAAGACCAAAATGACAAAAAGTCCAATTAGTAGAACTGGAGATGTTGAATTTTAAAGATTTTAGTGAAAATAGTGCCAAAAAGCACAAAGTGCCAACTGTGGATATCTGGTCTTGCCAGACCAGGGCAAAGTCACAAGTTCAGGCTGACTACAATGGAGCGCAGGCTAGCTACAGGGAACTCAGTTAGGTCCTCTGTGCACCAACTTTAAATCCTGATTTGCAGAGCATTGTGAGGATCCGGGGTCTTTGTCAAATATTCTATTGACGAGAGATGAGAGGACCTGCACCGAAGATGTGCTGTGCAACGTGGGTTCTGAAGGCAATGGGGGCTGCAGCGGCAATGCGGGTCTTTGCGATGGGTCAAATGCATGCAGCAACGACGATGTGTTCGTTTGTCTCAAGGTTGTGCTGTGCCGTGCTGCAGAGGAGATGCGTCAGTTCTGCTGGATCCACAGAAGCTGGAAGAGCACCTTAGGCCCACTTCCAAGGGTCCAGTACTGAGATGACACTAATCAGCAGGGTAGACTCACAGATGGCAGATTCAAGGTGCAAGAGCAAGGTTGTTGGAGCCTTCTGTTCCTGTGCCTCAAGGCAGAAGGCCAGCCAACTAGCCCTTGGAGTCACTCTGGGATTCTGGGTTCAAGAGATGGAGGTCTCGTCCTTCTCACCCCGGCAGGAGGGCAGCAGGCACCATGTCAGCACAGCAAGGAAGCAGCACAGCAGGGCAGGAGTCCAGCAAGGCAGCAGTCTGGCAGAGTGACAGTCCTTCAGCAACTCAGCAGTCCTTCTTCCTGGCAGAGTATCAACAGGTCTAGAAGTGTACTAAAGAGTTTGTGTGGGAGGTCCAGTATTTATACCCAGTTGTGCTTTTAAATCCTTAAAACCTTACACGCGGGTCATCATCAGGAGACAAATGAGTAGTAACCTGCATGAAAATATTATTAATATGAAATGGGTCTGGTGTGATTTCAAAGGACTGTTGCGCTCTCTTAAGGATAGAACTCACCTAAGGTGGGAATATCAATCTTCCTGTTAATGAGTATGGAATAAAATGCAGAGGGAAGGCACGCGGACTATTCTCCAGAGGGTCAAACATTCCACTGTATCTGCTATGTGGAAATAATTCACATGTAAAACCAATGTATGGAATCTAAACTATTTAGCATAATATAATGAATATGCAGGAACACTCACCCAAAAAGACATCACTTATTAAATGGATGCAGCAACCAATCCATGAAACTAGATCCTTCCTCAAAATTGTAGGTAGGGCTGAAAAAGGGAAATGAATTACAAAAAAACCCCAACTAAATAGAACATAAATAATGTAAGAGTAAGCACTATCGGTGCTCACAAAAGACTACTCACTGAGTTCTCTTTTCACAAATCAAATATTAAAGAGTGGGAGAGCCCTTCTATGTCAATCCAGAATGTGCTGCTAAAAAAATATGAAAGGCAATGATTAGGTACTGGTCAAGGGACTAAGGGCCATATGTATCAAAATGTCCTTTTGCGATTCTCAAATAGCGATTTTTTGCGAATCGCTATTTGAGAATAGCAATACGCTATGTATGTAGGATTTGCAATAAATTTTGCGAATCCTTCATATTCCTTAATTGCGAATCGCAAATTGCGATTCGCAATTAAGGAATACCTCCCCATTCATTCCTATGGGCCTAGAGGCCCATAGGAATGAATGGGAAGACATTCTCAATTTGTGATTAGCAATTAGAGAATCGCAAATTGAGAATGCAATTTCAAGGGTGCCAGGGTGTCAAAAGGACACCCTGTTGCACCCCTGAAATGTGCATGTGTGCACATGTGGCACACATACGTGCCCTAAGGGCATGTAGGTGCGCCACATGGCACTTTAAAAAATGCAAAATAGTGCATTTTTAAGTGAAATCGCAAGTTACCATCAACTTGAAGTTGGTGGTAATTTGCGATTCCTTAAGCCCAAATCGCACTTTCTTTTGTGCTTCTTACATTGCATTTAAGGAATCACAATTAGCGATTCCTTAAATGCAATTGCAAAATAGGGAATCGCAAAATTTGCGATTCCTTATTTTGCGAGAGGGTTTCAGTGTGATACATTGCACACTGCTAATTTGCGATCGCAAACGCTGAAATTCTGCGAATTTCGGCGTTTGCGATCGTAAATTGGCTTCATACATATGGCCCTAAGTACAATGAGGAAATGAAAAAGGAGACGTCAACGTGAAACTCTTACCGGTCGTGACACAATGTATCTTCCTCTCCCTCTCAGCTGCACTGGAATGCGAGCGATCCAGAGGTAGAGAAGATAAGGGAAGAGAGATGCCGAAGTGTGAGGGTGCATGCTTGGCTGGCATCATGCCTCTACCAAGATGGGAGACCACAGCATGGTAGTCTAGTCATTAATTGAAGTCTAAGTGACATCGGACAAGGCCGGAGCAGAGTAGGGAGCACTTACAGAATGCACGCCTAATCAGACCCAGCCAAGTGGGAAACAGTGTAAAGAATGCTGTCAGTGACAATTGGTGCAAGAGTCTTCGGCAGAAGAGGTGCGCCGCTGTTAATGAAAGAGCATGACATTCCTAATTCAGAAATGACTGAACAAACAGAGTTAAAGACACTACAGCATACATCCAATTATTTAAAAATGTGATTCAAACACCATCATTAGCTGAATAGAACAAAATATAACAGCACTAAATGCACAGGTGTCAATGGGAGTAAATGAACAACAGTACAATTACAGTGTGACCAAGTGGATGTACAGGAATGAAATGGACACAAGAATGTGAGACAAGTTCTTGCAAAAACATTTCTAAGAGCAATTCTGTTGACGTTGCTATATTCATTTAGAAGTGGTGTGTGGAATTGAAAACAACTACATTCATAGTACAAACTGTGAGCAGAAAGCTGTGTGTAGAAACACCTTTTAATTGCCTCAAGGCACAAATTGTTCCTCAACATGGCAGAATCAAAGGGGAGAGAACCCCGGATGGAACATAAAGGGAATATGACTCGTTACAACTCGAGTCATCACAACGCGTGCCATAACAACGCGGTTGTTACAACGACTGCGTTGTTACCACGCAAAGCCTTTACTACGCAAGTCATTACATCGACTTGCAGTAGATGGCGTGCTGACATTTGAAATGTATAATTTACTATTCCAACTCCAGCCTACGTAACAGTAGGGAAGGTGTTGGAATAGTAAACTATACTATTTCTAATGTTAGCACGCCATCTACTGCAAGTCGATGTAATGACTTGTGTAGTAATGGCAGTGCGTGGTAACAACGCGGTCGTTGTAAGGGCATCGCGATGTGATGCCCGCGTTGTAGTGGCTGTTTCCCCATAAAGGCTCTAAAGACCAAAGAGAACAGAAACCATGTCAAAAACGTACCAGACAAGAAACTCTGTCACCAAACTCCACTATTAAGAGGAAACAAGATCTCTCAAACAGCATTGAAACCAGTCTCCTGAAGCTAAATTCACTACATGGTTTGACTCAATCCACCAAAGTCAATACTGAGAGTCTACAGATCAAAATAGAGGGCCTCAGACAAGATGTTCGAATTTTGGCCAGTCAAATGGAGGACGCTGAATCCAAGATTAGCAAAGTTGAGGACACTCAGATCTCTCTCTTGAAATGCACAGACCTAATGTCACAGAAAGTAGTGTTGTTGGAAAAAGAAATTTGTGCCCTGGAAGACAGAAATAATAGAGAATACAGACAACAGTGAAAAGTTCTTTGTGGGCTTTCTTGAGTCATGGCTCCCACGAGTCCCGGAGTTAACTTTCGAGTACAGTTTTAAGTTGGAAAGAGCTCACAGTGTTCCAACACATATGAACTCTACTTTAACGAATCACCCAAGAGCTCTTAATGTCGGCTATTGCGGTATCGACATACGGAAATTATGTTAGATCTTATGAAATGTTTTAAAGCCATTGATTGGATGGGTTATGAAGCGGGCATCTCACAGGATTATGCCAAGTCTACGGTGGACTGAAGGAAAGGTTTCTTGCACTACGTACTGAGCTTAGATCCTTAAATATCACCTGTTTTGTATAGGTCCAGCAGGATTGAAGATTGGTCATGAAAGAAATTCACAGATTTTCGATGAACTTAGAGATTTGAAGTCCTTTTGAAACCGTTATTAGATTCTCAAATGCCACACTAATCTATCTTGTAATATATCAGGTTGGCAGCTCTGACTCGCAGATATATATCTGTACATTATACTTTTCCTCAATCTTCATTATCACTTTTCCCTCAGGTATTTGACTTGTTATCTTGGTCCAGATATGATTATATGATGTTGTTTTCTCCATGCATTGGATAATATCCTCCTTATGAATGTTGCTCATTGCCTTGGTTCAGATGGTAATGTGTAAGTGAATTTTATCACATACTGGGTACCACCCTTCCTCATGAATTTTGCTCGGTTTACTGAACTAGATGAGTTGATATATGATAGTTCTTTTATACATTGGATTATATCCTTTTTCAAGATTTTTTTGTCAATTATGTTCTTTTAGAGGCAGATCTATAAGATAACTTTTTCAATAGACTGTTTGCCTTTTATAAGGTTATAAGGTACTTGAGTCTTTTCATATTTTACACCAACTGTTTTACTCAAATTACTTGAGCTTTTACCTTGTCTACTTATAATCAGCTACTGATATGATGTCATAATGTTTTTACTTTTTTCACTTCCAAACATCATGTTTGCAGGATGTTTCATTGATATTGTTCATAAATTCTATGGTTGGTATTTTTTTATACCCATTGTCTCGCTCTGGTCCGGACCTTCTGTCTGTGACCGGGCTCCTATTCCAAGGCCTACATAGCTATTTTTTTTGCTTTAGGGGTGGTTTTTTTGGGTGGCGAAAGAGTAGGGGTGGGGGTTGCATGGGGTTTGAACTGGGGGATGGGTTGTCTTTTTTTAATTATAGTGCAAAGATAATGAATGGTATGATGTCACTTGCCCTCTCATTTTCTTCTGTTCTTCTTTTTCCTCTTTCTCTGTACTCTTCCTCTCTTTTCCTCTTCTATGGAGGATCTCTCTTGGTACATACCATGTTGCTTTTCAAAAAGATTGTTGCGTAATGACTCAAGCGACGCTCAAAATCATTTCTCCTAATCACCCAATCAAAAGAAAGAAGGTTTTATATTATTGTTGAAAACTGAAGAGTGATATTATACTTCTTCAGGAGACCAGAGCTGGTCTTACGGAAGCTCGTAGTATACAACATATCTAGATTCCTGATTGTGCGTGCTTTCCAGCAATTAACAGGAAGAATGGAGTGTTTAGTCTGATCTCATAACAAGCCGGTTGTTCAGTTGATACATTTGCGCATGATGAACAGGATAGATGGCTACTTTCTAAAATCACTAAAAATGTATTTTCCTTTTTTTATTGTAAACATCTACGCTCCAACATTAGATGACCCATCCTTCTGGTACTCTCTGAATCAAAACCTACATGAACTCCCTCAGAATAGTAAACTTATCTTGGCTTGTAATTTTTATCTCCCATTTGATACCACTCTAGACAGACTTTCACAATACATATATAGACCAACCATTCTCATACACAGCTGCATACAATGGCAGACAATAGTGATTTAATTGATATTTGGAGACTGCTCAACCCAGCAGGTAGTGATTTTACTTGTTATTCACACACTCACAATGCCCTGTCTAGAATTTTCATTAGCAAAACCTTGGTTCAATCAGCCACAGATCCCACTATTGAGCCTATTCTCATATCGGACCATGCATGTATCACACTAACCTTAAATCTGTCTATAAACAATCTAAATCTTGTTCATGGAGAATGAATGATGATTTGTTAGCTGATCTGACTTCCAAAGATCAAATTGTCCAATCTTTACCACATTTTTTAAAGAGAATATCACTTCGTAAATCTTCATTGAAACAATATGGGATGCAATGAAAACTTCTGTCAGAGGCGAGATGATTGCCATGATATCAAATAAGAACAAGCAGCTGAATGCAAAACTAGATCTTTTAGAGAAACAAATTTGCTCTATGGAAAAGGATAGGAAATTAACACTCGATCCTTCAAAAACATCCAAAATTAAACATCTTAAATATATGAATATAATAAAATCTTAAGTAATAGAGCCCGTATATGGTCTACTAAATCTAAAGCTAATAATCGTCTAGAACATAACAAAGTGGGTAGGCTTCTTGCACTGGCCCTCAAACACGCAAAAAAATCTATTAATATACCAACCATCAAAGACAAGAATGCTTGTTTACAAAAAGATCAAGCTAAAATAGTTGAAGCATTCCAGGACTTTTATTCCAACTTATTTACCCTCCTCAAACCAATTTAGAAGCGCGTAAAGCTTTCCTAGATCCTGTCCAGCTTCTCACACTCTCTGGAAAAGATATGGACTCTTAATAAACCAATTTCACAAGACGAAATAACTAAAGCCATTAACTCTCTTAACCCAAAAAAGGCCCCAGGTCCAGATGAATTCCCTGCATCTTTTTATCAGAGTTTTCAACATTTATTGTTGACGCACATCTCGATCCTTTTTAACATTTTCAATTCGCGAGGTGAACTCTCAGGTTCCACTTCTGAGGCCCATATAGTGGTAATACCAAAGGAAGGTAAAGACCCATTGGAAATGAAGAATTTCCGTCCTGTCTCATACTTAATACCAATTATAAAGTATATACTAAAATGTTGGCTCTTACATTGGAAAACGTTCTTCCATCTCTTATCCACTCCTCACAAACTAGTTTTGTCAAGGGCCGTTTGGCGGCTAAAAATATTAGGACCTTTTGTTATGTAATTAAGAAAGCTAAACAGATTCCTTCTCCCACTATGGCTAAGGCCTTTGATAAAGTTTCTTGGACCTTTTTAAGATCAACAATAGAAGTTTTTAGGGTTATTGCAACCTTCGCAAATGCTTCAGGTTACACTCTGAATAAGGAAAAACTGAAACTTTCCCCTTGAATGTGTTTTGTCTTCTTCATATACCAACTACTTTTAATCTAAAATGGCAAACGAGTAGATTAAAATATTTGGGTCTTGAAATTGCAGGCTCCGTTGTTGACACCAGGATTCATATTGAGGAAAACATACTCGCCAAAATTAAGAAACTAATTGATGCATGGTCACCAACATTTATTACATACATACATGACACCACAAATCATCTTTTTTCTAAGCATGTTTCGAGCCAGCCTTTCCATTTCTTTTCATAATTCAATTAATGTCATCTTATCATCTTTTTGGAAAGGTAAGAGAGTGAGAATATTGCTCTGTAAGCTTCAGAATGACAAATCTCAAGGTGGCTTACATTTTCATAATTTTAAGAATGATAAAATAGCTTTTTTGGCCAGGCAATCCATCCAGTGGCTTCACTTAACAGCGTCCATCTGACCATCTTGGGTTGATATTGCATCAGAGTTGGTTCACCCTGTTTCACTTATTAATACTTTGTCAATTAAATAAATTAAAGTACCTAATTCATTTCAAATCATTGAAAATTTAATTTCAGCTATTGAACATTGAGATAGATGCTTTCTTCATAAAATTAAGGGGTCAGAGTTCACATCCTTATGGTTTTGTAAAGCTATTAAACTAGATCCTGTCTCATCTTTCTGGAAGCATTGGTCTTCTGTGAGAATTCTCTATGTTAGAGATATGATTCAACCTGACAATCCCATTTCATTTGCTATGTTATCTGAAAGGTACAATCTTCAACCGTTGGACTTCTACCATTTTTTAACACTAAAAGTGGCACTAAGAGGCATGCAAGGCCCCATAAAGGCTGATTGTTTAATCTTTCTTCAGAATCTTGTGTGTAAGACAGACATGGCGTCCATAATCTATAAAGCCTTACAAGAGATCTCCAAACTGGAGACCGATAAGATTGAACAAACATGGGGCAGCTCATGTTCTAAATATAATTCCCTCCAATAAATGGGACAATATATGGATAAAAAGGACAATATATGGAGCAACATTTCTAGTCCGTCTCCTGCAGTTATTTTTTGGGTGCCATCTTGATTGGTGAGCAGTCTAGTGTCAGACCTGGTCCCAATCACGGTATTTAAGGAGACCCATGCCGCTGACATGCCGCTCTGTGCCAAAGGCAAGCCCATCTGCGCCCATCCGCGCCCATCCGCGCCCCGATCACATCCAGCGCCAGCCATGCTGCCCATTTCACTATTACTCAGGTTAGCCCCATATCATGAGAAGTACTTTTATCCTTGAATGGTGGTCCATGCCATTTTACCATGCTTTATGACCCCTGTGTGGCGAATACCCCAGACTTTGTGTGGAAGTCGTGTGGTTTCACTCCTATGGTAACACATAATGCTCATGCATTGCCCGAGATTAGCGCACCTCCGTCCCCCATGATACTTTACAGAGTGGGAGGCCTTAAAGCCTGTCTCATTAATTGCAGGTTCCTCCTCAAGCATACAGCGGACATACTTCTTTTACTGTCCGATAACAGATGGGATTTTTTATTTCTCACTGAAACCTGGCTAAAGGAAGGTTTCGATCCAGACCTTGCCGTGGCCATCCGACAATTTCACTATTTTGAGAGACTTTAACATCCATGCTCCCAGGCCTCCCAGTTGTTCCAGACCCTGGCAGGCCTTAATTTAACCCAACACGTCACCACTTATACCCATAAAGCAGTTCACATCATTGTATTTAGTATTCTCCAATATTACTTGCTTCCATGCCAGCGACCCTAATTGTTTAGTGTGGACAGTTCACTTCCATGTCCTGTTTTTATTTTGATGGTCCTCGAAACCAGCCAGAAATTGGTACCACACCCGTAATGAAGAGAGACTGGCGGAAGGTGACAAAGGAGTCCCTGTTGCTCTCTCTCCAGTCCTCTCCACCTGCATTCTCAGGCAATCTGGACAGCGATGCAACCCTATTTAATCACTGGATCTCCAAGGCTTTGGATCTTCTTGCTCCCTTGAAAGTACATACGGCTAAAATATCCAAGCCTTTGGCTCCCTGGTTCTTCCCGGCCCTAAGAGCTGAGAAAAGCCATTGTAAAAAGCTTGAGCACAACTGGAGACAGGCTTCCGACCCTGATGCAAAACAGTTGTATAAAGCAGCTCTCAGAAATTTCCAGAAACTCAAGCGGAATACTATGAAAGAGCACTTCTCGATTCAAATCTAGACTGCTGCCAACTCCTCGAGGGAGGTTTTTAATATTGTTAAGTCCTTCCTCTCTCCTGATGCGGCTAAAAGAGCCTTTCATCCCTTGCCAGATCTCTGTAGTAGACTCAGATTTTTTCGATGAGAAAATTCAAAACCTTTACTCCACATCTTCGGGAGAAGCTGGTACAGTAGGCCCTATGACGCCACCTTACATTCTCTTACCTAGTATCTCTGAGTTCTGCCTATTATCGGAAGCTGACTCGCTTAAAAAAGTTCTGAAATGTAAATCAGGCTCTCCAGATGACCCCTGCCCACTGATATTCTAAGGCTAGTGGCTCAGTCCATAAACTCATTTCTTAACAAGATCTGGAACGAATCCCTGTAATCTGGGGTCTTTCCCCCTATCTGTAAACTGTCTTTCCTGCTTCCACTCTTGAATAAACCCAATGTGCACCCTAGTATGCTCAGCAACATTCGGACAATTTCACTTCTGCCCAATCCTGCTAAGCTCTAGGAGAAGTTAGTAAATTAGCCAACTTTCGTCCTTTGTCGAGGCAAACAGTCTGCTTCATGACACCTGCTTTGTGGCTTTCGTGCTAGATACAGCACGGAAACTGCCTTAATGGAGGTGTCAGAGTCCATAAAAGAATCCCTGGATGGATGGGCCTCTGCATGGTAGTGCTGTTAGACCTGTCGGCAGCATTCCACATGGTGGCACACTCCACATTGTTGAGCAGACAAAGCCTACTTGGGTTCCAGGGCACGGTTTTCTCCTGGATTCGATCTTTCTTGGAAGAGCGCTCACAGCAGGTCTTCCTCCATCCTTTCTCTTCCACCCAAAAAACGCTAGTCTGCGGGGTACCTCAGGGTTTGACACTCAGTCCACTGCTTTTCAGTATCTACCTGAAGCCTTTAGAGCCTTGGAGGGCAAAGATCCCTGTTACCTGAATAATAGAATTGGCTGGTAACAACAAGAGATCCTTAAGATCCAATCACCTTTGACTATGTGTATCCCCAGGTTTGCTCAAATTCGTCAGGGAAGTAGGTCGCTTTCAGTACTGACAGCAAAACTTTGGAACTTCCTGACAATTGATCTTCACTTGGTTAAGTCCGAGCCATGCTTCAGGAAAGAATTAAAAACCTGGCTCTTTCATCAATCTTAGACTTCATATTTTGGCCACACTCTTAGGGCCAGATGTACGACCCTTTTTTGCGGCCGCAAACGGGAGATCCCCCCGTTTGCGCCCGCAAAAAAGGGTAATAGCATGTACAAATGCTATTTTGCGAGTCACTGACTCGCAAAATAGCATTTGCGACTCTCGCTATTAGGAAGGAGCGTCCCTTCCTAATAGCGAGTCAACATGCTATGTACTAATGTTTTGCGACCGAATTTGAGGCCGCAAAACACTTGCAGTTTACCACCTACTTCAAGTAGGTGGTAAACCACTCGCAAAGGGAAAGGTGTCCCCAAGGGACCCCTTCCCCTTTGTGAGTATGTGAGAAAATATTTTTTAAGAGGAGGCAGTGGTCCCAGAGACCACTGCCTGCCCTTAAAAAAATGCAACTGAAAAGTTTCATTTTTTTTTTAAAATGCATCCCGTTTTCCTTTAAGGAAAACTGGCTGCATTTAAAAAAAAAAGAACTGCTTTATTAAAAAAGCAGTCACAGACATGGTGGTCTGCTGACCCCAGCAGGCCACCATCCCTGTGAGTGCTAGCCATTTCTAATGGGGTCTCAAATTGCACCTGCCTCATTAATAGTAATGAGGCATGCAATTTGCGACCCCGTTAGGAATCGCAAACAGTGTCTGAGACACTGTTGTGCATTCCAATTAGCGAGTCGCAAATTGCAAGTCGCAAACGCGACGCAATTTGCAACTCGCTAATTGGCGGGTCGTACATCTGGCCCTTAGTCTCTGCTTTTGAGCACTGAGACACTTCTGCTGAAGCAGCGGAGCACTTTATTGATGATTGATTGATTGATGGAGCTCTTTGCTGTGATATAACATTTCCCCTCTTTTACCACAGTGTAAATTTTGGACTGCCTAAGGATCATATTGCATTCCTGATCACACACACACAAACAGGGACGTTTGCCCTGAGCTGCTTGTTGGCATTGCAATCAACCTCTAGGTGACCAAGAACATTTACTATTTTACTGCATGTAAATTTGCCCTTTTTGGAAAGTCAGTGAAACCACATTATCTGATATTATTAATGTCAACGTGTCCTTAATTCATACTTTTAGTCTCTTTGGGCATACATGCTTGTTCTGATCCACATTTGATTAACTCTCTTGGGACTGCTTTCATGGGACTGCTTTCTTATTGACATTCTGCTAACTATAGGTATTAAAACTATACTTTCCATCTGGAAGAATTACAATAACATTTCATACCATACATGGTGGGCGTGTGTATGTTTTATCAGATCAGAAGTGCAGATAATATATTACACAAAGCTACTTTTAATAGCATATCATCTTGCCTACGATGGTCCAAACTGGATCTTTAGCTGCAAAAATCAACCCTCCTTGTATGTACAAGACTCTGAGATTTAAATAGTACTTAATACTTGCTTTTTCCTCTCTTCTCCTACCCTTTTTTCTTCTTTCTTTCTTTCTTCCTTTCCTCTTCTTTACTTTGCACAAATGTATAAATGAATATTAAAGAGCAACATCTTAATGTCTACTCAATAATTGTTTTCATTGACTGTTTCCTATGGGGATAATCTATGGTATTTACTATTGTCATTGTACTGTATTATTATGAATTCATTTATAAAATAAAAAGTACTTGAAATCAAAAAATGTAGCTGCCACGTGTCTTAGGTCTCATACAATCGACGGGTTGAGCTGATGAGCATTGTTATCTATAGCTGTATAAAGTGAGGGTGCATTTTACAATTTTTATCAATTAGAAACAAATTGTAAAATTCCAATACCTTCTTTCGATGGGATATTCACTGGTAAACTAACAATGATTAGCATGACCTCTCCTTGCATTTCATTTAAAGATCTAGTTATTTCTCCTGCATTGTTATTTGGCCCAGGCTTATACATAGTAGGAAAACAATATGACCTGTTTCCCACTCAGATTTAGTATGGTGTTTTTACATAGATAATGTAGATTAAAAATGGCTCATACATCCAGTATTGTGTGATGCATGCTTAGGCATTGTAAAGAATATGGGGTGCTTAAAGGAAATATTTGTAAGGTAACTATAGGTTTTAGAACACACACATATCCATATCAGCTAGTCAGATACCGTTCTGGTGTAGGTATTTTTTCCATAACGTGGCCTCTGTGGACTTTTAATGCTGTAGGTATGTCACATGTGTAAGGTAAAGAAAATTTGAAACACATGTTTTACCTTTTTGAATTTTCATAAAAAATGTTCTGTGAAATGCATCACAGTCCTATACACTCCCTATATGAAAGGATTGTTGGAACTGAAATACATGGTGTGGGTTCCCCCCAAATACCTTCCATCCTCCTACTAACCAGTGCTAAATGCTTGTGCTTCCTCCTTTGAACATGGTGGAATTGACTTACACCTAATTGGCACATTTAATTTACTGGTAAGTCCCAAGTACAGTGGTTATACTTGTATCCACGGCTTGTAAATTAAATACCACTAGTGGGCCTGCATCACTGATTATGCCACCCACTTAAGTAGCCTTTTAAACATGTCTCAGCCCTGCCATTGCAGCCTGTGTGTGCATTTTTAACCTACCATTTCAACCTTGCAAAATGAAGGACCTTATTTAGATCTTGGCGGACGGGTTACTCTGCCACAACGGTGATGGATATCCCTTCTGTTGAAGTATAAATCCCATAGGATATAATGGCGGCCAAGATCTAAATCGGGCCCAAAAATTTTTACCAGACATAAACCTTCCTTTTCAATACGTATAGGTTAACCCTAGGGTAGGCCCTAAACAGCCCATAGGGCAAGGGGAAGTGTATTTAAAATGTTGGTCATATTCTTTTATGTTTCACTACTGCAATAGCTACTTCTGATATGGAATAACATTGGGTTACCTTATTATATTTAATAACTGATAACTTTCAATTGTGAGCAGTTAGGAATGTGTAATTTGGTGTTTAAAGAATTGTAGTTTAAAATCCTTTTTAATAAGGCGCGCGGCTGCGGCGGACCAAGATGGCCGCTCCGTGAGACGCTCGGCGGCACCGAGCTCCAATCGGCGCAGGGGGTAACATTTACAGGATGCGGTTCCGACTTTTGAGCACCGCTTCTTGTGTCGGAAGCTGACGGGCATGCCGAGGCAAATTTGTAGACTGATGTAGGTTCTCTACGGCGCTTTTCTTTGGCCCTGTCTGTTTCCCCTCACAGCGCCCGTTTTATGCGGCCGCCATTTTGTGTCGTCCTTCACTGCGGAGTGTTTTGCCAGGTGGAGGGTGGTGATTGTCCAGGTGTCAGTCCATCGAACTGCAGCGGTGATGCTACAGAGAGGAACAGTTCGCCGCTGGGTTTCATCTCTTTCCTCACGAGGAGGTTGGTGGAGTGGTTGCGGACTGGAACATCAAGCACCGTGTCTTGGGAGCGCTTGGCGGTGGTGCACTACGATGGTTGCTTCTTGAGGTGATGTACAGCCCCAAGCTCCAATGCAGTTCTGGTTTTCAGGCACCTGCTTCTTGTGTCGGAGGATACAGGGCATGTTGAGGCAAGTTTCTTAGACCAATGTAAGGTCTTTTTGGTGCTTTTTTCTACTCTGTTTGCCCCTCTCACGGCGCTCGTTTTTATGGCCGCCATTTTGTGAATCTATGGCCGCCATTCTGTGAAAAAAATGTTTCCCTTCTTCTGTGGCCTATTTCAGCAAAGGCGTGTTGTGCACTCTCTCCGAGCTCCTCTACATGGTGCTTTCTTTTCTGCTACTGCTTGTGTTGTTGTCATCAGAAGAATTTTAATCCCACTTTGGATGCCTGAATACTTTATTTTGCAGTTACGAACCTTCCAAGACTGGCTTTGTATTTATGTTCAGGTATTTCTCTTCAGAGTCTATACTTTTTGCAGCAGCCATTTTGTGTGATTTTGGTCATTTAAAGCAAACAAAAAGCCTTACAGAATATGGATTATAAAAATCTTATTTAACATCATTCAGCTATGTGGTTGCCTTACGCATTTTGGTGGGCTCATTTCTCCTAACCATTAGTCTATTGTGAGGCACCTCTTCCTCTTTCTTTTTGAACAACTGCTGCTACTTAATTTTTATTTATTTTTTGCTGTGCGCGCAACACGCTCTACCATGGATACCCCACACTCAAACAAGTCGACTGGTGTCTCGGGGTCTGGTATTGGAGGTCGTAAGGACTCCGCTGCTTCCACTAACAAGCGCGTCAAAAAAGACCCGTCTTCTCCATCGAAATCGCCTCTACCTCTGACACTGGAGGACATTATGGAGGAACTACGCCATATCAGACCTTTCATGTCAGACACTACTGCTACCCTTCAGAGAATAGAAGTGAAATGGTCTGGACTTGATTCGAGACTTTCGGATGTGGAACAAAAAATAAGCGATGCTCAGGATGTTGTCGCCAGAGTCGATTCCCTCAATAAAGAAGTTACTCAATTAAAGAAGACTTCAGAGGATTTAGAAAATCGTAATAGGTGCAACAACCTTCATATTTATGGTATTCCGGAAGGTTCTGAAGGCTCAGACATGATCTCCTTTTTGAAGTCCCAAGTTCTGCAGATAGTTGGCCTTCCGAAGTCCATGGACTTCAATATTCAAAGGGCGCACAGATTGGGCTCTCAGAGTGCTTCTTCTCCGTCTAGACCTAGAGGTATTATCGCCTACTTCCTCCTTTATTCTGATCTCATTGCTATTCTTAATGCTGCCAAGCGACACAAGCAGATGCTCTGGTCCGGTCACAAAGTCTTTTTTCCCAGGATGTCTCTAAGCCAACTGCAAGTCGACGCAAGGAATTTCTTGACCTCAGACCTTCTTTGAGGTCCATGAATGCTCGATACGGTCTAATACATCCCTGCTTTTTTAAGGTGACTTACAAGGACAGAACTTTCTCTTTTGATGATCCAGCTGACCTTCGGAAGTTCATTCATGTCCACAAGGGAGAAGATATGGAACTAAGCAAACCTTAAAAAAATTCTCTGGTTACTCTCCTGTTTCTCCCTTGATGCTTCTGATGCAGGTGTACTTATCTTGTGTCCTCAATGTTGCGTAATATAGGTTTCTTTCCGTTAGTTAGTTTCCTTAATGTTTGATGCAAACCCTAATGGTTTCCTCTGTTGGTTTATTTCTTATATTTTAGGTCTTCCTTGTGCTGTTCCTGATGCAAGTTTTCCTTTCCCCACTCTCTCCGTGTCTTGTCATATATGAATTACCACGTAATACAGTTCCCTCAATGTTTGGTAAGTTTCCCTCCACTTTGTTTCATATGTTTGCCAACTTGTCTTATTTCTTTACTTTTCCCTGGTTGTTCTTATGGTAATCCTTTCCTATCTCGGTGCCCTTCCCTCGTTTCTTGTGGTGGTTGTCTGTTCCCGCCCCCTCTCCCACATTATTGTTCTTCTTGTCTTGTTTACCATGACTAAAGCCTGCTGGCTTTTTGTCATCTCCCATGTGCTAACCTTTTCTGGGTTGCTAAGCTCCCTCTTCTCTCTTCTCTTCTTTTTCCCTCTTCCTCCTTCTCTCCCTCCTTCCTTACTTCGTCTTTTGGCTCTATTTTATTCTATATTTCCATATTGTTATTCTTCTTCTATGGTACTTAATTGTTCGTGTATTCTCTTTCCTATAAGCCCAACTCACATGATTAATGATATTCTATTTCTTCTCTGCCATCTCTTAACTTTAATGCCTTCCGCAAGTATATATTTTCTTTTCTTCTGTGTCCTTAACTTTCTTTCACCCATATGTCTATCACTTTTTAGTTTTTGTTGATGACTGGGCTCCGTGTAATTTCATGGCATGTTAAAGGTATTCGAAACCCTGTTAAAAAACAGCGTGTGTTATCTCATCTCGCAAGATTGAAATGTCATATTGCATTGTTACAAGAAACGCACCTCAAGCTACAAGATATATCTTCACTGCGTAAACAGTGGGTAGGAGTAATTTCCTGCTCCCCTGCTGTGAACAATAAGAATGGTGTGATCATTCTGTTTCATAAATCTTTAAATGTTCAGTTACAAAATGAACTTCATGATACCAATGGTAGATGGTTGCTTTCAAATGTTAAAGTTAATAATACTCAATTTTCCTTTTGCAATGTTTATGGCCCAAATGGCATTGACTTAACTTTTTGGAATGAATTTTCCACTCTATTATCCTCCCAGGTTGCAGACAATTTGATTGTGGGTGGCGATTGTAATCAACTTATGGATCCCTTCCTTGACCGACGATCTCAAACTAAATACATCCCTAATAAGATGCAGAAAACCTTCCACAAAGCCATCACCTCGAGAGGTTTGGTCGACTCATGGAGAATCTCTCATCCTGACACATTAGAATTTTCTTTCTTTTCCTCTGTACATAAATCCCACTCTCGTATAGATTACATTTTCCTTACTACACACGCTCTTCAATTTATGAGTAATTCAGAAATTGGCTCCATTCTTATTTCAGATCACGCCCCCATCATTCTAGACATGGATTATCCCACTCCTTCCCCTACATCCCGTCACTGGCGTTTTAACAATTCTTTACTCCTGGATTCCCAATTTGTTGAACAATTCACACTTTTCATTCAGGAATTTTTTCACAATAATCTCTCCTCTGATTCTGAAGTTCATTATATTTGGGATGCTTTCAAAGCCACTGCCAGAGGCTTTATTATTGATTTTGTTTCTCGGAAGAAAAAAAAGGCCCTTATGGAGTCCTCTCTTGTTTTAAAACAAATAAAAGCTCTTGAACATCAATACTTCACTTCCAATTGCCCTGATGTTTTGTCCTCTCTTATTAAAGCTAAACTGCAATACAACAAACACTCTTGGGATTCCGCCTGCAATAATCTTCTTAAATTTAATGCAAAAATGTATGGTGGACGGAATAAAGCAGGCAAATCCTTGGCTAATTATCTTAAAATCAAAAAGCAAAAATCTAAAATCGTTGCTATCACAGATAGTTCCGGAACACGTCATATTACAGATGCGGAGATTCTTGAATGTTTTACTCAATACTATGTTACTCTATACACTCCAGAATCCGTCCCTTCGCCTGAACAAATTGACTCCTTTTTCAAACGATCCCTAAATCCCTTGATAACTCCATAGATTTATCGTCCTTAGACACACCTATCCTGGAAAGTGAAATTTCTAGTGCTATGAATTTATTACCCAAGGACAAAACGCCTGGCCCGGATGGTTTCACCGTTAGATTTTTTCTACACTTTAAACAATTTTTAGTCCCCCAATTACTCATATTGATTAACCACTTGCTCACTACTGGCGAGTCGAGAGGATCATTTACTCAAGCTATGTTGTGTCTGATTCCTAAAAAGGATAAAGACCCCTCCCTTTGCAAAAATTATAGGCCCATTTCCCTCATCAATACAGACTGTAAAATTTTTGCTAAATTATTAGCCATTCGTCTTAACAAGGTAATCCCTGACCTCATTAATGTTTATCAATCAGGGTTTGTCAAAGGCAGATCTATTACGGATAATTCTAGAACCTTCCTTAATATTATTCACCTTGCCTCCAAGATGGACTCACCAGTCGCTGCCATTACATTAGATACGGAGAAAGCATTTGATAGGGTCAACTGGGATTTTATTTTTGGTGCGTTGAGATGGCATGGCTTTAGCCCCTCTATTATTAAGTATATTCAATTGTTATACTCTGCCCCCTCTACTTCTATTTGGATTAATGGTTGTCAGTCTAAATATTTTCCACTCCTTAGGGGCACTAGACAAGGATGTCCCCTTTCCCCACTTCTATTTATTCTTGCCTTGGAACCCTTTTTAGAGAAAATTAGACTTTCTTCACAGTATACTGTTTTCAATTTAAAAATAATGATATTAAATTCACCGCTTATGCGGATGACATTTTATTATATATTTCCAATCCGTCTACTTCTTTGCCTGCTCTTTTCTCTTTATTACAGGAGTACTCAATAGTTTCTGGATACAGACTGAACATTGAAAAGTCTGAAGTTTTACCCTTGAACAAGTTCTGCTTTTCTCATATGTTCCATGGATCTGGTTTTGAGTGGAATCCCAAGAGCATCAAATGCTTGGGTATTTTATATGCCAACAACATCAAAGAGACTATTAAAATTAACCTTGAGGAAATACTCAAAAAACTTTCCAACCTTATTGAAAGCTGGTCTCCTCTCTTCATATCCTGGTGGGGTAGATTGGCTACAATTAAAATGATGCTCCTACCCATTATACATTTTTATCTCTCAATGCTCCCGGTATCTCTTCCGCTCTCCTTTTTAACAATATCAATCGCTCCTTAACCAAATTTCTTTGGAACAATCGTAAAGACAGAATTTCACTCTCTCGTCTTCAACAACCCAAGGCCTTAGGTGGAGTTAATTTTCCTAACCTCAGATGTTATCACTCCTCATTTACCTTGAAGCAAATCTGGACTTTTTAAAGGATTCGCCTCTCACTCCTATAACGGCTTGGAGTTCATTAGAACAAGCTCAAATCAAACCTTTTACATTTTGTACGGCTTTTCGTTTATCTCAACCTCCGAAGCGCTTTTCCACACCTATTTTTTCCCATTCTAAAGCCCTTGCATCTTTTCTGTTTCGAAGTCACTTACCCTTCGAGGATCAAATTTTACATACTCCTATTTGGTATAATACATTTTTGAAGATCAACAATAGAGCGCTATTCTGGAAGGAATGGATTGATAAAGGTATTATCATTTTAGATCATTTGTTGAAGGACGGAACCCCTAGGGACTTTTCTGATATTTGCACATCTTTTGACACCACTTCCACGCATGCCTCTCAGTATCCCCAACTGAAGGCTTCACTGACTCATTTCCTTTCTCAGACTATTTCCCCTAAGACACCTGAACAGGTCTCCTCTTCCCCACCTGATTTTTCTATCCCTTCTAAAGCAGCGACTATATACAAACTTTTATCCCGCTCTATGGCTGTTAGAACAAAGTCTAAATTGGAACTTTTATGGGAGAAAGATTTGGCCCAAGATTTTTCCTTTCAAACTTGGGATTCTATTTGGTCAAAAATACATATGTCTTCTCGCTCAGCCAGCACTACACAAACTCTATATTTCTTCTATAACAGACTTGTTTTCACTCCCTCTGATATGTACAAATTTAATCTGTTAGACTCCAAGAAATGCTGGTCCTGCCCGTGTGAGAATAGTGATTTTATCCATATGTTTTTCCAATGCCCTTTAGTTAAATCCTTTTGGTCCCGTATCTGGTTAAAGCTCAATGAAATTCTATCTACAAATTTTTCTTTTGAAATTGTTAATGTATTTTTGGGCAGTTTCTCGCCCCTATGGGATGTGCAGAGCAATGTTGGTAAATTTATAGACTTGTACTTAGCTATTTCTTTTCAGATCATTACCATCAACTGGAAAGATACCTCACAAATTTCATATCAGGCCTGGTGTAACTTGCTATGTCATCACCACAGGTTGGATCGTGCTTTTGCAAATTCAGTACCTCTATTAATCAAAAAAGATTTGTTGTGGTCACCATTAACCTCTTTCCTCTCTAGAATTAGTTCCTGATTGTATTCAGTTTTAAAGTACCACTGTTGTTATTATCACCTTAAACAGAGTTAGTTGTTCTTTAGAATTTTCTCTAATTATTGTTTATATTTTGTATTTTCCTCTATCTCACTTTTCCCCCTTCCTTGCTTCTTCTCCTTTCTCCCCCCTCTTTCTTTTTCAAAATGTGAAAAATGCATTTTTCTTCTAAGTATACATTTTCCCTTTCGAGGGTTAAGGATTTCATTTTGTCATTTGCACTTTTAATGCTAATTTTTCCTTTTCTTTATTCACAATATGACCTTGTAATGATGTTTTACTTTGTTTTATTATCTAAATAAAGCATTCTAAACAGTAAAATCCTTTTTAATGAAAAAATTGGATTTTAAGACACTATTCTGAAAATGCTACTTTTAGAAAGTTGGCGTTTTCTTGTCCTAAGTCAGAAAGCAATCCCTTTAGGAGCAAATGTTTAAACATAAACACTACTCTTTACATACACCTCCAATACTTCTCACTCAAACAGGGTGCACCATGCTCAGAGGCGTAGATGACATGAACTGAAAAAATCAAATCAGTGCAAAAATGTATATATATCACACTTATTCCCAAAATGTATTAAAATAATGTATATACATATAATATAAAATTACAAAGGTTTTTTAAAAATCATACATTTCAAAGACAAATTTAATATTCAGATATATCAATCAGTTTAAAAACAGATCACAAAAAATTCATTCCAGTTAAAAAAACCACAACAGCAAGTGGGACACAAAAAGCTGCAAGAAAATGTTTTTTTTTCCAATCAGGAAGACATCACGATAGTCAAACAAACAATAAAATTCAAATGCACACAACTTAGAACAGCAAATTCCTGTCAAATATTAGTTATGAAGTGTCGCATTAGTCATTGATCCGTGATGTATTCTAAAACAGAGCATCGACGCGTTTCGGTGGGTCCAATCTTATATCTCCCCCACCTTCTTCAGGAAAGCAATAATTCTTCCCACCTCATTTCAATAATTCTCATAATTAACGTACTCCCAAACACAGATATACTGGAGAGGCACAAAATAAAATCCTCACCATCCACAACTGTATGGACTTGTTGAGAGATAGAAAATTCCTCACGCTTCTGTAAATAGAGTATCAGCACCTTTTCTAGAAGAGATTACCTTCCTAATGTGTGCTGAGAGAAGGCAAGAAATGTATACTGCCAATCTTTTATTAGAAAATGGTTTTCAAAATATCGTCATCTTGCTTTCAAGTCCAAAGGAGGGAAGACAGATTCTCACTCCATACGGTGCAACTATGTATAAAAGCCACGTTCCTTGTATCAGGGATTCAAAACGGGGTACTCTGCCTCCGTGCACGGTTTTCTTGTCCTAACCATTTGGTACCTGCAGCCTGTATCCTAGGTCACATTACTAGTTGTAGCCGGCAGTTGGCCCATGTGTACTGCTCCCAGACAATCGAACAAAGGGGAATAGGTGTTGATAGGATGGAACATCTCTGACTTGATGAGGGGGAGGAGCTATCACCTACCACACTTGCATATCACAAAGGCTCTACATGAGCACACTCACACAGGGTTTTTGTTAGAAATGGGGGTCTCTAGTTGGCAGAGGTAGGTACCTTTGACCAAATAGGGACCCTTGATTCGAGTCAGGGTAAGGGGGATACACACTTTAGATAACCCCTGCTCACCCCCTTGGTAGCTTGGCACGAGCAGACAGGCGTATCCCAAAGGCAATGTGTAAAGTATTTGTACCAACACTCACAGTAACACAGTGAAAACACCACAAATGGACACCACACCAGTTTAGAAAAATAAAATATCTTTATCTAAACTAAACAAGACCAAAACAACAAAAATCCAACATACAGAAACTCAGTAGAATGTCTTTAAAAAGGGTTTGTTGCAAAAATAAACTTGTAGATGATAAATGCAACACTTTAGTCTCAAAGTACCTGGAATGCATCACGCAAACCAAACAAAAGGGGCGCAGAGAAGGCGATGCGTCGACTCTTCCTGCGCTCCGGTTCCGGTGCGACAAAATGGCGCCTCGATGCGTTGCGACGATCCGGTGCGATGCAACAAAATGGCGTCTTTGTTGCGATGCGACAACGTGGAGGCGATGCATGCACGCCCGACGGCCGTGCGGCGAACTCGGTGATTCTCTGAGCCGCGACAGGCCCTGCGACACGCTTCCCCGGTGATGCGACGACACCCTTGGTGACGGCGACATGCGTCTCCGGTGTTGCGGCGGCGATCAGCGGCGGCGCGCCTCCTCAGCGATGCAACGGCCCTGCGACACGCTTCTCCGGTGATATGACGGAGAACAGCAGCAGCGGTGACCCGCTTCCTCCATGATGCGGCTGCTGTGGCGGCGTCACGCTTCTCTCTTGTTGCGTCGTGCTTCCAGCTCCCCACAGCAAAGAGGCCTCACACACAGTTACAGGCCCTCCTGGCAGACTGGAACTCCCAGCAAGGATGTTCAGGGAAGCTGGGGGTGAAGTCCTTTTGTGCCTGGGACTTCAGAAACAGGAGGCCAGCTCTTCTCAGGCCCTTGGAGACTTTTCTTCAGATGGACACAGCACACAGCAAAGTCCTTCTTCAAGCAGGGGACACAGTACACAGCAAAGTCCCTTAGTCCTCTCCTCAGTAGAAACAGCAACCTGCAGGCCAACCCCAGACACACAGCAAGGGCAGTACTTCTCCTCAATCTCTTCAGCTGATCTTCTTTGGCAGGGATTCCTCTTGATCATGAAGTAGTCTAACTTTCAGCGGTTTCAGCTCTCATATTTATACCCCAAAAGGCTTTGTTCTCTATGTGTGAGGGGTCCTGGACCCAGTCCAAACCAGTTCTGGGTGCACTCTGCCAGTGCACAACTTCTTCCTTTGTTAGTGGGGGCCAGGGTCATCAGACACACCGCAGGAGGTGGAGCCTGCATTGTGGAAGGCAGGCACAGCCCTATTCAGGCCCAGGTGCTACTCCTCCCACCACTCCAAATGAAGATAGGTCTATTCAGCCTAGTGCTGACTCACCCAGACTCCTGGAGCCACCCCAGCCCCTGTCACTCTCAAACCAGACAGTCAATCCACAAACAGGCAGAGGCACACAGAAAGGTTAGACAAGAAAATTGCCACTTTCTAAAAGTGCTATTTTCAAACACTGAATTAAAAACCATCCACCCTAAAAGATGTGTTATTAAATTCTGAGTTCAGGGATACCAGATTCCAAATTTCTATCTTGCTCCTATGGGAAGATATGCAGGTAAACATGTTACACAGCATTCCCCATTCTGTCCTATGGGCAAGATAGCCTTTCAATAGTGAACAACGAAATTGGCAGTATTTCACTATCAGGACATGTTACCCACACTAGTACATGTCCGACCTTTCACATACACTGCACCCTGCCCAGGGGGGTACCTTGGGCCTACCATAGGGGTGTCCAATGTGTAAGAAAAGGGAAGGGTCAGGCCTGGCAAGTGGGTACACTGGCCAGGTCAACATGGCAGTTAACAAACTGCACACAGGCACTGCAGTGGCAGGCCTGAGACATAATTTTAGGGCTACTCATGTGGGTGGCACAATCAATGCTGCAAGCCCACTAGAAGCATTTGAATTACCAGCCCTGGCACACTCAGTGCCCTTTACTAGGGACCTACTGGTAAAACAAATATACCAATCATGGATAACCAATCACAATAACAATTTACACAGACAGCATATGCACTTTAGCACTGATCAGCAGTGGTAAAATGCCCAGAGTCCTAAAGCCAACAACCACAGGTCAGGAAAAACAAAGGAGGAAGAGGCAAAAAGTTTGGGGCTAACCCTGCAAAAAGGGCCATTTCCAGCAGTTTTACACTAGTCTTTTGTGACCCTAGCCACCTGGAGCCATGGCAGGGAGGAAGGAAATCCCAAGCAGCTATGGGGGTGGAATCTTCCAGAACCTTCTCCTACTTCAAAGTGGGCAACAGGTATAAATAATGGACGCTCAGGTCCAACTGTTTTGTACACCTCTGGACCTGTGGAAGACTCTGTGCTGCTCTGGAAGAAGGACTGCCACTCTGTTGCTCTGCTGCACTGCTGCCTGATTGAAAGGAATGCACCTGTACTAGAGTGACTCCAAGGGTTAGTTGGCTAGCCTCCTCATCAGAGCCTCAGGGACAGAAAAGCTCCAACCAACTTGAATCCAGCACCTGGACTCTATCTGCTGTGAGTCTTACCCCCCAAGTGGTGCCACCCCTGTCCTGGACCCTTGGAAGTTAGTCTGAAGGTGCTCTGACAGCCCAGCTGTGGTCCTGTTGGCAGAACCAACACAGAGCCACACAGCTATTGCAGCTCCACTTCAGAACCGCAGCAGCGCAATGCATCCCCAACTCTGGACCTTGCATCACAGTCAGCAGTCTCCTCGGAACTGCCGCTGCATGAAGCATCCTTGATGCAGGCTTTCACATCACAAGCCCTTCAACTACAGCATCCTCGATGATGATGCAGGGCTCCACATAGCAGCCCCGCAGCTTTTTTGGAATCACCGGTGCACGATGCATCTTTAACACAGGACTTTGCATCACAAGCCCCTCATTGACTGCATCCTCGATGATGATGCAGAACTCTGCATAGCAGCCTTGCGGCTCCTCGGATTGGACGCTGCATGACACAAACCCAATACGGGATCTCACAACTCTACGAAACCAGGATTTAAGGTACTTTGTTCAGCAGGCATAACTTGGTCCCTGTATCTGGCCCACGCTCCATTGCGAACTGGTGACTTTATCCCGGTCCAAAGAATCCAGATAACCACAGTTGACACTTTGTTTTGGTGTCAAATAATTTATAAAATGTTATCCTATGTTTTTAAATCGGTGTTGGATTTTTCGTTTGTTGTGTTTTCACTTTATTACTGTTTGGAGTGCCGCATAAATACTTTACACTTTGCTTCTAAGTTATGTGCCAAGCTACCAGAGGGTTGAGCACAGGTTAATTTGGGGTTTGCTTATGTCTCACACTAACAGGATTTGTAGTTACTGCTTGAGACTGGTTGCACCCCCTTCAACCAGTAACCCAATTTTCTACAGGGATATTATTGGTCTTTCCCACACTTTCTGCAGCACTTACGCCTGGATCGTTATGGTGTAGGTCAAGAAGTGCAAAAATGTTTGGAAAAATGATTGCATGTTTGTGAATGCCTGCAATAATATGAATATTTGGTGATCATCTTATTTGCATTAAGCCTGAGTGGTAAACTCCGCTCCGTCAGTGGAGTTCACAGAGTTTTGCAACTAAGCGCTCTGCTTGGAGGGCGTAGTTTGGCAAAAAATCTCTGCCAACGGCCGTCGGAGTGGAGTTTACCAGTGCACTGGACTGCTGTGGTAAATGGCCTTAAGAATACAGTTAATTCACTTTCTTCTAAAGGGCCTTATGTTTGTTGCACTTATTTTTCTCATAGCGCGTACCAAGAGCACACAGGTCATGAAAGGGGACACTGGGTAGCCCCTCTTTTTTGAATGTGTGTAATTGAAAATGAAAAAACACATACATAGATTTAGTTATGCCTGAGATGCACGTGATTGCTTCTCCCTCTCACAAGGATACAACAGGACACACACGCACAGGAACTCTTGCTCTTAAACACACACACACACACGCGTTCTCTCTTCCGCACACACTGACACACACACTTCAGCAATGCTTTGTGCACTATGCGGGTGTTCATGTCGTGTCGTGCTTGTGTCTGCCCACAAGCTAGATTGGGTAGTTGAACATTGAGCGCATCGAGCGCAAACACGACAGAGTGTCAAATGCCTTCACATTGCTGGCAGAAGGAGGCATAGAAGACGTTTCCCCGAAGCTCCTGAGTCCTGGCCATTATCTTCTTGGCGTCATGAGGTTGGGGGGAGATTCCGCTGCTCTTGGGCTCTGCCCGAAGCCATCAACTCCAGGACACTAAGCGCACTAGCACTGGCTGCCCCGCAGCCCCTCATCGCCACTGTGCCTACCCCCCTTTGGGGAGCCGAGGGAGGTAGGGCATGCAATATGCCCATGTCTGTGGGTGCAGGTTTTGGGCACCTGATGCGTGCGGGTTACAGCCGATGGTTTGGCGGGCCATTGGAATACACGGAAGGAGGTGTTCATCAGCACTTTCCATGCCTGTGGATGGTGGCAGCAACCAGGGAACAGAGGAGGAGGTAAGTTGAGTCAACTGAAATTTCCTCGTATATCTCTGTTCCTGCTATTCACTTGTGCTATTCACTTGTGCGCATCTACTATTGGTCTGGTGCTTAGTGCATTGTATAAATTTCTTTTGACTTTGTGGGTGACTTTGGTGAAATCTCTTGTCTTCTTGTGTTTAGTAGGGGTGGCCGAGCAATAATACTCCACCAACTTGCGGAACTCCGTGGAATTTCACGGAGTTTTTTGGCAACTCCGCAGACTTCCGCAAAGTGAAACTCTACGAACTCCATCCAGGCTAAATGTGCATTGCCTTTTTCTTACGGCTACTCTCCCTCAGGGCCAGTGCTATGTAAATGCCACACTGAACAGCTGGCAGCGAGAATACTCCATGTCGCAAAACATTGGTTAGGAAACATTTTTGTTACTCATATAAAAGGGAGCACATAAAACTCAAAATATGATTTTGGATGGGGCCTTGCACAGGAGCAGCTCTCATACTTTCCTTCCACTCACCTTCGAATTTCCTATTTGCTGCTTCTAAAGGAGTACGTTATGGGGAGGCATACAATTCTGATGAATTCCCAGTGCGGGTTCATCTGGGAACGTGTCAGAATGCATGCGTGGATGCATGGAAGCACCTCTGCTCCACCCACGGCATGCCTCCTTGCCACAGAGGAACGCAAGGCAGAAATTTGGGCTGCCTTGCATTGCTATAGATTTATTAAGCCATGCAGGACCACACAGGGTGGCCATGTGTGGCTTGAAAAATCTAATTAAAGTTTTGCATCCCCTTGTATGGCACGAGGGCGAAGCAAAACCTTGATAAATATGGGCCTAAATTTTTATTGGGTATTTCCCACTGTGAAAAAACAATAACATCTTTAGTTTCTTGTGCATATTTTTTTAGCCTGAGTAATTTCCTGATAATATTAGACAGAGGTGAGTATTATGCCTCTTTCATCATGCTTTAATTTTAACAATAGCAACGAAAAGACTCGGTAGCCACGAGGAAATAGAACACATTACTAATGAAACATCGGTGGTAGTCCTCCAGAAAGCAACCAGTCCATGTTACATCAGACTCCACTGCAATTAGCAAGTCCCCAGCTAAGCATGTCAGCAAAAAAGATAATCCAGGAACCGGCATAGAAAAACAAGCATTTGCAATGCAATAGGTCTCGCATTTGCGAGAGTTTGAGCTATTGGCATTGTAAATGACAATACTTTTTATTTATGTGTTTGGAAAACCTGCAAGTGCTGCATAAACATGTCCTTTGTACTTATAGTGGTTACTTATGAGAAGCAAGGCTGGCAGTAACTGCGCCTCTTTTACTGCCAGCTTTGCTTCTCGTAAGCAAGGACTATAAGTACAAAGTGGGTGTTTACAATGCCACTAGCTCATACTGTTGCAAATGTGAGACCTATTGCATTGCAAATGCTTGTTGCTCCTTGTAGCTGTTTTTTCTGCTGGATCCCAATATCTGTCCTGGTTCTTTTCTCTTTCCTGCTCCTTCAGGAGGAGTTTGGTGATCCCCATTTCACATCATTTCTATTCGGCTATTAAGATTCTTAAGTTTGTCAATACATTTTTCCCCCCTTTTTGGGGTATGCCTTCTATTTGGCACCCTCTAATGGAGGCATTTGGCAGCTTTCATGTATACTTTTCCTGAGTAGGGTGACAGTAGCTACAGAAAGGAGTCGCCTTTTCTTCAAACAATTTAGAAAGAGACTCACGAGATTTCAACTAGCAAGTCCTTGACAGATGTTCTACTACTGCCTGCCTCTAAGCAGGTCCCTTTAAATGATATGTATGCCCTAATCGGATATTGTAACACTGCTGGAACATAGAGACAAGTTTATCTTAATTTCAAAAATCCCCTGCCTTCTACGATCTGCAATGCCAAAAGAAAAATGGAAGCCTCAGAATCCTGAAGCAAATCATTCAAAATGGATTTCATTTTCTTAATTGATCTTAAGGCAAATGGAGATAAAAGTGAATCATTGTACACAATTATATTAGGTTAATTGGGGGATTTGTTACGCACTACTTTCCACCTTATGGAGTCCACATAGCACTTAAAATGTATGTGTTTATGAATGTAACTTTCTTGACCCTGCCCACACTTTAACCTGTACTTAATTTGTTTAAAAAAAAAATAAGTGCCAGGGCTCTCTTTAGGATGTAATTTCCGCCTGCACTGCCCATTGCCACGGTCAGCACTGCCAACTACAGTAACAACACAACTACCAACCATCACACTCCTACAGTTGTGAAGGTACCTTAAGAGTATTATTAGAATCTCCCTTCTACCAATGTATTTAAATTACTTCAAGAGATAAACACCCGCAAACCCCACCCACCTCATGACTTTGTTGATGACTCACTCGCATTGATTAAACGAATTCTTGCAAAATGTTAATATTATTTCATATAAAAAAACAAATTTTTTCAAACAGTAGGTTTTGTGTCCATGAATTATGTTGAAAAGGCGTCATAAGAAACTCGTTTAAACATACACGGTTCAGAGCTGTTCTTACACGCTGGGCCCATGAATCTCTAAGCGTGCCCATAACTTGTTGAACAAATTAAAGTACTCGCATGGAATTAATTACTCAGATATGGTACTACTAGAAACATTTCTAAAATCACCTGGATGTTTATCATAAAAGCAAAAAACTGACATGCTCTGCTACTCTGACAGCAGACCAGTCAGTATTAATGTCCATAATGTATATAACTTGCTTATCGTGGCTGCTGTTGCTCCCATTTTTACTTTACATGGACAGTTATAACTTTCTTTATATCGAACATGGTCATGTGCCTAGAGACAGAACGTGCACTAGTGCACACAAGTGCACTAGTGCACACAATGTAACTAAGCATACAAGCAGCATGAATCTGTATTCAATTACAAATTGAAACGTGAGGAGGTGAAAGCAAGCAACAGCCTGGGCAAGCCCACTAGCACAGCGCGGAGGTCGGAAAGTATTTGAAAAGTTCATTAGCTCCTGTGGTGTATTTACCTTGCAGCCTCAACTGGCCCTCTTCAATCACCTTGTTACAGCACCACTTCCAAGCCAATGAATAAAGCTGCTGGGTTGCAAACCTTGCACGAGCACACCAGTACCTGTTTTTCAGTTCATTGCGCATAGCCACCAGACACACACATACATGACTATTGTGCTGCTGAAGTTTAAAAGCTCTGTGCGTCTCCTGCCCTGGAGGCATACTTCAGGCGAACTAACCCAACATGTCAAACTAGATCACACCCTGCATAGAGAACTCACAAGCGCACATCTCACACCATGATGCACCGATTCACTAGAGCTGCACCCACCGATGGTCAAACGTGAAGCAGTTTTTAACAAAGACACAAGAGCTTCTGAAAATGTTAAAAAATAAATTAGAGTAATGCCAATCCTAGGTCAGAGTTAAAAAACACAAATTTGGAAGCATGTTCAGTAGTATGTAATAGCAGCAGTGAAAGACAAGAACATACCGATACAGCTGCCTGTGCAGGCTTTATGTAAAGTAGACAGCGTGCTGAGCATAATAACAAAGGAGGGTCACTGTGCAACATTCTTTAATCATTGACCCTTGAAGCATGGCTCTTAGCTGAAAGCAAGTTGGAACTAGGGCCGCTGATATGTGGGGGCTGGAGGGCCCAGGTACCCCACCATCATAATGCCAATAGTGGCACTCGCGCTTTAGCTTTAAACATCTGAAGCTAAAGTGCGGGTACCGCGATTGATTCAAAAGTAAGGAAATATCAAATGTGCATTTTTTTCTCTTTCCTTACTTTTGAAGCAATCGTGGCACCCGCGCTTTAGCTTCAGATGTTTAAAGCTAAAGCGTGAGTACCACGATTGAAACTAAAGTAAACAAATAGAAAAAAAATGGCGACCCACATTTTTTTTTTTCTTCTGCTTGTTTACTTTTGTTAGGATGGCGGCACCGGCGCAGGTGCCCCATTGTAACAAAAGTAAACAGGAATGAAAACAAGCATTGGCATAGCCAATAGGTCTCGCCTCTGGGACCTTATAAGTGTTTATCAATGCAGTACATTATCCCCCACTGGCATGCCCACACACTCTTAACATCTTTGAATAATCGTACAAGTTTTTTTTTCTTTTTTTAACGTCTAGATGACAAAGTAGAAGGTGTGGCATAACGGCCAAATCAGCCAACTTTGGAGCGGAGGGGACCAGGTTCGAGCCTCCTCGTTGGCTCAACATCCTGTGATTCTGGGCAAATCACTTTATCTCCCCATGCCCCCCCTGCCAAAACAAGTAAAGCTATTTATATATAAATGTAAAGTAAAAGCGGTCTGTTCATAAGTAAATAAAGGCGCGCGGTCATGCTGTGTTGGGAGGTGGGAAGGGTCTGCTATAGAGGAAATCCAACAAACAACACTGCAAGCAGACAAATTCAAAGTGAAAACGCCGCTGTGCGCGCCCATGCTGTGTTGGAGGTGGGAGGGGTGTGCTTTGGAGGCAAGCCAAGAAAAAAATTCAACAGCTTTGCGGATGACGTCATGCACCCCAGCTATGACATCTGAAGTGTCTCTCTAGGACGTCATAGAGGACTTCTCATAACACCGCTAATGGCGCCCCTGCATAGCACCCTGAATGACACCATTAAAGGCGGGGAGTGATGACCTGACCAGTGAAGCCTCTGGGATCTTGCGCCTAAAGTAGGCGCTATGCGTAGGTAAGTCTGTAAGGGTGCGACACTTAAAGGGGATGTTTAAGGTCACACCACTGGTAACTTTTATAGTGCCTAACGCCCTATGTCTTCCTTTGGTGATGACGTTGATTGCTTAATAAACTGAGCACTGGAATACAAATAAACGTCAGTAAGGAGTTCTTACATGCCACTAGCTCCGCCCCCTGATCATTAGACACTGAGTGCTGATTAGTCACTGCCAAAGACGCGTGAGAGGGAATGACTCAGCAATTCAAGCCTACATTAGTCAGGACAGGCATGTTATACACTAAATATACTAGCCACCTGGGAACAGTGGGCGGCCTTGATTACCTGTTCTCCTTCACCGAGACTGCAATTACCAGAATGCACTGGGGTAGCCAGTCTCACATTTGGCATGAGGGGGACATAGATGAGATCAACAGCAGTTCTTGACACATGCCAACAGCCTACAGTGTCTTTCCTGGCGGCATATGATGCCACAATCAGTGATGTGGTTGGTGGTGTGACGTCTTTAATTGTGCAGGTAATTTAATGTACGCAGAAAGTGGTGATGAAATGTCTGTGGGGCGAGGGAGAGGAATCGTGAATGCGATCTTTATTTATGCATTTTTATATAGCGCGGAAATTACCCAAAGGTATTAGAGCGCTTTAAAAAAAAGAACAGGTTTTATTACAAGACGTACAGTTTTACAAAACAGTTGAAAGTGTTTTTCCAAGATGCACAGCCCCAAAACCGGAGTCTCTGCGCCTAAAGCCGTACAGCATTTCCCAATTCAGGCTGATGCACAAACTGCACTTTCAACAAACATTTTGTACCGAAACCCCCTTTCTAGTAGTGTGGAAAGGCAATCCTCGGTGGAAACAAGACTTTGTTCACATCAAATGACAGTCTTGGAAGGACGAAAATTGCATTTCAACCAGGATAGGAAGGAAAACAAGGAATGCACGTGAGAGAGAGGGGGAGCAGGAGGTGAGCCCGGGAGTGGTGCGTGCGTGCGCAGTCTGCTCATTTTCAAGCACTGCACTCTTGCTTGTGGCACGCCCCTGCTCGCTCCCTCAAGGTGGATGCCGCCACAAGCACGAGTATGTGCTTGAAAATGACCAGAGCGATGACTAAAGGCCCTCCTAAGCAGCGCATCCGCGCTGCGTAGGCGAGACCTAAAAAGCACAAAATCAGTTGTCCCATTTCTATGCTGTCCTCAGAGGGAGAGGTTGTGGTTCAGCGGTTAGAGCTGCCGACTCAGGATCAGCTGATCAGCATCGGCTCAACATTATAATTATTAGCAAATCACGGATCTTTCAATAATAAATAAATAAAAATACATTGTCCCGGATGCTGTACGTTGTGCCTGCAGTAAGAGAAACTCAATGAAGAAAATAGTGCTTACAACACTAAATAACACGTACAGTGTAACAACCGAAGTAAAGGGGCCAGTAGGTTACAAATTAAGAAAAGGCAGTACTAAGGAGGGACTAAAAAACCGATTACTGAATGAGAAGACTGCATTTACGAAAGACAAACACAGAAGCCAATGACAAATATGGGCAGAGAGTGGGCGGGGCTTTTCTTCCATACTCTCTACTACAGCAGATCGCCAGAGCAGTGCATGGGCGCTTTGTTCAGGCTCGACCTAAAAAGATCCGACAGCATCGTGAATGTGTACTTACAATCAAGGGTGGATTGGGATTAAAAATTGGCCCGGGCACACCAAAAAAAGTGGCCCACATTTGCATATTGCCTTTCCGCAAAACACTGCTTCGTCGAAGTTTTATAAAAAGAAGGGGGTGGGGAGGGGGTCTCTGGCAGAGACTTGTTTTCTTAACTTTACTTAGATAAAAAAAAGTGCACAGATTATTTAACACTGGTGAAACACACCCGAAAACAAGTGAGCCTATCTCTGCTCACGCCCCCTGTCCCACTCAATATGCATACATTAATTGGCTAGCTCAGTGAGAGAAAGGGAGTGACACCTCTGCCAGATGATAAAAGGGAGGTAATGGATGCCCATCTGCTTCCAGAAAGGCAACTCAGGCACCCACTGGGCCACTGGCGGCATCCGAACAACACAGACACCGCCCAAATCGGCCCCCAGGCTACCCAAAAAAGCAGCCCACAGCTGGAAATCGGATACCGGCCCCTCGGCCATTGCCCGAGTGCCCGCCTTACCAATCTGACCCTGCTTACAATACCACTAGTTCTAGCCAGAATGAGGGAGTGGAAGTGACAGAAAACAAAGATAGCAATGACTAACAACACCAGGCGTACAAGCAGGATGGGCAGCTGGGTAATATTTTACTCTATGTCTCTATGAAAATGAGGCCTTTCCTTCGTTAACTATTCTTCAGTCTCCTCTTCATGAACCTGCCCAAAATGCCATAGACGTCCTCATACCACTGGAAGCATGTTCATCAAACACAGAAACATTAATGACATTAATGTGTGCAGGCTTCTTCCACTTATAACCCACATAGACAAATTCAGGGGATGGTGTAACATTATAAGCCTTCTCAAAGGATCTATCTGCTATAGAGAAAAACAATCTCTCTACTTGCCAAGACCTATATCCTTAACAATCAGCAACAATAGGCATTATAGAATGTTCGTTTGTTTGATGATGTCAACTGGGGTTTTGATAGCTATTGTGGCATCCTTCACTGGATGGACCCTCTGCAAGGAAATAAAAAGCTGTGAACAGGAAAAAGTCTACTGTGAATTAATGTATGCATTGTGTCTCGAGGCACCCCACGAGACACTTGTCAGTGTTATGATTTGTAAGTGGCACAGGTGCCACGGTAACGAGTTAGTTGCAGTCAGACTCCGAGCCAGATGGACGCAGCATGCCGTGGGTGACAGCAACTGAGAAATAAACAAGTCAAACCTTGCACTGGTCTATGTGCAGTTACTTACCACATTTGGCGACGGGTGGATGTCACCCATTGGCACACCCATGCAGCCCCCTTTTGGAGACTTTCATAGTACTTTGAGCCAGATAAATGCAGCATGGAGTCGGGGACAACTACTGAGAAATAAACAAGCCAAACCTAGCACTGGGCTATGTAGAGGTATTTACCACAAGGGGGCAGGGATGTGGGACTTGTGTTATTTAGCCTTTGTATATCACTAAACAAGCTACTTGTGGCTTTTCAATATAAAAAATGCTCTGAGAGAGGGGGTGTGGCATGCCTCGAAGGAAGATGGCCGCTTCCTAGAGCGGCTCCATAAATCCTTCCCCGAATCCCCCCGTAAATCCGGAATAAATCCAAGATCGAAGCCGCGCCGTGTCGCGGAAAAGACAGGCGTAAGTGTGGCATTGCCAGCGGTGTGCCTCTTGTGAGGAACGGGGGCAGATCGTCGCCAGTCCTGCTCCGAGGCCGGGTTGGAGTTCCGAAACACTGGCCTCGCAGTGCAAGCGCCGTGGGTGCCTGTGGCAGTACTGGAGCAACTGCGAGGCAGCGTGCACCCCTGAGGGTGAGCCGTGGTGGACGGGCGCAGCGGGAGAGACCTGGGGCCGGCCTCCGGGCCCCCTCCCCACATACATAGAGGGCTGAGCGCCAATATTGTGGGAGTCTGCCCCGAATGTGGCCGAGGCCTTCGGCGCGGTGGAGTCCACCCGACTATCCCCCCCGGCTGCCCAGGCTCGGAGCAAGCGGAGATGATCGGCGGCGGCGCCGGGGGGTGCTGAGCGTCTATCAAGTGAGCATGACGGACTGCAATGACGCCCCAGAGAAATGGTGAAGAAGAGAGGACTGCGGTGGCGCCCCCTTGCAGGCATAGCAGCAACGGCGGGGAGACCAGCGGGAGGCCGGCCGGTGGCAGACGGAGGCAATTGTGAGAGACTTGAAAAGGAGCCCGTCTCGCTCTCGGTGGACAAGGCGTATGGAGGAAGATGCAGGGTAGCAATCAGAAGGGGCTACAGTACCAAACGGCCTATAGACATGAGAACTTGAAGACAAGGCTGAGAACACACCATTAAGCACTCGGCATGACAGTGAGCGAGGGAAGTCAGTAGAGGAAGCTGGGGGGACCGCACAGGAACCACTCAGTTGGTGAGACCTCTGCTCATGAACATACCATATACCCTGGACAAGGAGGAGGCATTTATGCAACCCCAAGCAGCCTTGTGGGTGCCTCCAAATACCAAATCGGAGTGACAGGCAAGCGGGTTTCCAAAGCGGAGAAGACCGGGAGGGTTCGCCCAGAAAAGTCCAAACAGAATCAAGGCGCCAGCTAAAAATCTCATCGCCAACCGGCCAAGGAGTGGGAGAGGGCTGACAGTGGGGTGAAACAGGGTGTAACCCTGACAGGCCGCAGGGGTTGTCTTGCTTACCCTTGGCAGGCGTCAGAAGCACACCCTAGGACCCCAAAGGAAGACCAACAAAGGCGGATCACCCCGGCCTGGAAGATGTCTGGGGGAAGAACGCCAAAAACTCCCACCAAACCAAACTGGACAAGTTTACCCTACCTAAAGGCACTGAGGCCCAGAACTCCCTGCAAGAACGCCCTCCACCAGAGGCCCAGGCAGCACAAGATAAAGGCGCGTTATCCCTGCACGACATAATGGCAGCAATGCGTGGTCTGCAAACAGCGCTGGAAACCCGAATAGACTGTTACTACGGAGGTGTCCTTGATCTGGGCTGACTTGCGCAATATGGGGGCAAGATGCAAACTGTAGAAGATGCCACGAAAACTCTGCTTCAGGACACCTCTAATCTCAAAGCCCAAATGAAAGAAATGCACACGTGAACGGTCCAACTGGAGGCCAGGCTTGAAGACCAAGAGGGGTGATTGCGACGTAATAACGTCCAAATCCTAGGGGTTCCTGAAAAGGCGGAAGGTTTCACAGTGGACCTCTTCGTGAAAGAATTGATTTTGGGACAGCTCCAATCCAAAGGTCTCTCAAAGTTTTTTTCGGTGGAGAGAGCCCACCGGGTACCAGGAGGTCGCCCCAAGCCTGGGGCCCCGCAGCGACCCAATCATAGCACGATTCTTCAATTACAAAGATCGAGATGTCATTCTGCAAAAAGCCTGGGTGGCTCCCCCGGTACTTTTTGAAAACTCGCAGGTGACCTTCTTTCTGGATTTTACCCTAAAGACTCAAAAACTAAGGCGCAGCTTTCTCGAGGTAAAAAAAGCGCCCAGGGACAAAGGGGTAAAATACTCCATGCTCTTTCCAGCACGCCTCCGAGTGGAGTCTGAGGGGAGGGTCTGGTTTTTTGTGACACTGGAGGAAGGATGGGACTGGATAGAGGGCTGGAGAACAGTTGGAGGCGCTGGGGGAGAGGCACGCCATGGGAAAACAAGGAAAACAACGACCGTCCCAACCGGACGATTCTCTGAAGAGGTGCAGATGAGCGAAGTGCCTTGATCGCTGGGGCCAAGACCAAGAGTAGCGGAATCCGAGGGACAGTGAGTAAGAGCCTGGTATCCAAATTGAACATATGGAGAATTATTTGTTGAAGTAGCTCTGTTATAGTCGGCTGTAATTCCAGCGGCTGGAAGAGGAGGAAAGACACATTTGGTAAGCCGTGCTTAATGGCCAGAGCAGAACTGGTTTGAGAGAATGAACCACATCAGAAAGGATGGGACAGATAGCTTTAAACTTATGGCGGTCAGGCTAAGCACTATGACCGAGGAGGGGGGGATTGGGAAGGGCAAGTGTATGTTCCCTCTGTTTAACATGTTAGGTGGGGTTGACAGGCTCTCTGCTGAGTTGGGGGGGCGGGCAATTGGGGCACCATCAGGCAGGGTTGCAGGGCTGGGGGAGGCAAGGGAAGAGGAAGGGAGGGGGTTGTTGCATGTTTTTTAGTTAGTTCATTTGGTAGTTTTTTTATGTAACAGGACACAAGCAGATAGCACCTTTAAAAGTGACCAAGACGCTGCGTCCCACATGGGGAGCCAGAGGGGGGGTTGAGAGGGAGGATGCCCAGTGCAGCCTAGGAACACGGTCAATGGTGCAAGCAGCTTAGAGCCACCATGACAGGACAAGTGAAGGCTGAGCTGAAATTGATGTCCCGGAACGTAAATGGACTGGGGAGCAAGTTAAGCGAGGCATCCAGTTTATTAAAAGGCACGCCCCGGATGTGGTCCTCATGCAGGAAAAGCATCTCTTGGGAAATAGTTGTAAGGCCCTGAACCGATGGGGATACAAATGAAAGCGCAAGCAGGATACACATCCGGTTCGAGCGGTGCAGGAATCCTCCTTAAGAAAAACCTTCCCATTACAATAGAGAAAATATGGACTGACAGACTGGGCAGATACGTGGTGATCTCAGGTAGGTGGGTAGGCGAGGTAATTAATATCCTGTTAGTATAGGTCCCGCTCATGCTGGGAGACTCAACCCTGATGGATCTGGGAGCTCAAATACTGGAACTTCCTGTGGGTCGCTTGTTCCTGGGAGGGGACTTTAACATCGCGGGCTGTGACTGGCTGGACTGTATGCCACATAGAGCTGCAAACTCCAAACAAACGTGGTTGGCGGATTTCCTATCAGTCTTAGGCCTCATAGATGTCTGGAGGTCGCTTAACCCCAATACACCAGAGTATACATTCCATTCAGGAGCGCATGGGTGTCGTTCGCGAATCGATTTCTTAATGACTCTACCCACACTCCTCCCCCATTTTGCTGATGTCAGACACCTGGCTTGTGGTATCCCTGACCACTCTCCCATATGGGCAACATACAAGGTGGGCGGAGCGCGAAAGTGGGGCCCGGTAGCAATAAATCCCTGGTACACCAAGATACCCAAAATAAGAAAAGGTCTGCTAGAGGCCACTACCCTTTACTTTCAGGAAAATGCAGGCACGATTACATCATCACAGACATTGTGGGAAGTGTATAAGACGGTGGTCAGGGGGCAGGCCCTCTCGCTCATAGCCGGACACAAAAAAGAGAAAAGGGCGATAGTTGTGAAACTTCAAAAGGAAATCCTAAATTTGGAGCTCCAAATCGTAAGGAATTGTGATGAGGAAGCGCAACATACGTTGAAACTTAAACAACAAGAGTATAGGGACTGTGTCACTGAGGAGGCGAGGAAAACACTTCGCGAAACACAAAACCGAGTATATAAAAATGCCGACGATGCTGGAAAACTACCGACCTGGCTGGATCAGCGCCAAAGGGAGGATAGGTGGGGCCCCTTCGCTCACTTCTGGGTCGGGGGAGGAGGTTAGGAATCCGGTAGGGATTGCAGAAGCCTTTGCTGATTATTATGCAGAGGTTTACTCAGCTAGTACAATACATTCAGAACAAGAATCCCTAGAGTTTCTAAGGGATATCTCACTACCGGTATTAACGGATGGAGAACGTCAGCCTCTGGAGGAAGACCTAACGGTAGAAGAGATAACCCAAGCGATTGGAGCCCTAAAGTCGGGCAAAGCACTGGGGTCAAACGGTATCCCAATAAAACTATATAAACTCACAGCACAGACGTCTGCGCCCCACTTATTGGCAATGTTCGAGGAGAGCAACACCATGGGTACACTCCCTCCAGATCAGCGACTAGGGACCATAGTTGTAATACATAGAGAGGGTAAGCCAAGGGTGCAAATGCACGTCATACCTGCCAATCACGTTAATAAATGCGGAAGCAAAGATTCTCGCAAAACTACTGGCTCAGCGACTTCTCCCTCTGCTCCTGGTCTTGGCCCACCCGGACCAGTCCGGATTTATGCCAGGACGCAACACTGCCCTAAACCTTAGGCGTCTCCATGGAGTTTTGGGATGCGCCCACAGAATCCAAGAGGATGCCTCGGTGCTATCTCTAGACGCCCAGAAGGCGTTTCACACTGTCGAATGGCCATATATGATGGTGGTGCTTAAACGAATGGGGTTTGGACCACAATTTATATCTTGGCTTAGCCTCCTATATACAGACCAGCAGGCTCAGGGAGTGGTCAACGGTGAGAGGTCACACACATTTCTGCTCCAAGAGGGCACGAGACAAGGTTGTCCCCTGTCCCCACTGGTCTTCGTGCTGGTTCTCGAGCCAGTGGCGGCATGGATCTGGAAAGATCCTATTATATGAGGGCTGCGCTGGACGGAGGATTGGGAAGACAGGATATTGTTATACGCTGATGATATCCTCCTGTATGTTGCGTCCCCCCAGGCCTCCATCGCAAGAATACTAAACATCTTCGCCACGTTTGGTCGATACTCAGAATATACCATAAACTGGGCCAAATCCGTAGTGTTTGTCCTCTGTGGGCAGACGCTAAATTTGCCGATGGTTTGTGTGGCACAGGCGGCTACAGACGTATTTCGCTACCTGGGCATCTTTGTAACAACTTGCCAGGCCCCTTTTCAAGCCCGCAATCTACTACCCCCTCTGGAACACCTCAAAAGTGATGTTCGCCACTGGCGAGCCTTTCCGCTCTCACTTCTCGGTAGGGCGGCACTGTTTAAAATGATGGCCCTGCCGAGATTTTTTACATATTGCACAATACGCCCTTTCCGGTTCAAGACTCATACTTCAACTCAATAGACAGTGAGGTGCACTCCCTCCTGTGCGACGGCGGCCCCCGAGGATTACACTCAATAGGCTGACCCGTAGTTGGTATGATGGAGGGATCGCATTGCCACACATCCAGTTGTATTATAGGGCAGTTCAAATCGCAACCGTTAATCAATGGGTCCACCAACCGTTAACAGATCCTGCGTACCAGTTGGATAGGCTGGTAATGGAGCTGAGAGGGTATCTCCACGCGCTTTATACTGACCCATGAAGACTCACGCTAGAGGGCCCCACAGCGGTGATGGTCCGCCATTGGCATGTGGCTCTCTCCAAGCTAGGGTGGAAAAAAAAACTCACCAAAGCCACACCACTTTGGGAATCTCAACAACTGGGGGCCTCAGACATAAGAAAATGCTTTGCTCGGTGGGACATAATCGGGATTTCCAGGTTGGGAGACCTCCACACGGGTAGAGAGATGGTCTCATTTTAGCACCTACAGAAAACATATGAACTGGCCAAGACAAAGTACTTCCGTTATTTGCGGATCCATCATGTCAGACAGGTAGCAGTGCCCAGGGTAGTTGAGCTCCCAGAGTCGTCGCCTCTGGAATGTAGACTCCTTGAGGAACACCTACCCAGAAAAGCGATCTCGTTAACTTATAGAAAGCTGATCAACAACCTACCAGACTCGCTCACAGTCCTGAAAGATCGCTGGAGTTTCGATATTCCTGACCTGCAAGAGGAGGACTGGCCCGAGGCTTTAGCCTCTCCAAGGGAGGTAGCAATCTGAGCCCGGTTCCGACTAGTCCAGATCAAAATACTGCATAGGGTATACATTTCATGCACTGCACTCGTGAAAATGGGACGTAGGGCAGAAGCAACCTGTAACAGAGGATGTGGAGGGATGGGGTCTTTCTACCATATTATATGGATGTGTCAGGTGATTCAACACTGCTGGCAGGCAGTAGGGGCTTGCATGTTGGGGGTGGTGGGAGAAGAGCTTACAATATCGCCTAAATGGTGCCTTTTGAATGTGTGGGCGGACCAAACCAGGGTAACCCTAGGCTTTATCCTGGCAAAAAGAAATATAGCACACCACTGGGGGGCCTCCTCCCTGCCCTTGCTTTGTGACTGAAAGAGAGATATGGACTGGGGCATGGTGGCAGAGAAAACGGACTATGTGCAAAGAGGATGCCTGAAAAAGTGGGGGGAAATTTAGAACAAATGGAATGTATATAGGGGGAATCCATGTACGCCTCCTGTGGGTGACACAATTCTTTCCATGATTCAAGCAGAAACCATCTGATGGTAACAACAGCATGCCAGGGGATAAAGAGGCCAGTGGCCCTGCTAGGCCCATTGGCAATACACTGGGGGGGAAGGGGTGCTAATGCTTAACTGTGTTTGCAATATTGATGATGTAAAGACATGATTCTGCTCTGTTACAATAAAAAGATTTATTAAAAAAAATGCTCTGAGAGATTAGAGGCATACATGTAATGTTTAGAGCATGTGGCTGTGATATGTCATACGTTGGAAGAGTGCCCCTTTTGAGGTCCTGACACCTGTTCTCGTCATGTCAGGTGCCAGCCTTGAGGCTGTGGTGCCATTGAAACTCTGAAACTTTAAGATGATTGGTGTTATTGAAGCAAATAAGGATGAATGACTGAATCAATGCTGGGCTAAGGCTAATGTTCAATAGGAATGAGAAAATGGTTGAGCTGTGAATACCAATGAAATTCAGATGACAAGTTTCAGAAGGGTATGGGGGTAGGGATGGTGTGGTTCCTGACTGGTAAAAAAGGAGGTCTTCCTAACCAAGTAAATCCAGAGCTTCCCTACATTGTGGACTATTGTCAGTAGTGTTGAGGGATGGACAGAACTAAATGTAAAACTGTCAGATACCACAATTACTGAACAGAGAGTGACTAACCTGTGATAACCGGACCGGCAGGAGCGATGCACGATGCTTGTCCTTCCACAAATCCTGATACTCAGCTAAGTGAGTTGTACACAGCACTCATTTAGGGAAATGGGACAAAATAAGAAAGTAGCCAACTGCTGACTGTATGACAGCTTCCTTGTACCACCCTCTGGCTTGTCTGTCATCTGCCTCTCAGTGAGTGAGTGCCTGCACAACAACAAGAACAAATATTTAGTTTAAAAAAAAAAAAACATCTACAGGTTTTGATTTACTTTTTCAATCATTACATTGTCGTTCTCAATCTAAACTCAATATACCTGTTCATTCGCATGAGAATCCTTTAAAACATTAGTTCTTTCTATTCTAATTGTTTCTTGACTAGAATTAAACTGGTCTCTGGATTTTGCACACGCTGCATGGTTTTCTTAATGTTTCTATCTGGTGAGTGTGCAGATTGCACGATTTGCCAAATAATAATCAAGTACTTTGAAAATAATAAAGTATCTTGTACTTTGTCCACCAAGTTCTTTTGCTGATGCTCAATTATGATTCCTTTATCTCAAATTCCTGACTTGCACGTGCATATGAAGGAGCTAAATATCAAATGTACTCAGCTTTCTCTTGTCTCTCTTATCTCTTGCAGATCATTGAGAACTCTCCCAAGGAAGTGCAAGGTTCATAAAGGAAGATGATTTCTTGGATGCGCAGGTAAGCGGGGTCGGTGGGATCAACACGGGGATGTCTTCACTGGAACTCCAGTTGCCTAGCAAAGGTTGTGGTCCAAGGGAGTAGTATTTATACCCTCCCAAAATCTAAGACGGCTGCCACCATCACATAGCTGTTTTCAGAAACCTTTGGCTTGTTCCAGATGGATTGACATGTGCTGTTAATGTCTATTTACTGGCTTATTCCAGAACCTTCTGGTTTCTTCCTGAACCAGCTGGCTTGTTCCAGAACCTTCTGGATTGTTCCAGATAGATTGCAAAATGCTTTCAAAGTCTATTTATAAGTGATTAGTTGCCAACCATGCTCCTTTTTATCGCAAGTCTTAAATTATATTTGTTTATTACAGTTCTATTACAATGTAACACTTGTGACTACCCAATTCCCTCAAAGCTTTGAGAACAATCTTAATGCATCTCCACGAACATACCCACAAAGACCAACACCCTGGGATGTTCTGTGAAACACCTGACTGTGTAAACTGGATGGCCATGACAAGAACAGAGGTAAAGCAGAGATGAGTGCAGCTGCTCTATTAGAATCAGCCTGTCCGTTATGGGCTGATCTCTAGTCGAAGCAGGATTGAATCTATCTCTCTGCTTATCACACATTGGCCTCAAAGCCGATATGTGATACATCATTGGCAAACCTAAGACCGCAGCCTTGACATTCATGTCAGGCATGTCAGTGTATTTGAATTCTTGTGCTATTTTTGTTAGGAAATGGGCTAAAGAGAGTAAAAATTGAGGTGATCTGAATTCAATCAACATTAAACGTGCATTACTTTTCTGTTTCCAAATGCCAGAGAAATTTGAGAAAAAATCCAGGGGAGGATGAGTGAGATGTCAGATGGAGATACACCAAACAATGATTATTTCACTTTGTAACTGTTCCTTTGAAATACAATTTGCTTAAATTGCATCACAAGCAAACCATGAGTTTGATCATTAGCAGTTGAATAAGAATTGCAATTACCATTAGCTTCTATTTGTTCAGAATCAACGCTAGCCATTACCCATTCTAAACCAATCCCAAGATATCTACCTTTCGTACTAACTAGCCACACTCAAAACAATTGAGGGCAGGACCAATGTGTGGATGTCATTATATATATATCATTATTCTTAAGGTGCCTGCTCCCATGCACAGTCATTATTTTTCCCCAATGTTACCTTCAAAATAGATGAACTTCTCATGTATGTCTGTACGTATGTGGTATTTCTATAGCACAAACCTAGCCAAAAGGCAGTGGAACACCAACAAAATGATCATACACGTCTGCCTGTAGATAATTAATTCCCTGCATAAATTAGTGGTTTAATAAACATATGATTTGAATTTTCTACTGATTATAGACAAAAGTGAAATGCTTTTGTTTTTCCTCTGCATTACCTTCATAGAAACAGTCATCTTAAGTTCTACTGTGCCATTTTCCCATAAAAGTGCCAATAGTAAGGGCCAGTACAGTTTTTGGATGAATACACATTTAAAAGAGGGGAGAACATAGGCCCTGATTTAGAGTTTGCAGATAGGTTACTCCATCATAAACATAACAGATACCCTGTCCAAATTTTTGACAAATAAATTAAATCCTATGGCATTGTTTCCTAAACTGTGGGCCGCAAACAACTGGTGGTTCGGGCTGATTTCTGGTAGGTCGTGAAAGTCCAAACAAGACATAAATATGCCTTTAAATGCTGTACTTTAAAGACAGGGATCCAATGTCAGAATATGTTTTCTGAAACAATTCCTGCTTATTTTCTAACATGGGGATTGGTGTTCACTAACTCTTCTCACTTTGCTGTCAGAGAAAGAAAAGTAAGGTGAATTATGTGTCAGTCTTGCTGAGGTACACGGAGTGTGAATAAAATGGCTATAGGATGTTTTTTTAGTAACACAGCAAAATGTAAATACCTGTAAATGAACTGTACACATTCAGCCATTAGGAATTTTGTAATTCTGAAGTGTGATGGAAACAAAGATTTTAGTAGGATCAAAACAAATCAAGACACTTTACTTGGTGATGCATAAATAATAAATATTCACTGAAACCTGGTTTACACACATTATCATTTATGTGCAATATATTTTATCAGTAAAATATATGTCTGTGTTAATTTAGTGGTCAATTCTAAAGAAAATGTTCTGTCTGGAAATGCACATAATGCTTTAGTTACATTAAAAAATTACCTGCACCATGTCCATTAAAGGTAGGTGGCTCGTGAAGGTTTGTCATTCCCCCACGTGGACTGCAGCAGGCTGCACCTACCATTGTCACCTTCTTGTCAGTCACTCAAACCACACAGGTTTATTTATTAAAAGCTGATATGATGCAAACGGCTGGGTTGTCCCTGTCCCCAGACTGTGCTTCTGTTTGAGAATTACCGTGGGGTCTGTGTCAAGAGGAGGTTTGGTATATTAGAATGGCTGTGGCTGGTCTAAGTAGGCAGCTGATACAATAGACTATGTACGAACTTAGGGGCAAATTTATGGGGATTTGGCGCAGGGCAGTGCAGCAAGTCACCTTGCTGCAATGCCCTGCATCAAAGTGAAAGGGTAGGAATGCACCGTATCTGTGGCATAGGGTACATTCTTGTCCTTTCCCCCTGTGCTGGCGTTGTTTTAGCAGCCTAGTACCAATGCAGGCACCCCTGCACCATGGTGCAAGGGTGCTTGTGCTGGATGAAGGATTGTTTTTGTGCAGGCAGAGGCACCTTCCCGCACAAGGCTTTTTCCTCTTTCTGTGTGTGCTGCAGAAGGCAGCACACATAGAAAGAAGAAAAAGCCAGGACAAATAAAGTTGTTTCTCCTCGTTGTGCCACCCCTGGGGAGGCGCAGGGTTTTGCCGCATTCCCAGGTTTACAAGGTCTGGTAAGTTTTTGGATGTGTCAAAATCCATGGGCGTTGCGTGGGAACACCCACTGCAACACCCATTGAATGCCTTCCAAGCTCAAAGTAAGACTACACAGCGTTTTGCACTGCCTTGCCTTACCCCATATCTATGAGGACATTCAAAGCCATGCAAAATGGCTTTGCTTGGCCTCATAAATATGATTTGGTGGTTTGCGCTGCTGTTGAATCACAAAAAGTGACACAATGGCGGCGCAAGGGGCTCGTAAATATGCCTATTAGTTGACAAGGCAGCATCTAGTAGAGAAGATATTTAGGCCCAGATTAACTAAAAAGTCATGCAACTCAGCAAGACAACTTGCTGTGCTGCCCTGTGTGACAAGGAGAGAGCAGGAATGTGCCATATCTATGAAGATATGACACACTCCTGCTCCCTTTTTGCGCTGGCACACTGAGTAGTGTCTGACATACGGACTCACGGAGGAAGAGGAGTGAGGAGCGAGCAGGAAATAGGGAGGTTTCTGCATATCCTTGCTGCAGCTGAAGCAGCCACCGAAGCCTGCCTCACTCACTTCACTCACCTGCTGCAGACACCCACGGCACAACACCTGCTTTCGGCCGTGGCCCACGAAGGAGCCACAGAGGTTCTGGGGGAGGTGAAGAGCATATCCTAGCCCCAAGTAAGGTGAACTAGGCCTCCCTGGAGGGTTTGCTGTTGGAGAGGCTGCGGGCCAGACAGCACTCCGCAGATGCTGCTGGACCAGGTCACTCTGCAGTCTGTGGTTGCTGCTGGCACACTTGCACCGCTCGTCTCTTCAGCATAACTAGTTCAGTGCCCAGTTCAGTGTGACCAGCCCAGGGGCAGTGGGGCAGTTGCGGGAAGGCTTCCTAAGGCATATGAGGGAAAGTGAGGAGGACAAGAGACAAGAGCCTTACTATATTACTGAAAGGTTTGTGGGGACCATGTGGGAGACTGTGGAAACACTGTACCACTTCCAGTCACAAAGACCACTTCATCCAGTAATCACCTGTTGCAAGGTCGAAGTATTATGTGATATGGCTGGTGGGCCTTATCATGTAATACTAACACAATACACAAGAGTGGACCTCAGATTCACCCTTAGCATCTTTATCTCTGTCCTATTAATATGGCACAGGCGTATTCAGAGGAACATTTATTAAGCATTTCACTGTACCAGCATTGACAATAAGTGAGTGACACAACTTGAAAGAAATCCTGACACCAATTTATGAAAATAGTTTGTATTTTTATATAAATATAGACACCAAAGCGGACTGTGTATCATACCTACAAATGGAGTTCTGGATTTTTAAAGTGTTTAAAAATAAATGCAGTAAAGCTGTCAAACTGGCCCCATCAAAATGAATAGGGGAAAACACAGGTGATACTCCGTCATGTGCAGGGTGAGTTCAAACTAATCCTCTTGTGGTTAAGGTCATGTGGGTCCTTAGATCAAGTTCCGACAGTCATTACTTCATTACCTTGCCCAGGGAGTCCGGGTGCAGAGGTGAATGACTGTCCTTGGCACTGAACGGGATCCGCAGGCGCTGTCAAATTTGCAGATGGAGTTACACTCTACCCTCGGAAAGTAGAGGCCTTTGCGGCCCTAGGACCTGGGTTCAACAGCTAGAATCCTTCTACCATGCTCAGCGGCTCCGAGTACAGAGGTAGCTGGCAGCTGTCAATCACCAGGGCAGGTCACGCCAAAGATGCTTCAATCAATCAATCAATCACGGCATTTATAGAGCGCGCTACTCACCCGGGAGGGTCTCAAGGCGCTGGGGGAGGGGGTAAGTTACTGCTCGAACAGCCAGGTCTTGAGCTGCTTCCTGAAGGCGAGATGGTCCTGGGTTCGCCGAAGGTGAGTGGGGAGGAGTTCCAGGTCTTGGCCGCCAGGTAGGAGAAGGATCTTCCTCCGGCGGTGGTTCTGCGGATGCGTGGTACGGTGGCGAGGGCGTGGCTGGTTGATCGTAGCTGGCGTGTGGGCGTGTAGAAGGACATGCGGTCGTTGAGGTACTTTGGGCCCAGGTCGTGGAGGGCCTTGTGTGCGTGGGTGAGGAGTCTGAACGTGATTCTCTTGCTGACGGGGAGCCAGTGCAGGTCTTTCAGGTGTACGGTGATGTGGCTGTGTCGGGGGATGTCCAGGATGAGTCGTGCGGAGGCGTTCTGGATGCGCTGGAGTCTCTTTTGAAGTTTGGCTGTGGTTCCGGCGTAGAGGGTGTTCCCATAGTCCAGTCGGCTGGTGACGAGTGCCTGGGTGACGGTCTTCCTGGTTTCAGTGGGGATCCATCTGAAGATCTTGCGGAGCATGCGCAGGGTGTTGAAGCATGAAGATGAGACGGCGTTGACTTGTTTGGTCATTGATAGGGAGGAGTCCAGGATGAAGCCCAGGTTGCGTGCGTGGTCCGTTGGCTTGGGTGCGGTGCCCAGGGCCGGGGGCCACCAGGAGTCGTCCCAGGCGGAGGGTGATGAGCCCAGGATGAGGACTTCCGTCTTGTCTGAGTTCAGTTTAAGGCGGCTGTTCCTCATCCAGTCGGCGACGTCTCTCATCCCGTCGTGCAGGTTGGCTCTGGCGGTAGTGGGGTCGTTGGTGAGGGAGAGGATCAGCTGGGTGTCGTCGGCGTAGGAGATGATGTTGAGGTTGTGTCGGCGTGCGATGGCTGCGAGGGGGCTCATGTAGACGTTGAAGAGGGTCGGGCTGAGTGAGGATCCTTGTGGAGCGCCGCAGATGACTTCGGTGGCTTCGGATCTGAACGGGGAGAGGCGGACTCTCTGGGTTCTTCCGGCGAGGAACGAGATGATCCATTCCAGTGCTTTCTCTCGGATTCCGATGTTGCTGAGGCGCTTCACTAGGGTGCGGTGGCAGACGGTGTCGAACGCCGCGGAGAGGTCCAGGAGGATGAGGGCAGCTGTTTCCCCGTTGTCGGTTAGGGTTCTGATGTCGTCGGTGGCTGCGATAAGGGCGGTCTCGGTGCTGTGGTTGGCCCGAAACCCGGACTGCGAGGGGTCGAGGGATCCATTCGTCTCGAGGAAGGCGGCAAGCTGTCTGTTGACGGTCTTCTCGATGACTTTGGCCGGAAACGGAAGGAGCGAGATGGGGCGGTAGTTCTTGAGGTCGGTGGGGTCCGCCGTTGGTTTCTTCAGGAGGGCGGTAAGCTCGGCGTGCTTCCAGCTCTCCGGGAAGGTGGCGGTGCGGAAGGAGGAGTTGATGATGTCCCGGAGATGGGGTGCGATGGTGGCGTCGGCTTTGTTGAAGACGTGGTGTGGGCAGGGGTCGGTTGGTGATCCGGAGTGGATGGAGTTCATCGTGCGGGTGGTGTCTTCGGTGTTGATCGGGGTCCAGTTGCAGAGGGTGGTGGTGGCGGGCATTGGTTCGGCGGTAGGGTGCGTTGTTTGTGCGTTGAAGCTGTTGTGTATGTCGGTGATCTTGACAACACCACCTTCAGAATGCCAGGACACAGCAGTGGGGTCGTTGCCGATGTCGGTCACTGCCGCTGTGAGTTCTCTCGGGCTGGTGAAGACACTTCAAGGGTTTGCTACCTGGCTGGCATCCAACAATCTTTGGCTGCAGCAAAAGTTATACACGGATACTTAAGCGACTGGAGGGCGACAGGTGTGGAGTAGCGGCTTGAAACTTGGTGAAAGCTTAGCTACCACTCCAGGCTTGCAGGAAACCAGTTCTCTTTGGGCTGCATTCTTGTCACGCAGCACATCGATCTTCCTGCAACTTGCAGGGGACTGGTCCCACCAGTCCAGGGCAGTCTGCTTCGGTTTCTGGCATCCACTGGTGTCCCTCTTGCTGGGAGTAATGCGCTTTTGCCATGGACACACGTCAAACACACAGTTCCAGTATGTGTTCTCTTCAGGGCACTTAAGTGTCCTATCTTCGCTCTGCGGCAGAGTCCAAAGTCCTGCTGTCAGTGACAGTGTCTTCTTTGTGCCTATTTTCGGATTGAAAGTCAGACCTGAGGTTCTGGTGTCAGGGAGCCCCTTAAATCCTAGTTTAGGGTGGGTTAAGGGTGTGAGAAACAGTGGTCAATGTGCTACTGGTCTCTGTAGCTAACCCGCCCCTATAGTGACAACATCCTGTCGGCGTATGTCACTGTGCTACCCAGTATACTATATTTCACGGTCTCCCAAAATGGCAGAACATTTCCTTGGCTGTACAGACCTTCTAGCTCACCCTAAAGATGTGGCTAGGCTTTGGAGAGTGTCATTTTTCCCAAATGCCTGAGGTGCAGGGCAGGAAGGGCTTTGGCCTTGAGTGGGGACAAGGTAATTGCACATCAAGGGCAGTGAAAGCCTTTGAGGCTCACCGCCTTGATGACTGTAAACACTAGCCATCCTGGGAGGGAGGAGGTGTGACCTCCTTCCTACTTAGGACTTTGACTCCATCCTGGGGAGGTGCTAGCACATCCCACCAGTAGGGCAGATTCTTGTCTTGGCGACCAATGGCTCGGGGAAGCCCGCCAAGGCACTGGAGCTTTGTATCCTATGGGGGCACCCAGGCAGGGTGGCACCACTGTGCATGCCAGCTCACCCATGCACGAGAATCTTTTCAGGGGTGAAAAGCACGATGTTTGAGGCCGAACACAGCACAATTCAGTGGTACCATAATGGAGCTGGCTATCTCGAGTTTCCTCTGTAGCCAGCCCATGTTATCCTAAGGGCGGCTGGTTACTTATGGTAACTCTTGCTTTACACGGTAACTGTAGTGATATATATGTCTTAACAAATTTATTCACACCTTTAATATAATGCACCCTGAATCCTGGGCTATAGGAGGCCTGCCTTAGAGGTGACTTACTTACATTAAGTCAGTAATAGTGACCCTGCAGCACGTTGTGTGTGCAGGGTCTCTCGCAAGCAGACAGGCTGCTTGTGCAGGCTGCAATGGCAGATCTACAGACACACTTTTACTCGGGTCACACAGGGTGGCACAATACAATGCTGGGTGGTAGAGCCCTGGTGACCCCTTTACCACCCTTGCCCTGGGTACCACTGGTACCATATACTAGGGGCATCTGAGGGAGAAAAGTACCTTGCCTATTGGGTGTATCGATTCACATTACTTATAGGGGAAGGAGCACTGGCACTGGGGCCTGGTTAGCAGCTCCCAGTGCACTATCATAGTCAAAAACCAGCATCCAGCAGTTCTAATGAGGGAAAAAAGTGGGGTGGGTGGGGCATCTGCTAGGAAGCCCAGTTTCCAACATCACCTCATCAATGCCCACCCATGCTCCAGCTCACCCTTGATGTGCCAGCTCACCCTAGGTTTTGACTTCCCAGAATTGATCCCCCTGCTTTGTTTCTTACCTTGATCCATCTGGCCAGTTGTATCTTTTCTGCAGAAGACCAGGTCTTGTGCGCCTGAGTCTTGTATCTCAGGGCTTGAGAGGAAACAAGCAGGCGATATGGTCGGACTATAGAGTCACACACCAGATCAGGGACCAGACCGTGCCCACTCCTTCCTCTCTCTTCCTTCATTACCTACCTTATGCTGCCTTGGGAGGCAGGGTGTGGCACTTAGTACTTGGCATTTAGAGCAACTTACAGGAGCACCAGTACGGAAACGCCAGGAAAAGGGCAACATCCGAACACGTGAACCCATGCCAAAACACTTCTGTCTGCAGTACAGTGCAGTGCTGGTTAAGAAGCTGAGAAAAGGAGGATGAAAAGGGGAGACCAGTTAGGAGCAGAGACAGAGACTGCAACATCAAGTTATGTGATCAGGCCAGGTCTTCACAACCCCTATAGTAGGGACAAAGCGCAGGAGGTTAAGCGCATGTTGACACGTGTGAATAATAGTCACCCTCTGTACAACGTGCATACAAAGGATCCCAACCTGAGACTTTCGGAAACAATGTTGTGTATGCCCACTATTTTAACATTCTTTAAACCCTCAACTGGCCAGACACCCACATGTGGGGAAAAAGCAAGTGAAAAGGCAAGTAAATGTGAAACCATCCCTTTTATGCAACAGAGGCATCAAGCGTGTTTGGATCAAGATTTCGTATTACTTAACCCACAGCTGCAGAAACTTGAGGTGCCACCAATCTGCCAAGGATAGCTACAAGCAGTAGAAGCAACATGGCAGCAAGTAGAGGTAAATAATTAGATACTGTAAACATAGTAGAATAAGAAACTGATACTAAAATAGAAACCGACAATGCCCCAAAACGTCATAAAGCTAAAGAGACTGATTCTTTCATATGCGTGAAAAATACAAGTGGTACCAACCCCACATTGCAACAGGTGTATATGGCATGCTCGATAAATGAACTAGAATTATTCAGCCCAGTGCCATGGGGAATTAAGAAGCTGAAGGCAAAAAGAGCCTTTTGACGCCACAGCCACACAACCATACAGACAGGTGCTTGAATCCCCCGAGCAACACATCTGAGAGTAGTCTGCACAAGATTTATGAAGGTAATACTCCTGATAGAAAGACTTGTCAATTCTTGCGGGATAATGCCCATCAAGGCCCGTGTAATTCACAGGTGGCAGAGGGTGACTGTTCTGCCTGGCAATCTCTATTGAACACAATGCAAGCAACGGTGGCAGCAGTGAAGTGCCATTCACATAATACGGATGTCCAAGTCAACCTGCTTAATACATTGACCCTCCATGTGTCAGGGATAGGACAGCTTAATTAATTCTTTATCAGATTCCAGGAGGCAAACTGCAGAACGTATGAAACCCCTAGTACCTGTAACTGTTCTTCAATATTAGACAAATTACCCACCTGTCCAACTATTATCAGTGGCCTTCTCAAAGAAATAAAACTGAATGGATCTAAATCTGCAAGTGACAGGTTTAAATTAAGTAATGAAATGGACCACCTAATGGCAGGCAGGTATAACCCAAGCAAGCCCGGAAAGACAGGCCCTGAAAATGATAGCAAGCCCAAAAAGATGGGCCCAGAAAATATTAACGGCTACAGCTGAAATGCACGGGATAGAGTATCATCAAGAAACTCACATCAACACTGAAACATCAAGCCCAGAACTCTGAGTAAGAGAAGATAGAGATCTGTCAACCGGGAACATCCTTATGACCATCACCACAGGTCATACTGCACAGGGCAAGGCCGCTCAGAAGCAGCAGGCAGAAGCTGAGGGTGAGGGAGTCATGGACTTATCTATAAACAAGAAAACCTTTGAGTATACACCCAAAAATGCAATAATTCAATCAGAAAGCTAGTCCCCAGAATGGCCAAATTCCACGTTGCGACAAATCTCCCTTCCGCCTGAGCAAAAGGGAAAGGAAGAGACAACACAAAGGCAGGAAGAGATCCTCGGCACCAACTGTGGAAAGGATTGTGGGAAAGTTATATCCAATTTCCAATTAGGATAGTTCCGAGGATTCAATTAAAAAAATCAGAGAACAGTTGCACTACAGTGGTGGTCCAAGAAGCTGAACACACGGATCACACCTGGTGGCCATGTGAAAGCCAGAAGGCAGAAGCCCATTAAAGTAATCAAAGCAGAGGCAAGCGACAGCAGGGACAGCACCCATACTGGTAACAATTGAATCCCAATTAGCAGAAGCCTATCCCAGGGAGGCAACGGTATCAACTAGTAACAGTCATAAGGCAGAGGTCTGTTTAGGCACCTGGTCATGGCAGAAGGAACCTACAATGGAAGGAACAACCATGATGGTAACAACGGAATCCCAAACAGAATGGGTCATCCCAAAGGAACTCGCTATGTTGGCTAGTAACTTTCCAACAAAGAATAAGCTGAAATCTCCAATTTGCATGGGAGCCAACGACAGCTAGGCCATTAGGCAGACAGCAACTGTAGAAACAGAAAACATATAGGTCCTTCAAGATCAAAGCAGGAGACCAGAATAGCAAAATACATGTCTATGGCATCTAGAGTACAAAACAAGGGGTCCTCACAACATTTTAAATGGCTCTACTATCTTGAAGCTGCTGGCCGAAATCTCAGGTCTGGCAGGTATATAGTATCGCGACTTACCGTCCATTGAGTTCCTTTGCCCCATGTGAACTGCAGCAGACTGAGCCTACCATTGTCACCTTCTTGTCAGTCACTCAAACCACACAGGTTTACATTCATAAGAACACTCCCAGGAACTAGCGATTTAAGAGCAGTCGATTTGCAGGGAATGCCTACCCCCTGCCACTGGCTATCCAAGAACCTTTCAGAGAAGGCAGTTGCAAAACTATCTCTGTCCTGCAAATGGTAGTGGGATCCACCCCAGGATTCTCCCCAGTCCAGCAAGGGGATGTCAATGCACTCCTGATGAAGCACCCCAGTGAGGAAATTGGGCACATCTCCAGACTTCAAAGTAGCTAGGTGGATGAATGGGAATAGCTTGCAGCAGCACCATCTACCCAGCATAACTGCAAGTGACCAGTCAGGCCCACTCCCACCAGTCCAGTAAAATACAATTAACAAAAAATCTGCTCGTAGAACATTGGGCATAAACAATAAATTAGACTATACCGATTTCACAATGTATCTGCAGCAATTTTACATCATAAAACTCATGGAAACATGGTCCCAAATCCCTGTTTCGCTAATAGGATTTTCTGAATGTGTCAGCCCAGCTTTCAAAGCAATGTATTATGGTCATTCAAAGGAGGATTTGAAGGTTCAGAAAGTGGTGACTCTTCTATCAGAGTCGGGTTGCCTTGCAGTCCTTCTGGAAGGGAGGAAAGCAGAAAGAAACACACCCTTAATCATTATTTAAAATCCACTCAAATCCCCGTCCAAAATATAAAGGGCCAGAGGTAGAAAAATGCAAAGAAGCCTTACTAGATCTGAAGACAAACTACGCTGATACAGATATGATCCTATTGGGGGACTTCAATCTGGACCTATTTTATAAATAAGAAGAAGAAGCAGACATAGACAAAATGGGCCTCAGAGTGGTATTACCAGATCAAACACTGCCATCAACAAAGCACCTGAACAAACTGGGGAAAGCTCCCTTTGACTATTGTTCTTCAGTAGGACTGAGGGTCCTTAATGGCAGGTTTCCTGGCGATAAGGCAACCACATAGACACAGACAAGAATAACATAAAACTGAGGCTGTGTTTACGAGTTTGGCGGTCTTACCACCATACCGCCACGGCAGCGCTCGAAGAAGACCGCCGCAGCGGTGGTCTCCCGCCTGCCTTTTTACAATGTCACCGCTGGGCCAGAGGCGGTGGGCTCGATTCACAAAAGTAATCTGAGACAAAATCCTAACTTTACGATTTTTGGTATTCACAAAAGGCATTTAGGAGTAGTAAAGTTGGGATTTTGTCTCAGTTAAACTTAAGTTTTGGTCTTAAGTTTAAGACCAAAACTTAAATTTAACTGAGACAAAATCGTAACTTTACTTTTGTGAATACCGAAAGTCGTAAAGTTAGGATTTTGTCTCAGATTACTTTTGTGAATCGGGCCCGGTGTTTCCAACGGCTGGGAATATTTTTTCATGTGTTGATGCAGGTGTGTATATTTCGACAACACAAGTGTTAAATTTACACATATGCATGACACATGTGAAAAAGTACCTACTCCCAGTACTTTCCCATTTCTGTAGTCCAGACCATATGTGCCCAGTCTAGTCAATGGGTAAATAGTGCAAAATGGACCTACCTCAATTTCGATGCCAACAGGGTTGTTTTCTTTGTGGTCAAAATGATGCTGTGAAGGGTGGCCCTGGAGGAAGTGATCCACATGGGAGAATGGAGGGAAGAAAAGAAAATGGGTGAGTATGCACCCCAATTCCTTCGATTGCGCCGACTCAAAGCAGGCGGTCTTCCCTCCACAGTCGACTCGACGGAAAGCCAACTCGTAATTCCGATGGCAGTGACTGCCCTCTGATAGCTGCTTCCTCATGCCGCCATTGAGGCGGTCAGCTAATAGCTGGCGGTGGTGACAGTGCTCCGGTGGTCTTTCATTCTGCAAACTGCCAACATCGTAATACGGTGGGTGGACGCCAACTAGGCGGCGGGGTTTCCATCGCTGTTTTGACTGAGGTTCCCTTACTGCCAAACTTGTAATAGGGCCCTGAGTCTCCTACCTGGACTACACACTTTCAAATATCGTCCTATTCAGCTACATCAAAAACAATTTTATATCGCTCAACGGGTGGATTGTGATCTTCGCCACAAATTACAATACTTTCGCTGAATATCCAGACTGATCTAGAGTCAGCAGCTTTTCTGTCTGATGGGCTTATGACAATTTGAGGAGGATAAGATGGGATGATGCCATAGTGCCTGACATCCTCAAAAGCTGCCCTATATACATATGATACCAAAGGGGATGATGGACGGAGCGTTAGAGCAAATCAAACACTCACCCCCAGTCAACTGATCTGGGTTTAATCCATCATCATTCTTTAGCTCACTCCACCACCCCAGTTCAGACATGGCCATATGCAAATCAGTCTGACCCTGTGCCTCATGGGAACAGTCCAGCCCGAACTGCCAAGCCATGTCTTCCCTGGACCGGAAACAAGCATCCTGGGACCGGTTTCGGGTTCATAACCCTCATCAGCCAGGCTATCTTGAATCCAGTGGCAAAGTGAGCAAGGGACCCACGTCTGGGCATACCCTGCCAACTTAGGGCGAAAAAGCGATACCAAAGGGGATGATGGACGGAGCGTTAGAGCAAATCAAACACTCACCCCCAGTCAACTGATCTGGGTTTAATCCATCATCATTCTTTAGCTCACTCCACCACCCCAGTTTAGACATGGCCATATGCAAATCAGTCTGACCCTGTGCCTCATGGGAACAGTCCAGCCCGAACTGCCAAGCCATGTCTTCCCTGGACCGGAAACAAGCATCCTGGGACCGGTTTCGGGTTCATAACCCTCATCAGCCAGGCTATCTTGAATCCAGTGGCAAAGTGAGCAAGGGACCCACGTCTGGGCATACCCTGCCAACTTAGGGAGAAAAAAGCGATACCAAAGGGGATGATGGACGGAGCGTTAGAGCAAATCAAACACTCACCCCCAGTCAACTGATCTGGGTTTAATCTATCATCATTCTTTAGCTCACTCCACCACCCCAGTTCAGACATGGCCATATGCAAATCAGTCTGACCCTGTGCCTCAGGGGAACAGTCCAGCCCGAACTGCCAAGCCATGTCTTCCCTGGACCGGAAACAAGCATCCTGGGAACGGTTTCGGGTTCATAACCCTCATCAGCCAGGCTATCTTGAATCCAGTGGCAAAGTGAGCAAGGGACCCACGTCTGGGCATACCCTGCCAACTTAGGGCGAAAAAAGCGATACCAAAGGGGATGATGGACGGAGCGTTAGAGCAAATCAAACACTCACCCCCAGTCAACTGATCTGGGTTTAATCCATCATCATTCTTTAGCTCACTCCACCACCCCAGTTCAGACATGGCCATATGCAAATCAGTCTGACCCTGTGCCTCATGGGAACAGTCCAGCCCGAACAGCCAAGCCATGTCTTCCCTGGACCGGAAACAAGCATCCTGAGACCGGTTTCGGGTTCATAACCCTCATCAGCCAGGCTATCTTGAATCCAGTGGCAAAGTGAGCAAGGGACCCACGTCTGGGCAGACCCTGCCAACTTAGGGCGAAAAAAGCGATACCAAAGGGGATGATGGACGGAGCGTTAGAGCAAATCAAACACTCACCCCCAGTCAACTGATCTGGGTTTAATCCATCATCATTCTTTAGCTCACTCCACCACCCCAGTTCAGACATGGCCATATGCAAATCAGTCTGACCCTGTGCCTCATGGGAACAGTCCAGCCCGAACAGCCAAGCCATGTCTTCCCTGGACCGGAAACAAGCATCCTTGGACCGGTTTCGGGTTCATAACCCTCATCAGCCAGGCTATCTTGAATCCAGTGGCAAAGTGAGCAAGGGACCCACGTCTGGGCATACCCTGCCAACTTAGGGAGAAAAAAGCGATACCAAAGGGGATGATGGACGGAGCGTTAGAGCAAATCAAACACTCACCCCCAGTCAACTGATCTGGGTTTAATCCATCATCATTCTTTAGCTCACTCCACCACCCCAGTTCAGACATGGCCATATGCAAATCAGTCTGACCCTGTGCCTCATGGGAACAGTCCAGCCCGAACTGCCAAGCCATGTCTTCCCTGGACCGGAAACAAGCATCCTGGGAACGGTTTCGGGTTCATAACCCTCATCAGCCAGGCTATCTTGAATCCAGTGGCAATATGGCCATGTCTGAACTGGGGTGGTGGAGTGAGCTAAAGAATGATGATGGATTAAACCCAGATCAGTTGACTGGGGTGAGTGTTTGATTTGCTCTAGCGCTCCGTCCATCATCCCCTTTGGTATCGCTTTGTTCAGCCCTAAGTTGGCAGGGTATGCCCAGACGTGGGTCCCTTGCTCACTTTGCCACTGGATTCAAGATAGCCTGGCTGATGAGGTTTTGAACCCGAGACCGGTCCCAGGATGCTTGTTTCCGGTCCAGGGAAGACATGGCGGCAGTTCGGGCTGGACTGTTCCCATGAGGCACAGGATCAGACTGATTTGCATATGGCCATGTCTGAACTGGGGTGGTGGAGTGAGCTAAAGAATGATGATGGATTAAACCCAGATCAGTTGACTGGGGTGAGTGTTTGATTTGCTCTAGCGCTCCGTCCATCATCCCCTTTGGTATCGCTATATACATATGAAACAATTCAAACTCAAAGAACCCCATAGACAGCCGGGCGGACCTTGTACGAAACATCATACCACAGTTAGGCTTGGGCGGTGAACTTTGCTCCGTTTGCGGAGTTTTCAGAGTTTTCTGCACTCCACGAGCTCCGCGGAGTGCAGAAAACTCTGCAAACTCCACTTCGCATTGTGCAGCGGAGTTTTTTCCCCGCTCGCGATCACGAACGGTAAGTTCGCGATCGCGAACAGTAAGTTTGCGAGCGCAAGCTGCCGCTCGGGTAGAATTTGTACCCGAGCGGCAGGAATACCAGCACAAACTGCAGTACGCACTGCACTCCACCACTCGCGGAACTTCGCGGAGTTTTTTTGTAACTTCGCGAAGTTCAGCGTGGCAAAACTCCGCCCAGGCCTTTTACAGTACCCAAAGAAAATACACAATAAAGTCAGTGTGCTGACCGACCTGACAAAGCAGCAGCTCCCGCCCGAAGCGAGAAAACTGAAAAACATCATAAATTAGTTAATGTGGCAGCTAAGAGCAATTCCAAAATGCCCCCTGTTAAGGGCACAGTAACAGGCAAGAAGAACAAACTTAAGAAGGAGCTTTGGGCAATTAAAAAGGCAAAGTACGATAACCACTGGGCAAAAGTTAATGATCAAGTAAGGATAGAAATGCTGCAAATATCTGGAGCATGATAAAAAAAAAGAGCACAGGTTACTGAAAGCTAATAATGCAAACATCAGTGAGCAGGCTTGGATAACTCATTTAACAAATCATTTTTCAGACCTTGAAGATTGGCTTGGGAATATGAGCCAAGTAAGTTCAAATTGATGTAGCCAAAATGAAAGGATTGATATTGTCGCTGGAGTTGCACAAGGACGCACAACCCGTAAGTGTCAACCTGTTGTACATCTCAAAATGTCGATGTTGAACACCTCAAAATGATATCAGACTCTTCACACTTTCCAGTGAAGTCATAGAGGAGGTCATCGCTAAATCATGTGCAGACTGTGAACCTGGCCCAAATGGGCTACCTCAGGTCCTGTTTAAAAAAGAGCCCAAATTATGGGCCAATAGGCTCATTGTACTATACAAACACATTATGCAGGCTGAAGAAATTCCCGAGGCCTGGAGGGGTTCACTAATACACCCAATTTATAAAAACGGAGACTCACCAAAGTGAAAAATTATCATTTAATTGCCCTGATTGACATTGAAGCCAAATAATTTGCTATGATATTATTAAATGATCTTGAAGGTTGGGCCAACAACAACAGGCACATCCCCCTGAACCAAACAGGATTTCACCAGAATCAGGCTGCCTTTAAAACTTGATGGCAATCTACATATTAATTGATCACACGTCTCAGACCTGCTCAGCACTTTATGCATGCTTTATTGACTTTAAGGCAGCTTTTGATCGAGTCTCCAGGAACAAACTATGGGCGAAATTAAAATCCTGTGGAGGGAGCTTTTTAGTCTAATACAGCTTTTATACACAGGAGCCTGGTTGCAGATGAAATTGGGACAAGGGGGCACCCTGTCAAGGAAATTCCCCACTGCAGTTGGCCTAAAACTGAGGTTCATCTTGGCCCTTTACTCTTCAACCTATTTATCTCAGACCTCACATGAGAGCTAGACAAGGTCAACTTGCACCCCCGATCCTCGAGATCAAGTCACTATCTTATCTGCTGTATGATAATATTGTGGTCCTGTTGAGCTGCACCCAGGGGGGCCTACAGAGGTTGATTAAAGCCATCTCCTACTACACAGAGTGAAATAAAATGGAGGTAAACCTTGAAAAAAAAACTGTAATAATTTTCTTTGGGAGAAGTCAAAACAAAGTGGCTTTATGGCATATGGGCAAAACTAACATAGAGAAGGGCCCAGAATATAAATATCTTGGGTTCTGCCTAGATGCAAAATGGTCTTTTTAGAAAAGGAAGGCATCAATATAAAGTAAGGCGTATTCACTCCATGTTGCTTTATCGAACCTAGTGAAAAAGCTGGGTGGTCCCAGCATGGACCTGATCCTGCAGTTGATGCAGGCAAAAGTTTTTTGAGCTGTTTTATGGAAGGGAAATCATGCTGAGTAAAGAGGCTAAACAGCTAGATGCACTGATAACAAAAATTTACCAAGGAGTCTTTTACCTTCCCAAGTCAGCATCACCAGCTCAGATATGCTTAGAGTTTGGCCTTCTGCAGCAATCAGCCTGCAGAAAAGGTGCATTCCTCAAGCTGTGTCATAAGATCAGGTTGGCGCCGCCAGAAACCCTCAATAGTTTAATATGGAGTGATTTAATGTCTGCTAGAGGTAAAGCCTCCCATGCTCAATATATGGAAGCATGTCTGGACAATCTTTACTCAATGAGGTATGGAACTTGGGAGTAAGCCAGAGCAAATTCAGGAAAGCAGTGAATGTGAGTGCCTGGGCTCTGGGCACAACCGTTGATAAGGACATCTTTTCCTGGTGTTCTCACGCATGGAAGATTTTATCATCATTAAGTGTAAAACTCCGCTCCGTTCATGGAGTTTGCAGAATTCGGCAACTGTGCATTCCGCGGAGAACGCAGAGTTACCATTAAACTCCGCTATTATTTTGGGCAGCGTGCTCGAAATGTCCTTTCGCGCACGCGGGAGCATCGCGATCGCCCATGAGATTTTCAGTGCCGTTTGCGGGCACCACGAGATTTGTTAGCCGGCCGCATACGCGCACGATATTTTGTGGTCGCCAATATGTCATTCGGGTGCGCAAGCAACTTCCGGCAGGCATTTTCTGCTGTACGTGATCCCGAATGCGCAGGATCTACAGCGGCTTCAATCTGTGGCAGATTCTCTCCTCGAGAAGCATCAAAAGCTTCCTGAAATGACGATTTGGAGTTAAAAACCCCCTCAAATTGACATTTGGTATTGGTATTTTTGTGCAAGGAGTACTTTTTTGTTTTTTACTTTTTTTCAAACTGGAAGGAAGTGCCCCAGGGTTTTCAACTTCCTGCTCCTGTCCAGCAGGCTCCTCCCAGTGCTCTGTCCATCTCCTGATCACTTTTCATTTGGATTTGGAGCTGGAAGGATCACTCTTAGAGGTCGATTCCGAATCGGGCCGGAAAAAGCACCGACCGACTCGGAGCCGGAAAAATTACCGACCGACACGTACCAGTGGCGCCCGACACGCCAAGTACGATGCAAGCCGCGATAAATCCGACCGACACGTCAGGAAACCAAGCCGACCGACCGAGCCGCTCGGAAAATAGCAATCCGGCCGGAAAAACACGCGAATCCAACGGACCGACACGCACCCGGAACAAATCCGACCGAATCGTACCCGCCAACTCCAACCCGCAAAGTACGATGCAAGGCGCGAAAAACACGACCGAGTCGGACGGAGGACAAGCCGTACGACCGACACGCATACAAAACCGAGCCGAAGCAACACAATACACGGCGACCGACGCGTACGCAGCATACAAAACTGCACAAACACAGTGTGAACGAAACGGAAAACACCGTACGAGACCAATGCAGGGTCCGACTCGGTCACAAGAACGTTTCCAACATACACAAACAGCACAAAGGAAAAATCAACCAAAAAAGGCCAAACAAGCAATTACCAAGCCAATAAATACTGGGGGGGTGGGGACAGAGAACAAAGACACACCCACAACTCCACCTATATAAAGGACACAAATCACTACCATGAGCCTTTGCAAATGCCATTCCACTGCCAGCACCCAAGAGAAAGCAACCACACACCCACAGCTCATCCCTCACACAAGCCACACACCAGCAGCACACCAACAAATACCTACCTCACATACACCCAGCACAACACACACCCACACACCCTCACCTGCACACCAACACACACATCACCCACCATCACCACCCATCACCATGCCCCCCAAGAAGAATCACAAGTTCCTAGATTGTGAATTGGAAGTCCTGGTAGACGAGATCCTCAGGGTAGAGCCACAGCTGTTTGGCACATTGGTCCAACAGACCCCCATGTCGCAGAAAACCAAGATGTGGGAGAGGATCATCAACAGGGTGAACGCCCAATCACCATGTCGGCGCACAAAGACCGACATCCAGAACAGGTGGTATGACGTGCGCAGGAGGGTACGGAAACTGCTGAAGCAAGACTACATCAACAGCCAACACACCGGCAGTGGCCCTCCTGCCAAGCCAATATACCTCAGGCCCTGGGAGGAGAAGGTGCGGGCCATCCTACCGCCAGTGAGCATATATGGACTAGAGGACATCCCAGAGCCTGGTGAGTACACAACAAATGTACACAATATACTGCCACAAAACACACACATCACTGTCAAGGGAGAGTCAAACCATGCACTCATAGCAATTACACAGCAACTAGAACAGAATCATCCCAAAATGTGTATGTCAGTCAGATAAACACAACACATGCCATCAAAAAAGTCACATCCAACTGTGCCAACACATGTACAAACACAACCACAACTACAGCTAGGCAGTGGCACAAATAGAACTAACACACACATCCACACATGTAGCCACCACAACAACACCAACACACAGTGAAGACCACTCAAAGGAAGGAATTCTGTGTATGCTGGCCAAGTCAGTGTAGCCAATAGCATCATGGGAGTCGCAGTCACACATATTGCCCCCCCCACAACTGTCCCATCAACACCACCATGAACCATGCGCACATCACAGGGAGTGGAGAAGGACTCACAAGATGGCTGACACTGGCTACTGCTGTGAGGAGCACAAGGCCCTGCTGGCAACTGTGCACCAACAAACAGCAGGACACCACTGACTGACATCCTGAGAGACAACTTCCACTCCCTGCAATGCAAGCACAGTCCATGGTGGGATATCTGGCTGGCTGGGTGGGAAGGGGGACTTGCAGCACTGACCATAGTCACCAGCACCTCCCCTCACACCCCCCCAACACAAACTCCACAGTACCCACCTGGTAGAATGCAATGCCCTCCATCCTAACACAAGATCCCACAAAGCACCACCACCCTGGGTTATGTTGTGTGAAGCACAGGGACACTCTTGGGACTCTTAGCCAAACAACTGCCAGGACAACACTCCCAGCCATCCTGTCAGCACAGCCAGCCCACCCCACAGGGAAGCAGAGTCAAAAGGAAGGAAGCATGGGCATGCTGGGAAGGGGGGTGGAGGCAATAGCATGATGGGAGTGGTAGTCACAGACATTGCTCAGCCTCACAACTGGCCCATCAACACCACCCTGAACCATGCTCACATCACAGGGAGTGGAGAAGGACACACAAGATGGCTGACACTGGCTACTGCTGTGGGGAGCACAAGGGCATGCTGGGAACTGCACACCAACCAACAGCAGGACACCACTGTCAGCCATCTTGCCATTGCCCTCACACCCACACACACTGAACTCCCCACAAAAGCAAGTAAGTATGGGAATGCTGGGAAGTGGGGTGGAGGCAATAGCATGATGGGAGTCACAGTCACAGACATAGCTCACCCCCACTACTGGCCCATCAACACCACCCTGAACCATGCTCACATCACAGGGAGTGGAGAAGGACTCACAAGATGGCTGACACTGGCTACTGCTGTGGGGAGCACAAGGCCCTGCTGCCAACTGTGCACCAACAAACAGCAGGACACCACTGACTGACATCCTGAGAGACAACTTACACTCCCTGCAATGCAAGCACGTTCCATGGTGGGATATCTGGCTGGCTGGGTGGGAAGGGGGACTTGCAGCACTGACCATAGTCACCAGCACCTCCCCTCACACCCCCCCCAACACAAACTCCACAGTACCCACCTGGTAGAATGCAATGCCCTCCATCCTAACACAAGATCCCACAAAGCACCACCACCCTGGGTTATGTTGTGTGAAGCACAGGGACACTCTTGGGACTCTTAGCCAAACAACTGCCAGGACAACACTCCCAGCCATCCTGTCAGCACAGCCAGCCCACCCCACAGGGAAGCAGAGTCAAAAGGAAGGAAGCATGGGCATGCTGGGAAGGGGGTGGAGGCAATAGCATGATGGGAGTGGTAGTCACAGACATTGCTCAGCCTCACAACTGGCCCATCAACACCACCCTGAACCATGCTCACATCACAGGGAGTGGAGAAGGACACACAAGATGGCTGACACTGGCTACTGCTGTGGGGAGCACAAGGGCATGCTGGGAACTGCACACCAACCAACAGCAGGACACCACTGTCAGCCATCTTGCCATTGCCCTCACACCCACACACACTGAACTCCCCACAAAAGCAAGTAAGTATGGGAATGCTGGGAAGTGGGGTGGAGGCAATAGCATGATGGGAGTCACAGTCACAGACATAGCTCACCCCCACAACTGTCCCATCAACACCACCCTGAACCATGCTCACATCACAGGGAGTGGAGAAGGACTCACAAGATGGCTGACACTGGCTACTGCTGTGGGGAGCACAAGGCCCTGCTGCCAACTGTGCACCAACAAACAGCAGGACACCACTGACTGACATCCTGAGAGACAACTTACACTCCCTGCAATGCAAGCACGTTCCATGGTGGGATATCTGGCTGGCTGGGTGGGAAGGGGGACTTGCAGCACTGACCATAGTCACCAGCACCTCCCCTCACACCCCCCCAACACAAACTCCACAGTACCCACCTGGTAGAATGCAATGCCCTCCATCCTAACACAAGATCCCACAAAGCACCACCACCCTGGGTTATGTTGTGTGAAGCACAGGGACACTCTTGGGACTCTTAGCCAAACAACTGCCAGGACAACACTCCCAGCCATCCTGTCAGCACAGCCAGCCCACCCCACAGGGAAGCAGAGTCAAAAGGAAGGAAGCATGGGCATGCTGGGAAGGGGGTGGAGGCAATAGCATGATGGGAGTCGTAGTCACAGACATTGCTCTGCCTCACAACTGGCCCATCAACACCACCCTGAACCATGCTCACATCACAGGGAGTGGAGAAGGACTCACAAGATGGCTGACACTGGCTACTGCTGTGGGGAGCACAAGGCCCTGCTGCCAACTGTGCACCAACTAACAGCAGGACACCACTGACTGACATCCTGAGAGACAACTTACACTCCCTGCAATGCAAGCACGTTCCATGGTGGGATATCTGGCTGGCTGGGTGGGAAGGGGTACTTGCAGCACTGACCATAGTCACCAGCACCTCCCCTCACACCCCCCCCAACACAAACTCCACAGTACCCACCTGGTAGAATGCAATGCCCTCCATCCTAACACAAGATCCCACAAAGCACCACCACCCTGGGTTATGTTGTGTGAAGCACAGGGACACTCTTGGGACTCTTAGCCAAACAACTGCCAGGACAACACTCCCAGCCATCCTGTCAGCACAGCCAGCCCACCCCACAGGGAAGCAGAGTCAAAAGGAAGGAAGCATGGGCATGCTGGGAAGGGGGTGGAGGCAATAGCATGATGGGAGTGGTAGTCACAGACATTGCTCAGCCTCACAACTGGCCCATCAACACCACCCTGAACCATGCTCACATCACAGGGAGTGGAGAAGGACACACAAGATGGCTGACACTGGCTACTGCTGTGGGGAGCACAAGGGCATGCTGGGAACTGCACACCAACCAACAGCAGGACACCACTGTCAGCCATCTTGCCATTGCCCTCACACCCACACACACTGAACTCCCCACAAAAGCAAGTAAGTATGGGAATGCTGGGAAGTGGGGTGGAGGCAATAGCATGATGGGAGTCACAGTCACAGACATAGCTCACCCCCACAACTGGCCCATCAACACCACCCTGAACCATGCTCACATCACAGGGAGTGGAGAAGGACTCACAAGATGGCTGACACTGGCTACTGCTGTGGGGAGCACAAGGGCATGCTGGGAACTGCACACCAACCAACAGCAGGACACCACTGTCAGCCATCTTGCCATTGCCCTCACACCCACACACACTGAACTCCCCACAAAAGCAAGTAAGTATGGGAATGCTGGGAAGTGGGGTGGAGGCAATAGCATGATGGGAGTCACAGTCACAGACATAGCTCACCCCCACAACTGGCCCATCAACACCACCCTGAACCATGCTCACATCACAGGGAGTGGAGAAGGACTCACAAGATGGCTGACACTGGCTACTGCTGTGGGGAGCACAAGGCCCTGCTGCCAACTGTGCACCAACTAACAGCAGGACACCACTGACTGACATCCTGAGAGACAACTTACACTCCCTGCAATGCAAGCACGTTCCATGGTGGGATAACTGACTGGGTGGGTGGGTGGGTGGGAAGGAGGTCTGGCTGTCAACCAAACACAATCAATGCAGACCATGTTCACACCCCAGAGAATACATAGAAATGCCCAAATAATGCAGGACAATGTGCCACACCAATATCAACCCCTGACTGTGACGACTTAGGACAATACAATGTACAGGCCCGCACCCCGAGGCACAGTCACAACTGTCAGGTGTGTCAACCACTGATGCCTGCAGAAACATGACATACATTGTTTGTGTCTCCCAAAAACAGGTGATGATAGGGACACAGCAGCAGACGCTGAGGAGTCCCAGTCCCAGGCTCAAGAGGATGCCGAGCTCACTGGCGTCGTACAGCCTCTGTCCTCCTCGGACGATGAAGAACAACCTGGCACATCCGGTGCAAGTCAACATGCTGCACCAGCAGGACCACCAGCTGCAGCACCAGCAGGTCCACCAGCTGCACCCCCTGCACCCACCCCTCCAACGACTGTCACCACGAATACCATCCCTGCCGACATGGACAGAATAAGGAACAACACCAGCGCAGTGACCCTGGACCAACCTGGGGCCATGGACACCACCACCACCACCAACCCCCAAGGTGGACCAGGGTTATCTGTGCGTGCAACTGCACACACTGCACATGTCAGCAGGGGTGGTGGGAGGGGTGGGAGACAGAGGTCGCTGCTTGCAGACGTTGCTGGTGTGCATGAAGACCCACAACTGGTACGCATAGCTGATGCGTACCAGTCCAGCACCGGAGAGCTCAGCCAGGTAGTGGGGCTCCTCAGAGACATCAAACAGCAGCAGGCTGCCCATCATGCCCGCTTGGACTCCCACATGTCCCATGTGGAGTCACACATGTCACGTGTGGACTCCCACATGTCACGTGTGGACTCCCACATGACCCGCGTGGAGTCCAAGTGGGATGTACTACATGAGATGACGGCGGTGCACAGGGACATTTTACAATGCCTCCGCCAGATGAACAGCAACCAGTCCACACCTCCCTGTGTGCCAACAACATCTGGTACCGAACAAACTGCAACTGCCACAGGGAGGGAGGAGGACTCTGGCGGAGAGTCCCCTGCACCGCAGCAGCCTGCACTTGAGGGCCCCCCCCAAGAAGAGGGGTCGTCCGAGGAGGGGAAAGTGAGAGGCTGATGGCCAAGCGCAACTCCCAGGAAGCCTGAACCTGTTCTGGATTTTCGCCTTTGTGCACAGACTGTTCACCCTGTTGATGGCAACACTACTCCCACACATTGCATGGGGAGTACAAGTTGGAACAATGTGTCAGACAACTGTGGCCCCGATACTGGGGATCCTGTCTACCTGGACTTTCTATTCATCTAGGAACTTGGGATTGCAAGATTCATGTACAGCACAATCCATCCTATGCACTATTATCACAGATGTATCACAATAAACACAATAATACACCATACTTGCCTCTGTCGTGATTCCAACGTGGGTGCTGTTATGGGGATGATGAACAACAAAATTACACTGTGTATGCGAACTGCAACAGCAAGGACAACACAGGCATGTGAGTACAGGCAACGTGACACATATGAGGGAGACACACCACCAGGGCTACACAACACATACACACCTAGGCCATCTGACTCATTGCCTACACTGATGTTGCCAGGGAAGACGGTGCAATGCACAGACACCACACCCATTCCCAGTTGTAGTCAAGTAGCCCACAGGTGCAGTAAGCAAATGGCAGTCAAATGTGTGACCACAGACAACGCACATCACTAAGTGAAGCACAGGTTTATTACACAGTAGCAACATGCCGTAACCACTACAGATGCAAGGTAACCCCACCTGGTAGCGGGCACACAGTCAACAACTGTAGACAGAAGGAAGTCCATGGGTGTGGCGCACATCACCTGTAGGGACACAACAGCTACCAGCCTGGATGTGCAATCACGTCGTCGGTGGACACAGTTGACCAAACGAATCTGAAAGTACCCTGTGAAGGACAGAAATGACACACAGTCAAAAGCAATGGAGTACAGGACAGAACAGCAAAACTCATGCACAATACATGTTACAAGATACCCACCCAGAACCAAGTTAGCATGTGAACACTGTTGGGGAGTACAGCCCACCTGTAAGCACACATCGCAACACACATCCAGTCAAGTAGCCCATGGACACACTCCAACAGCACCAGAGCACCACCCACACATCATGCCAACTCACATCATTGACATGACACCTCAGGATACTCACATTCAGCTAAAGAAGTTGGTGATGAGCTGTGTGCGGACATCACCATCACCATCATCATCATCATCGTCACTGGCATCGTGGTCCAGGCCAGGATCCTCCACAGGTGGCGGATGTTGGTCATCGTCATCCTGGATGAGAGGCAACTCCTTCCGCACTGCCAGGTTGTGGAGCATGCAGCAGACGATGATAATCTTGCACACTTTCGCAGGGGCATATGGGAGGGACCCTCCGGTCTTGTCCAGGCAGCGGAAGCGGCTCTTCAGGAGACCAAAGGTCCGCTCAATCACTCTCCTGGTCCGACCATGTGCCTCATTGTAGCGCATCTGGGCAGGTGTCACAGGGTTCCTGAGGGGTGTCAGCAACCACGGCATGTTGGGGTATCCCGAGTCACCTACGGACAGACAAGTGCACATCAGCTGACTTGGAAAAGTGGGCGGAATACTACAGATCAGATCACACACAATGGCACAAAGTCAGTACACACCGACAAGCCAGGCACGCTGGTTCTGCATCTGTGCCATCAACCTGGGGATGCGACTACTCCTCATCACAAAGGCATCGTGTGCTGAACCAGGGAAACGGGCACACACGTGTGTGATGGTCATGTCTGCAAGACACACCACCAGTGCATTGACCGAGTGGTAGTGCTTGCGGTTCCTGTAGGCCTGCTCCTGGGCCTGTGGTGGTACCAAAGCCACATGTGTCCCATCAATGGAGCCAATGACATGCGGCATCCTCCCCAGGGCATAAAAGTCACTCTTCACGTCAGTGAGTCGTCGCAGTCTAGGGAAATAGATGTACCGGTTCAGGAAGAGCAACATTGCCGCCAAGAAATCGCGGAGCACACGGCTGAACATGGTCTGTGACATCCCACCAGCAGACGCCACAGTATGTTGGAAGGTACCGGTGGCAAAGAAGTGTAGGGCTGCCATCACCTTCACCTTGGGGGTCAGCGCTGTAGGATACGGCCGGCCAGGCTGCAAATGTGGGGACAACTGCACTGCCAAATCCTCAATCAGCTGCCTGGTGAAGCGGTACCGTCGGATGCTGTCCCGTTCCACCATCGTTGCCAGGTCTGGGAATGGCCGATGGACAGCAGGAGCCCTGCAGTGCAGAGGAGAAGTAAGCAAGATCGTCAGTCACCCCACATATGCGGCATTGAACACACTCAAGATCCCAACATACATCATCATGAGGCACAACTACATGAAGTGTGCAGTACCGGAACGACATGTATGGTACATACATGGCCAACATCTGTCAACACGGTCCTACAGGTGGCATCAATTTGTCCCAGGTTGGCCCATTGGATATCATGATGCTGTGTCACAGTCACCCCCCAGTGACATGTGAGGACAGATGTGCCCCAGGCACCACAGCTCAACGACAGGCACATTCCCAGGGACCCTGTAATGCCACATGGACACTGGCATCACCTGGAGTATCATGTGTACACCACAACAAAACAAACATGACCCCCACAGGTAGTGGCCACACTTGCCATGGCAGGAGAGCCATGGACGTCTGTGACACACACGCACAACATCAGAGTCCATGCACACACAACGTGGATGTGGAGACTGTCTCCCATTGTGCACATGAAATCAGAGACATTGTAAACACTACATGCACAAAGACTGTGGAGGGCCATCACTATTGTGCCACTGGGACACCCTGGCTCAAACATACCGTCCCACATGGGACTCACGGGGTATGTGACATGACATACACAAACACCACTGTGAAATGTGACCATGGCACATGCACAGATATGAACAGTTGCACATCACAGTGGTCACGTACACGTAACACCCAGGATCCTGTCCCCATTAACACGTGCACAGCCTGGGGGTGGCTGCCCACAGGTGACACCCACAGGACAACATGTACACCAACATACACACAATAGGAAATGCAGCCTTACATGCCTTATGATAAGGTTTGGACAGGCTGTCGTGATGTAGGTGTGCCCCTCACTCCCTGGGAGCTATCTGTGGCTGGCATATGTCCATCTGAGATAGGCATGCTGACATATGCCAGTCACATGTACAGTGATGCGTTGAACAGCAATGGACCGATCGGTGCCTCCGGCCGGCCCATTGCTTTCAATGTGTGCGGGTACGCGTTGTACCCCTGTGCGCGTTGTACTGCAATGGACCGATCGGTGCCTCCGGCCGGCCCATTGCATTCAATGTGTGCGGGCACGCGTTGTACCCCTGTGCGCGTTGTACTGCAATGGACCGATCGGTGCCTCCGGCCGGCCCATTGCATTCAATGTGTGCGGGTACGCGTTGTACCCCTGTGCGCGTTGAACAGCAATGGACCGATCGGTGCCTCCGGCCGGCCCATTGCATTCAATGTGTGCGGGTACGCGTTGTACCCCTGTGCGCGTTGTACTGCAATGGACCGATCGGTGCCTCCGGCCGGCCCATTGCTTTCAATGTGTGCGGGTACGCGTTGTACCCCTGTGCGCGTTGTACTGCAATGGACCGATCGGTGCCTCCGGCCGGCCCATTGCATTCAATGTGTGCGGGTACGCGTTGTACCCCTGTGCGCGTTGTACTGCAATGGACCGATCGGTGCCTCCGGCCGGCCCATTGCATTCAATGTGTGCGGGTACGCGTTGTACCCCTGTGCGCGTTGTACTGCAATGGACCGATCGGTGCCTCCGGCCGGCCCATTGCTTTCAATGTGTGCGGGTACGCGTTGTACCCCTGTGCGCGTTGTACTGCAATGGACCGATCGGTGCCTCCGGCCGGCCCATTGCATTCAATGTGTGCGGGTACGCGTTGTACCCCTGTGCGCGTTGTACTGCAATGGACCGATCGGTGCCTCCGGCCGGCCCATTGCATTCAATGTGTGCGGGTACGCGTTGTACCCCTGTGCGCGTTGTACTGCAATGGACCGATCGGTGCCTCCGGCCGGCCCATTGCATTCAATGTGTGCGGGTACGCGTTGTACCCCTGTGCGCGTTGTACTGCAATGGACCGATCGGTGCCTCCGGCCGGCCCATTGCATTCAATGTGTGCGGGTACGCGTTGTACCCCTGTGCGCGTTGTACTGCAATGGACCGATCGGTGCCTCCGGCCGGCCCATTGCTTTCAATGTGTGCGGGTACGCGTTGTACCCCTGTGCGCGTTGTACTGCAATGGACCGATCGGTGCCTCCGGCCGGCCCATTGCATTCAATGTGTGCGGGTACGCGTTGTACCCCTGTGCGCGTTGTACTGCAATGGACCGATCGGTGCCTCCGGCCGGCCCATTGCTTTCAATGTGTGCGGGTACGCGTTGTACCCCTGTGCGCGTTGTACCTCAATGGACCGATCGGTGCGCACCCATTGACAATGGGCTTGCCTGGCAACGGACGCGTTTTCGAATATTCGAACGAGTCGGTTGCTGGAAAATCAGTTGGTCACCCACAACAATGTTGCAAAATCATGTATGTCATGAAGTTGAAATTTTGAAGGATGCTGTGGGCGTGTTTTGGTGCTGCTATTCCATGGATTGGCCAGATTCAGAAGATGCAAACGACTTGGACCTATCACTTTGGACACAAGGGACAGTATCTGCCTCTCCAGCACATATATATTGCTGCATGTTCCCCTGAGAGCCCACTTGCCTGCACTACATGCTCCAGGACGACATCTGCCACTGCACTGCTGCTGTCTCTGCCCCTCTGGACCCTGCAATGGCACGTACTGTGGAGAGAGCCCCAGCCTTCAGCCTTGAAGAGAACCAGGCCCTGCTGGACAGCCTACTTCCACAGTACAGCAAGCTGTATGGGACACCAGGGGAGCAGGTGAGTGTTCTGTGCACTGCCTTTCTGAATGTGCATTTTGTCTGACTAGCAAGGCTGAGAGTCAGCACACCACTGGCTAGCAGGCTCACTGAGTAGTTGTCACCCCCCATAGTGTGTAGTGACTTGCACTGGACAGGTATGGTGCAGTGACAGTGCTTCTGAACAGGGTTTTACTCCCCATGCAATGATACCATGTAGTGACTTCTGGAAAACTGTCCATGGGCAGCCGTGCACTGCCTGGGTACACCATGTGCCCCTGTGATTGCGACATGTATATGCAACTGTGTCATGCACGGATATGTTGCATGTGTAGTAATGGCCTTATCACTTTGTCATCCTGACAGGCTTCTGCCCATCGGAAGCATGAGATCTGGAAGGACATCGTCCGGGCTGTCCGGTCCGTGGGGGTCTACAAGCGCCGGATCCGCAACTGCCAAAAGAGGTGGCAGGACCTTCGGGGCTGGACCCGGAGGATTGCACGGGTCCAGCTGAAGCTGTCGCCTCCTCGCAGGAGGGGCGGAACACGGACCCTGACCCCCACATGCTCAGGATCCTGGCGGTGGTCTTTCCAGACCTGGATGGGCAGCTGAAGGCCAGAGAGCAGCAAGGAGGGGGTGAGTCAAAGACTGCACTGTGTACTCTGTCTAACATGCTATGTGCCCTCCTCGGGCCAGGTTGAACTGCCACAGTACAGCAGTCATGTTGTCCAGGAGCCATGTCCCTCTATTGTGCACTGCCCACTCCTCATCTGATACCCAGGTGTGGCCCTTACATGCAGGGAATTCTGTCACTTAGGACTGTGTCCTTGCAGTTTGCTTGACTCAAGGTGGGAGACAGCATCTGTTTCCCTGACTCTGTGGTGGGCATCATGGGTGGGTCCATTGCTTACACAATGCCTGTATTCTGACATGTATTCAGCGTGTTACTTTGATCTGTGGTCCAATTGCTGAGCTGATCCACCACATGTGGCTGGGGTACCTGGCACACACCCATGCTGCGGGTGGGAACAATGTTTGGGCCCCAGGAGTATGTATATGACGTGTGTCACACATACTTAGCCAGCTGCCTACAGTCCAGGGCTCATCCCTCATTCATGTGGGGCTGGACAGTCATGCCTACTCCAGGCCATACAATACACTCTGTACTCCCACTCCCGTGTATCAGAGGACACATTGTGCACAGTGATTTGACCCCTCAGGTGTCTGCCTCTGTGTCAGTGTGCTGTGGATTAGTCGCCAGGACTGCTGTGGAGTTTCTTGGTAGGGGCTCAGCATGCCACTGGAGATGTGACCATAGGAGACGATACTTGTGTGACACATAGGTGTCTGATCAGCTGCCCATGCAGACTGGGGCATGTAAATGTGAAGTTCAGGCAGCTGTTCCCCATGCACAGCAGAGTGTGAGGGGCTCAGGTTCAGAGGGTAGTGTCACAGGTCTCCCATATGTCCAATAGGTATGACCTGGACAGATGAGGGTTAAGAGGATGTGTTGTGGGGGGATGTACATGTGCACTTGTGCAGCTCCAGGACTTGCATTCCCCATGACCTACTATTGTGACACAGTGCAGAGTGTTGTTGTCTGGCTGCAAAGTCATACATCACTGAGACAGTGATGTATGACTTTGCAGTCATGCCTCCGCCATGGCATGTGTCTACTGATTGGTGATCCTGCAGGGGAGTGACATGTGCTACATGCACACCATAGTGGCGCTGGCTATCAGGACATGGGTGCATCATGGTGTCTGTCGCTGGTATGCATCACATGCATTTCCTATTTGACTCTGGGCATCCCTTACATCCGTAAACCTGTACTGACTCAGTGGCAAGAGCTGTGATGTGTCCACACCGTGTCCTCTGCACTGTCCAACTACTGTGTACTTGGTGCATGTGTCAACACTGGGGTGTTGCAATCCAACAGACACCAGACAGATGGGTGCAAGGCCATGTGGGATGTGAGTGCCATGCTTGGCATCAGACTGACAATTGACTTCTCCTGTTCAATTAGTGCACTTTTAGCAATGTACAACTAATGATGCCAGGGCTTGCTCTGTGATGTGCTGTGCTCACAGTGGTGTGTGCGTTATGTGCAGGTGACTGATGTCTGTCTGTTTCCCCATTGTTTGCAGATACATCCACGGCCACGGAAGGGGACAGCTCCACGGACCAGGAGGAGCCGGAGAGCCAGACTGGGTCAGCAGCCGAGGAGTGGTCGGAGGGACCCAGTGGCACGGAGGGCGAGGGGAGCCACACCGAGGAGTCCTCAGCAGCATCCACCTCAGCTGAGGACCAGAGCAACTCGGAGGATGACTCCCTTGTGGAGGCGGGTGTCAGCAGCCACCACACCCCAGCTAGTGTTGCTGTCCCCGCCACCACCAGCACCACCACCGCCCTCCCATCGGCTCCCATTCCCCAGGTCCGTGGAGGCTCCCATGTCCGGGAGCGTGTCTCCTTTGGGCCAGGCACCGCACCCCCTGCCCCTGTGTCCCCTGCTGCCCTGAGTGAGGAGTCTGTGTACCTCCTTCGCCAGCTCCATGTAGGGCAGACAGCCATGCTGAGTGTCCTCCATGCGCACACCGCGCTGTTGACTCAGCTGGTGTCGTTCATGGAGGGCATCTCATCGGGCATGTCTGACCTACAGAGGGGCAATAGGTCCATGGACTCCTCCCTGACGGCAGCAGTGTCCCTCCTCAAACGGTCCCTCACCCCTCCTGCCTCTGCTCCATCCACACTCCCCAGCACCTTACCCATCCCAGGCACACACACACTGGCACAGGCACACACCAGCACACACACATCCAGCACACTGACACACACGCCAATGACAAAACGCACACGCACGCACATTCAGGGGACTGAAGCCAGACTCACAGGGGATGGGGCCCTGGAACACACACACGCATCCACATGCACTGCGCAGTCCTCAGTTCCCTCTCCCTCCAAAGCACCCTCCCTTGCCTCACCTGCAACCCCAAAGTCACAGCAGCTCTTCCTCTGTGACCTCGGCCTCTTCCCCACCGATGAAGCTGCTCCAGCATCCCGGGGAAGAGGAAGCCCACCCACACGGAGCAGAGTGCCCCTCGCCCCCGGACACCCTCCCCCAGGCGCAGACGGACTGAGGCCCCCACCCGCAAGTCCCCCGGAGTGCTAAGAGCAAGACCCCGCCACCGCCCTGCAGCTCAGGCACAAGGTCTCCGTCCTCCATCCCTCAGGCCCCCACTGCACAGGTGCCCCCACCACACCCTGCCCCAGGTTCCCCCACCCACAGATATACCATCCCCAAGATGCTCCGGCCTTCTCCCCCTGCCACTTGCTCTCCCAGCACCACACCCCCCGCTGCGCTTGTCTGTGCCACTGATGTGGTGAGGGTGTCCCCCCTCTGTCCAACCCACCTTGCCTGTTCCCCATTCTCCTCCCCTGGAGGTAGGCACTGCAGTGGAGTCCACTACCGCCCTGTCTGACTTGGGCACTGCAGTGGCGGACCTGTCCACCCCATCTGCAGGGTCCACTGCAGTTGTGCCGGCACCCACGACATCTGTGTCATGCCCCCAGTTGTGCCGGCACACACCATGTCAGACACCTCCACTGCAGTTGTCAGTGGCTCTCCAGCACCCACCACCCCTTCCCTGACTCCCCCTGGTGAGCCCTGATCCTGTCCCTGCGGTGCCTGGCCTGCCCCCCGGTTGCCCCTCCTAGTGGATTGTCCCTGGTATTGTGCAGGCATGCGTAGGGTGACATCTGCCAGTGTCACCCTGTTTGAACTTTGACAATGGACTGGCCATTGGCCTTTGCTCTAATTTCTTCTGGACGTCGTTATCAAACAACACATATGCTGAATAAAGCAACTTTCTTTCTCTAGTGCTCATGCTTCAGATGTACATGTTGTTGGTGCAGCTAACCATGCCCTTGCTGCAGTGATGGTGATGTCTGGTCTCATGATTATGAAGTGTTACTGTGCAGGAACCCATGTGGTCCAGGGGGAATGTGTCCTATCATGTGGTGTATCCATGTCATCAATAGCAGCATCTGAGGGTGTCATGTGTTCAGTATTTGGCAATGGGTTTCCTACTTACATTGGCAATTTCATATCTGTGGCTTCCACCCCTGCACATCTGTTGTGCCTGCCATCGTTGCATTTGTCTACTTCCCTGACCGTGTTGCCATCTCCAGTGGACATGCAGGTTTGGGCATCAATGGGGAGGGACTCATCCGTGTAGTCAGTGCAACATTGCTATACAAGTGTGTTGGATCTGTGCTGATGATTCCGTTGGCACATCCATGACCAGGCTGATGTGATGGGAGCCCTCATTTGGTGCTAATTGTTGATTGTGTGACCAAGTGCTCAGCTGACATGATGGGGCCCTACTGAGGCAACATATGGCACAGCTTTCCTCACACAGGAGTGGAGTCCCCTCATGGCAGTGTGTACACGTGTGACATTGCCTGCGCCCAAGGTGTGTGTTGTATGTGCATGTCTGTGTGTTCACTTCCATTCATCTGCGCATGCTGTGATCCCTAGTGTTGTACCTGTTTGTGATGCTTGCTGACTTGAGCTATGTTCCCCCAAAGTCTTCTCCCTGTGTTCTCTGTGATGTGGGTGCATGGCACATTACTGGTCATCAGGGTGTCACCCATAGGTGTGTTTGCTGTCAGGGCAGAGTTTGTGTGCTGACGCAGATGGGTCACAGTCAGGTTTCCCTTTGGCACTTGTTGTTTGCCCCTGTCATGTGATTTCCAGTTTGTGTTATCTTTCAGTGATTGTGACACGTTGTGTGTGTGACTGCTGGCACTCCTTAGGGTCCGGGCTGCAATGTTGGTTGTTGTCTATGTGTGTTCTTTGTGGGTGACCTTGGCTTCTTCATTGGTGTGTGACTGTGGCTGGGATCCCATTGGTCGGTGTGGTATTGCCGTCATGTCCATGTACAGCGTAGTGTGCAGTGTGTCAGACATTCAGGAGTCTTGTTGAGTGTCCATGTGTGATGTGTTTCTACACCTTGGTTCCCACCCACCACCCTGGAATAGTCATGGGTGCATGTGCAATGTCACCAGTGCATGTGTACTTCACTGCTGCACATTGTTGGAGGTCGAGGGGTGTGGTCTTGAGTGTGTGCAGATGAGAGTTGTTGCCCGGCTAGTCCCCTGCCTCCATGTTGGCCTTGGCTTACTGGCCATGCTGATTGATTTGTGCTTGTGTAGGTGTGATGGTAGTTAGTTGCTCAGGACACCTGACTGTGGTTCACAGTGTGAACGACATTTAGCTTTGTCATCACAGTGGTATTTTTCTTCAGCCCAGGGTCACCACATTGTGGGGGCCCTGGGGGTGGTGCTGTGGTGTGTCTGTGACTTGCTGTGTCAGTTGTTGTTCCTACGTGCCTGTGTGACATGTGTGTTTTGTGCTCCCTCTCACCTGTCAATGCCTGCTTGCCCACATAGGGGATTTGGATCCATGAGTTACCTTAGTGTGGCAGTGTATGCACATCTGTATGATTGGTATTCAGCTCTCCTCATGTGTTGTGTTGTTGCCTGGGGACACTGGCACCCCCACCCCTCACCTGCTGTGTATGATGACAGTGTTGGTCTGCCTGTTTGTGTTTGTGCATCTGCACCACTGCATTGGCATATCTTGGGTGTGCCATTGGCTGTATGTTGTTTGGTGTGTTTCCCCTGCTGTCCCTGGGACTCCTAGGTCATCGGTCAGCACAGTGATCATGGTTTGTGTGTCCCATTGCTGCCATGGTATGGTATCTGTTCACCTCACATCTGCTGTCTCCACAGGGTATCTGCATTTGTGTGCCCATTGGTGCAAATATGTGGTTCTGCATTCTGATGGTCACTTCTGTCATTGTGTCATTGATGACTGTTGACGGTCTCAGCCCCCATGGGTGTTGTTTGTCTGCACATGGCCAAAGGAATGTTTCATTTGCACTGCAGTATTTGGCTCCCCCAATTTATGTTGCAATGGGACACATACACTACTTTGCCACAGATGAGTTTTTGGTTCTGTGACCAGGAATGATCCATGCAGTTTGGCAGTTGCAGCTCTTTCTTTGTCAACAATTACCTTTTGGTCACTGTGATGATGAGGGTGTAGACCCCATTGCCACAATGGTCAAAATGTGCTTCAGCTATGGACCCCACACTTACCTTTTGGTCACTGTGATGATGGGGGTTTAGACCCCATTGCCACAATGGTCAAAATGTGCTTCAGCTATGGACCCCACACTTGCCTTTTGGTCACTGTGATGATGGGGGTTTAGACCCCATTGCCACAATGGTCAAAATGTGCTTCAGCTATGGACCCCACACTTGCCTTTTGGTCACTGTGATGATGGGGGTTTAGACCCCATTGCCACAATGGTCAAAATGTGCTTCAGCTATGGACCCCACACTTACCTTTTGGTCACTGTGATGATGGGGGTTTAGACCCCATTGCCACAATGGTCAAAATGTGCTTCAGCTATGGACCCCACACTTGCCTTTTGGTCACTGTGATGATGGGGGTTTAGACCCCATTGCCACAATGGTCAAAATGTGCTTCAGCTATGGACCCCACACTTGCCTTTTGGTCACTGTGATGATGGGGGTTTAGACCCCATTGCCACAATGGTCAAAATGTGCTTCAGCTATGGACCCCACACTTGCCTTTTGGTCACTGTGATGATGGGGGTTTAGGCCCCATTGCCACAATGGTCATGGGCTGCTTGCATTGTGGGTGCCACACACATATATGTGTGGCACATGTGCTAGGGGGTCACATTGTATGTTCAATGTCATGTTCGGTGTTGTAGGCATTTGACACAGCCTGCTCACACGCTTGTCATGGTGGTGGGGGGATGTCTTAATCTTGCATTCCCTAGGTTGTGGTGTGCTTGTTGTGTCATGCATTGTCCATCCTATGAGTGGGGGTGGTAGTAGTGGTAGGCATCCAGCCCCCTGGCTAAGGGTGGTAGTAGTGGTAGGCTTCCTGCCCCCTGGCTAAGGGTGGTAGTAGTGGTAGGCATCCTGCCCCCTGGCTAAGGGTGGTAGTAGTGGTAGGCATCCTGCCCCCTGGCTAAGGGTGGTAGTAGTGGTAGGCATCCTGCCCCCTGGCTAAGGGTGGTAGTAGTGGTGGGCATCCTGCCCCCCTGGGTGAGGGTGGTAGTAGTGGTGGGCATCCTGCCCCCATGGCTAAGGGTGGTAGTAGTGGTAGGCATCCTGCCCCCCGTGGGTGAGGGTGGTAGTAGTGGTAGGCATCCTGCCCCCATGGCTAAGGGTGGTAGTAGTGGTAGGCATCCTGCCCCCCTGGGTGAGGGTGGTAGTAGTGGTGGGCATCCTGCCCCCTGGCTAAGGGTGGTAGTAGTGGTAGGCATCCTGCCCCCTGGCTAAGGGTGGTAGTAGTGGTGGGCATCCTGCCCCCCTGGGTGAGGGTGGTAGTAGTGGTGGGCATCCTGCCCCCTGGCTAAGGGTGGTAGTAGTGGTAGGCATCCTGCCCCCCGTGGGTGAGGGTGGTAGTAGTGGTGGGCATCCTGCCCCCATGGCTAAGGGTGGTAGTAGTGGTGGGCATCCTGCCCCCTGGCTAAGGGTGGTAGTAGTGGTAGGCATCCTGCCACCCTGGCTAAGGGTGGTAGTAGTGGTAGGCATCCTGCCCCCTGGCTAAGGGTGGTAGTAGTGGTGGGCATCCTGCCCCCCTGGGTGAGGGTGGTAGTAGTGGTGGGCATCCTGCCCCCATGGCTAAGGGTGGTAGTAGTGGTAGGCATCCTGCCCCCACGTGGGTGAGGTGTGGTGAAAATTGTGTGTATTTGCAGTATGAACGGAAGAGAGAGAGGCCGAGGAGAGGAGGAGAAGGAGGAGGAGCCGGAGAGGGAAGTGAGGAAGTGATGATGTGTGTGGTGCCGGAGGAGAAGAGTGGCGGCGGAGGAGGCGTGGAGAGGGAGGAAGGGGCGACGAGGAGGAGGGAGGAGCGGCGGGAGGAGGAGGGGTGGGCCGGAGAGGAGGCGGGGCAGTGCGTGTGCCAGTGAGGAGAGAGGAGCCGGAGAGGAGGCGCAAGAGCGGAGGAGGAGGTGGGGTGGAGGAGGAGGCAGGAAGGAGCAGTGGGATGCGGAAGGTGGAGGGAGGAGGAGAGAGGAAGAGAGGAGAGAGTGTTTGTGGCGTGAAGTGTCCCTTTCACTGCCATACCTTGCCCCCCCCTTATGGCGCGGGGGTGAGAAATTACAATGTGCATGCAAGCGGAAGGAAGTGAGCGGCGGAGGAGGGGCGAGGCGGAGGGGCGAGGCGGGGGCGGGCGAGGAGGAGGCGGCGGGGCGAGAGGCGGAGGCGGGGCGGGCGAGAGGAGGGGGGAGGAGCGGGGCGGCGAGGTGGAGCGGAGAGGCGGGGAAGAGGAGAGGGAGGAGAGGAGGACCGAGAGGAGGGAGCGGGGGAGGGAGGAGTGATTCGTGATGATAAGCAGAGCATCCACTGCCTGCCTGCCTGCACTCTGGACAGCAAGATTGCGGGTGTAGAGT